>CM063284.1:138177624-138515124 GCA_032173965.1 Sitta carolinensis
TTACACCTAATCTTCAATGTGTGGATGATGTTCAGCTTCACCTGCGAATGTTTGAATTTAAGAGAAATTTTCCGTAAAATTTAGTAAAGTTTTTTTCACCATTATGTTTGTCCACTCATTCAAAAATAAACACATTTAAAGCATGGGAAAGAAAGTGGGGGGAAAAAAATCAGCAACTATTTCACAAGATAACAGATGAGATATTGAAAATAATAATAATAATTAAAAAAAAAAAAAAAAGGGAAGCCAAGCTATTCTACGCTTCTATGATTTTGCCTCTGCTGCAAGACAAGGCTCTTGGTTCAATCTCCTGTCCTAAGCATTTACTTTAGATCTGTCCTAAGCATTTATTTTAGATAACCTGCTAGAGGTCTCATGGATATCCTTGGACCTTGCTGAAATTGTGCACTTCTTAGGTTTTTCTGCTGGATGCTTGAATGGGTGGATGGAGTCTTTTTAATTTGTGTTTCTTCAGATGACAAATGTCATGGGAAAATACATAAAGCAACACACAGCCTTTGTACCAAATTTCTGAGCATATAGTCTTCCTACCAAGAAGAGAAAGCACAAAATAAATGAAGATTGCTGGGAAATATTCATTGTATCAGTTCATCTTTTGTGTGGAAAAAGACTGTTCATCCATTTGCTTTTACCAGCAAATTCTACCTGCCCTCTTCTTGCTACATATATGATGAAACTCTTCTCTAGCTTCCTCCACCAAATTGTGCTCTCTTTGGCTGAGCTCAGACTTATTCTCTCATTGTCCCTCACCATATAATATGAGTTTCATTCAGTAATAATGTAGGGAAAAAATATAGAAAAAAATGTAGAAATGTTGGAAAAAACCCTCCAATCCATGTTAGACTCAGGAAGAGGCCAGGTTCATGCACTATCACCATGTAGTTGCAGCACTCAAGGGAAATATATATAGACTCCAGTCCCACAAGTTAACAAAAATTGAATATTTCTAAAAGCTGAGTTTCAATGCACAAACATTTTAAATTGGCAATAGCAAGAAATCTTTTTGTTTAAAAAACCCAACAAGTCTCAACTTAGGCTCCTCTGTATAAACATAACTTGTAAATCCTCACATTGGATTATAATCTACATATTTGATCTGCAATCAGGAGATACCAAATCACAGTGATGTTTTGAATTAGTTCTTATCTTTATTAGGACAGACCAAAATATTAAAGAAAAAGAAAGGGTTAATAAGAAATGGATACTGCTACAGGGAGGGAAAGGAAGGAGAAGATTTAAAAAATAATGGCACTAAAAATTTGTATATACAGCTTTCCTAGATTCTGCCTCCTTTTGTGATGTTACTCTCTGGTGAATGGCTTCAGTCTAGTAGGCATACAACAATGGGTCTTCCTGTCTTGAGAGAGTATGATGTTGATGCTTGTTTTCTCCTTCTTTCTCTACTTAGTCTACTTTTCCCTCTTCCTTCTTAATTCAGATGAGTCTATATGTTTGTTGACATATTTTTACACTTTGTTCTTTCTATATTGGTCTACATTTCCACATGTAATATATACGTAGTCTGTTTTAGCTATGTTTTTTTAGTTTCTATGTTCTTTGTTGTTTTACTTGCCTCTAAAGCCTTCCTTTGTCAAGCTCCAGGTTTGTATTTACTGCTGTGTGGCCTCCAGCGCCTGGTCTGTGTCCCATCTCTTGTCATTCCCAGCCTCCACTTGTCTCCCTGCTGCATCTCAATATCTCAAAGCTTCTGTTATTGTACCAGAACTGTACTCATCTACACTGCATGATGAATATCTCATTGTACACAGACAATGCTGTCGCTACTCACAGTAGTAACACTTCTTACTACTATCTCCATTAAAAAATACATGATGCAAAAACAAGCAAAAAAACCCAGAAAAGATATAATCTCCTTTTCAGAAGAAAACTAAATAAAATTGATAAAAATAAATTATTAAAGAAAATTCCATGCAAGTGGAAAAATGTTCAGACAGACAAGTCTGTAAAGCCTCACTTGAAGTTTTGCAAGATCACAAAGCCTTCGGCTCATTACTAGAAATGGCAATAATGCTTAACTGTGGGGTAGAGGATTACAGCATCATGTTTAACATTGTTAGAAAAACAGCTGGGCAGATGTCGTGGCGTCTGCGTCTACTCTGCTCCGGCCAGCCCTGACACAGCTGCAGCGAGGGCACGACTCCGCAGCGATACGGACTCTGTCGAACCCGCGGGTCTCGGCTGGTCTGCGGGTAAGTGAGTGGTGATGGCAGGACAGAAAGAGGGAGACCCCGCTTGGGCTTAAATCATGGATTTTATTCGTCCCGCAGCGGGGACCCCCAGTCACGGGTTGCAACCCAGGCGAAACCTCACTGCACACCTGAGTACAGCAGCTGATAAAGGGGGGAGGAACTCGGGGTAGGGTCTAACCTGGGACCAATTAGGGACAAGCAGGGGACAGCTCTCTAACTGAGTGACATGTAGGGGAACAAACCCGAATACGGTGGGGGGAAAAGGCGGGAACCCTATCCAATCATTTTGTGATCGTATTAGAACCTTCCAGACTGGAGGTGAGGTCTCAAAATGACAGGCAGGGTCTTGGGGGTTACATAACTCAAGATTGACAGGTAACAGAAACCGGGGGGATGATTCAAATAGGGGAAGAACATAGGGGGTACATAGAACTATCTATATAACAATACAAAAATCCCAAAAACCTAAAAAGCACATTGCTACAGGCAGAGGTGTTTCAGATTTAGCAACTGAAGTTAACATTTTAAAGAGGTAAAAGGGCACTTAGTCATGAAATAACAGTTAAATAAATTTTGCCAAGCTGAGGTTTGTGTATCTTCCTGAAATGCGACAAGGAGCATAAAAGACTTGAACATAGCAATACCTCAATATAGTATCTCACTATGTAGTAGGTACTTAAACAGCATAGAGGTTTGGGTAGCAATGGCATTGGCCATTTCCAGCTTTCATTGATATCTAGCCTTGGAAGATGAGCTGTAGTGTACTGTTTCATGAAGCCTAAACTGAATTACATGAAAATTTACTTAGAAGTATGAAGTTTCAATGACTGTAAATACCAAGATATATGAATGAATTTGAAGTTAATTTTTACAAACTGGGAAAAATTCTTTTTCAGAAGTAGTATATAAACTGAGTGTCTAGGGAAGTTGTAGACATTAGAAGATGCTTAAAACAGTATATAGAAGACAAATGCCTTTACGGTATATTATGTGAATTACTTCCTTAAGACTGCTCCTAAATTTATATCCAGAGAAAAGTTCCACACTTCTGTTAAAAATGTTAGAAGCTGAAAATAGGTTGTTGAGGTTTTATCCTCAAGGTATCAAATTTAGCCACTAAATTTAGTGCTTTAGATCTGAAATGAAATATGTCCAGGGTGACATACCGAAAAAATAACACATAGGAGGAAAATACAAAGCTAAAAATTAAAAGGATAATAGAAGAATACACAGACCAAATTTATCAGCAGTGAAAAGGAGAACTTTGGTATTACAATTAATCAAACATTAGTCAAGTGTATGACATAGACAAAAATTTGGCAAAGTGAGTATAGTCCGTGAAAAAAGGTAGATGTATAAAAAACTCAATTAATTTTAAATATTTCTGAGTAACAAAATTCATAGATGTTTCAATAAATTCTGTTATACTTTTGCCAAATATCCTCCATGGGTGGTTGATATACATAAAAAAGCTAAAGAGTTCTTGTCTATCATTAATTTCTATTAACTTCAATTCAGCTTAAGCCATAAAATGATGTAGAGCACAAAAAATGACCTGTGCAAAAACTAGTCAAGGCCTAAGCCTGAGGCAGGATTTGGGAAATAAGAATAAATCAAAGAAACAAAATGCAAACAGATCAAAAATCTGATAGCTAGCATGGAGGAGGAGGAATGGAACATGTCATATGAGGATCAGCTCAGAGAACCTGGGGTTTAGCCTGCAAAATGGAGGTTCAGGGAGGAACTTATCACTTTCTACAACTACCTGAAAGGTGGTTTTAGTGAGGTGGATTTCAGTCTCTTCTCCCAGATAACAGGTGATGAGATTGGAGAAGTTTGCCTGAAATTGCACCAGGGGAGGTTTGATTTGAGTTCTAGCAGAAAAAAAAATCACAGAAAAAAATGTAAAGCATTGGAACAGGTTGTTCTGGGAAGTGGTGAAGTCATCTTCCCCAGAAGTGTTCCAAAAATGTGTGGATATGATACTTGAGGACATGGTTTGATGGTGAATTTAGTTTAGTGGTGGTGGTGCTGGGTTGACTGTTGGACTTGATGATCTTAGTGATTCTATGAATAGTATCAACAGGCAGAGAAAAAAAATGTTTAAAAACTTCATGTGTAAAAGTGGTTTGTGTAGTAACATGGAAGTCAGGTGTGTGAAACCATCAAATTGCACTGGTAAACCCATTCAATGAGTATAAGAGCTAAAAATATAGTGGGCCTTATTTAGTATTTTTTTTTCCCCTACTGGTTTTATGCTCAACTGAATATGACTTAGGCAAATGTGAATGTTTTTAATACATTAAGTTCTATTCTGTGTTCAATTTTACTGATGCAAAGCTTAAGGGAATTTGGAAACTGGCCTCTTTCCTATTTGACTGAAGGAAAAACAGACCATTTCTACCCATTCACTATGAGCTAGTAACAGAGTGAAGAGTTGTTATTCATGCTTCCGTAAAATATTGTTGCAAAAGGTGATGTTAACATCAAGATGCCTTTGAAGAAAACTAATCCCAGGTGGTCTCCTGATATTTCTTTGTTTCCCAAAGCAACTCCAATAGCTAATTTAGAGTGATAGTGATATTATTCAAGATAGGACTTAACTGGTTGAAACCTGAGTAAAAAAATCCATTTACTTATTTTTTCAATACTGATAATTTATTTGATGATTTGATGATTTTCCACTGGAAACTGCTTTTTTTGTTGCTAATATCGAAATAAAGAAATGCTTTCTCTACCATTACAATCTTACCTTTCTTTATTCT
Source organism: Sitta carolinensis (assembly GCA_032173965.1). Taxonomy (NCBI): domain Eukaryota; kingdom Metazoa; phylum Chordata; class Aves; order Passeriformes; family Sittidae; genus Sitta; species Sitta carolinensis. Next base: position 138,182,621 of record CM063284.1, read on the forward strand.
ATCATTATATATGTTAATATTAGAATGAATACCAGTTTGTCCTCTGGCATGTGTTTTAGGACTTGAGGGTAAGTGGGATAAAGATGAACAAAGAACTACAGGCATTCAGCTATTTTCTATAGTAGAAGGGAGTAGCTTTTTGTCACTCTATAATATTCAGCATGTTCGTTTCCCAGCAACACATGTATAGAATCTGTTTTTCTATTTCACTCATTTGATAATTTAAGCTATAATTTATTCAAATTTGAATGATTGTTTTAATGTCTTTTATTACTTTGCTGCCTTCCATCTTTCAGCCAGAATAGGTGACTGTTTACCCTTAGAAAAAGCCCAGAATTCAGGGCCATTTTATATACTATTGAAAAACTATCTTTTATTTAAATCAGTGTTTCTATAATAGGAAACACTGTCAGGGAGCATGAAATGTAACTAGAGAAAGGAAAATCTGCCACAGTCCAAGAAGCTGAAGAAAAAAATATGGGAAGTTTTTGTGTCTCCCCTCCTTTTCCTTCATTTCTCTTTCTTCTCTAGTAATAACTGTGAGAACATAACACGACCTTTCAGCCAGAGGCACTAATCAAGGATGTATATGGGGCCAAAATCTGCATGTGAGTCTGAGGCACACTCTTAGTGCATAAAAACAATGACTTAAATAAGAAGCAGATGTTTTTTGATGTTATGCAGAATTACAAACTTCAGTCTTTACAGGTTAGAAGGTAATGTAATATTTTATTTTTTGTCCTTTAGATGAAACTGAGTAGTGTTGCTTGTTAAAACATCCAGAGATGAAGCTTCAGATTAACCCTCAAAAATGTTACCGAGTGGCTCCATTTTGGAAGAAAACAAGCAAGTGTATATGTATTTCAGATACTATTTTACAAATGTCTTCAGAAATCAAATTTAAAGGCTTACTTTGAAATGGATATTAGAAAGAACCAAGTTATTCTAGTTTCTATTATGAAAATTATGAATATTCAATTATATGACTGAGATGATTAGCAGTGTGTAGCAGTCATCTCACCTAACTTACACTGTTTGAAGGAAAAGTCTGCTACTTTTATATCTTTTTCCTTCCCATAGTGTGTGACAGCTGCAGGAAGTCACAGAAACAGAATCTGCTGAGTTGGAAGGGACCCACAAGGACCATCGAGTCCAGCTCCCGGCCCTGCACAGCACCATCCCCAAGAGCCACACCGTGTGCCTGAGAGCATTGCCCAAATGCTGCTTGAGCTCTGTCAGGCTTGGTGCTGTGACCACTCCCCTGGGGAGCTGTTCCAGTGCCCAATCACCCTTGAGGTGTAAACCTTTTCTAATATCCAACCTAAACCTCCTCTGACTCATCTTCAGGCCACTGCCTCATTCTATTTTCCTAATTCTCAATGTAAACATTTGTGTTGGTCTTGGCAGGGGGAGAGTGGTATGGGGTTATAATTTGGATTTCTGCTGGAAACAATATTGATAATTCAGGGATGTTTCTATTACTGATGAGCAGTACTTAACAGTATTATTTCTGCTTCTCATCCTACCCCACCAGCAAGGATGCTGGGGGTGCTGAAGTATTTGGGAGGGAACAAAGCTGGGACAGTTGATCCCAACTGACCCAAGGGACATTCCACACCATGTAGCATCATGCTCAGCACATACAGCTGTGGGAGGAGATGGGTTAAGTTGAAATCATGTTTGTCTTCTCAAGTCACTTTCACATGTGATGGAGATGTTTGAGCACCTTCCTGCCTGTAGGAAGGGGTGAATCCTTTAATTGCTTTGCTTTGTGTGTGTGTCTTTTGTTTTCCTTATTAGACGAACTTTATCCCAACCCACAAATTTTACCATTTTTACCCTCCCAATTCTTTCCCCCATCCCATCAAGGGGAAGTGAGTGAGCAGCTGAATGGTGTTTAGCTGTGGTCCAGGGTTAAAACCCAGCAAAGTTAAACAGAAAACTAGGTTAAAGTACTTGTTTCTCATCAGTGTGTAAGAGGGATCTTGCAAGACCATCTTAGATTATATATTTAAATCTTGGTTGCCTTAAGGCACACAAAATGTATGTTTTACTATATCAGATGGAAAATCAGAGAAACATCTTTCTTTTAAATAAAGTAGGGATAACTAGCATTTTCTGTCATCATTTATATGGTTTAGTTAATGTTTTACTTCAGAATACTTTGCTTCTTTCCACATTGTTCCAATTGTTCTTTATCCCCTCTAAAGATTTTTTTCCCACCATTCATTTTATTTTTCTTTCCTTCCTCTTAGTTGTTATTCTCTGACAGTGAGCAATTACTTTGATTCCTCTGTTCACAGAAACCAGTGAGTTTACTATGCTCCTCCTAGTAAAGACATAACACACTATAACTCATGTTACCTTTAGATGGGTATGATCACTGTGACCTAATGTATATTAACCTGTACCTGATATACCTGACAAAATGTGCATCTAAATTGAAATTTGCTCTATAACTTGATCTTTGTGATATGTTAGCCAAAGTAAACAATATTCAGCAAATTCCATTGAAAATTACCTGTTGTATTTAAGGTTCTGCATGTCCTTCCTCTACCTGGCTCACAGGATTCATGAGTTAAGCATTTCCTTTGGTTAACTAAGTTGTAGAGTTCAGCTCTACAATTTTCTGAACCAGTGCTCTAGCTATTATGAAAATATACAAGATGATTTTACCTCTGAGACAATGCTGCGTGAAGGAGAAACCTGTGATGCAAGATCATTGTAGGAAATTGAACAGCATATCATATACATATTTTCATTTATACTTTCAGTCCTAGAAGAGTTTACTTATATATTGGCAGTTCTTGTTGAGATAGACACAGAAATCTTTTCAGAGTACTGGGTGAATAGAGTGACATAAAATAGTGAAGCTCATCTGTTATGGGTCTATCATGAAACCCCCCTACCTTGTGTAGTTTATGCAAAGATTAGGCACAAGGAATATGTGATCTCTTTATAACTGGGGTTTTGGGTGATATATCAAGTGGCATTGTTATTAGAAAACTCTTTAAGGAAACAAAATTTACAGAAATTTTTAAAACTCTTGATAATTGAACTGCATTTCATCTTTTTGTTCTGTTTTCACAGAACAAATGTTTAATATTCTTGCTGTCTTAATTATTCAGATTAATTTATATCAAATGCTTCATTTGTTCTCACAGAAACAAATAATCTCATCTGATAGTCAAGATCTAGACTCATTCCAAAATAGATCCTGGACTTCCCGTATAAGCAATCTTAGTCTTAAATTAATAGATTAATCATGACTTGAAGGTAAAGCCAACTCTCTTCATTAAGAGAGCTCAGCTGTGAACTACTGAGATAAGAAATGCTCTTCCTGAAGAATTTTTATACTTCATATGATGATAAAGTCTTGATCTTCTTAGGGTTGATGTGAAATTATAAAATAAAGAAAACTGAAATCAAAACATATTTTTAATCTAAAAAATATCTCTGAATAAAATATAAATATGCATACATGTATATAAGCAGATGCATACCATGAATTTTTTGTTCCATTTTGAAAAATGTCTCTTTAAAGTTACATTAGCAAGAAAGCAAAAATCATACTGATGGGTTAATTTGCTATATCTGCAGTGTACACAATTTCTGAACAGCTATACAGGCACTTAGAGTTTTTATTTTGAACATAATTATTCCCAAAGTACTGGGAACATTATTGTAGCAAAATACAGGAGAAGCAAAAAACAGGATGTTGTGCTGTGTAAATACTAATGGGATGTCACATCAGCATCAAAAGTATCTAAGAGACATAAAAAGAAATCTGGTAGAAAAGATAAACTTTTTAACAGTGCCTTGCATATACTAATTTCTCTCTTCATTTGCCTTAAAATTCATAGTATTTAAATGAAAGATGGAAAGGAAAATAGAAAACACTTTATTGTTCTCTTTAACTTATTCTTTTAAAATTGGTGAATTCTGATGGATTGAAGGTTGCTACACAGTTTTAAAATAACCTAGATAGATCCCTGAGCAGGACATTTTCAAGAGGAAGGATTTGGTCTTGGGAATTTAACCTGACATATTCTAACCATGAAAAAAATTTTTAGCATGGGCATTGTCTCTAAGCTACATTGTAGATTACATATTAGAATAATAGTGCAGATTAATTAGATGTTTCAAAATATTTCCAGATTTCCTTAAGATAGAAAAATTTTAAATTATTTTTCATATTAGATTTATAGGTATTACATTGTTCAAAAATTTATTCCCCTCATCAAAAATATAAATTATAGTCTGTTACATCAATTAATGATCGTTTTCCAATTTATTTCATTGTTAGTAATTATGTTACATTGTAGTACCTATTCTCCTATATCTTACCTGTGTCTCTTTGGCTTTAATGGAATCTTTGTGAAGTAATTTCTGAATAAAACTGTGGCAGTTAAGAGCATTTTCTAAGCTATGCATTAAAGTAGGGAAACAAAGTAAGAGGTTTGATTTTGTTCTACATCCCTGAAACCTAATATCAGGACCTAATGATCATGTTTCTACTTGATAACAGTATTCACCTTTTCTCTGGCTTCTACAGGTTATAACCTCACTTCCCTATTCAAATGAATCCTTTAAGAATATCTCACCTACCTATTACTTTTACCAGTCACAAAATTTACCAGAGACTACACTATCAGAACTCTATTATGACATATTACTAGAGATAGATTCTAAAATGTACAAATGAATATAATATTCCTTTTAAAATAATCTAAAACCAGCAAAGAAAAAAGAATGAAATAAAGTTTAGCATTTACATAACTTTGAATTTTGTTTAGATTTTTTTTATTTACTTATTTCCTTTCCCCTTAACCTAAGAAAGAGACTCTCAGTGACAGACTTCTTCAGGATAAACTAGACTGTGATTGGGACAGGCAATTTTAAAGCTTCTGTTGAAAATATATATATATACTTACAGGTAAGGTTGTTAAGAATTCTTTTCAATGAATTTACTTTAAAAATTATTTTACTTTCAAAGCATCTTATTTTAATTTTTCTATTGCATAATGAATTTTGAAATTGATGAAATTCCTGCTTTTGTGTCTTAGATCAAAATTGATGATTTCTTATCAAAAAAGTTTACCAAAGTAAACTTCAATTTGAAATTCAAGCTAAAATTATTTTTTTTAAGGACAGAAAAGACTTAGTGGCTACTCTTGTATATCTCGAATTTTCCAAATATGGATAAATGAGAATCAGTTTTCACTAAAAGTTAAAGGATGCCATGTGCAGCATGCAGCAAGATAATCAGTGAATCTTCAGTACATTAACATTGAATTCTTATATTGACACTTTTGCTGTGGGATTCATCGTTCATGAATGCATGGCTGTAAGTCAAACAAGGATATTATCATAGGCTGTGGAGTTAAATAGTTAAATCCAATAAAAGACTTATTTCAATATGAAATAGCAATCTAAGATAAATCAATAGAACCAGGCCTATTTTTTCAAATGGAATATATTACATTACAAAATCCAGAAGTGCCTTTGTTTAGGCAATGTTATCCCTTCCTCTGTCTGAGTCTGGCTCCTTCTGGTTACAGGCCCATTTAACTACTTTCTGTATAAATGGTTATAACTGGTTTTGTTCAATGAATACCTTGTGCTTTTTTCTCAAAGATTTCATATTCTTCCTGATAATTTGCCTACATTATGATCAATGGTGTAACTTACTATTTAGAATAGCATAGCTGACATGATTTGAGATTTCCCTTGGATTACTACAGTAAACCAATATTTTTCATGTTCAGTGTATTATATTATATTGAGGTATCCATTTTCTTTGCTTCTTTTTTTTTCCAATCTAAATATGTTTTTTAAGAGGAAAGTCGGTGTACAGCTACCAGAAATGCTAAAATATTGTGTAAAAATATAAAAACTTTTGTGTATTAAAAAAACCCAAACATTAGATGTGCAAAGCTATGTACTGGGAAAAAATGCAGAAGAGTAGGCAGGCCTGGAATTACAATCCTGATTGTATTTCTTGTGGGTTTTTTTCTACTCAGAAATAAAACATTTCCTTTGTTTCCATTCTTACAGGAAGTGAGCTAAGACTTCTAGAAGGCAGTTTTTGTTATGTAATCCACATAGATTGTCATGGAATAAGTTTAATTTAATAAGTCACTCCTTATTTCTTTTTTAATTCTGTGTGTTCTTTGAACTGGTATTCCTCATGTTGTGAGCAAAAAAACATAGTAAATTCCAGTCAGCAATGTCTGATTATTAAAGAAATGTATGTTAACCTGTCAACATTTCCAGTATATTACTAACAATGTAGTCATAATTGTCACTCTGTAGTTCCTGCATATATTACCAAAAGACTACATCTCCACTTGAAATACTTGAGTTCATTATGTATGATTAATAGAGTGATTACAGCTCATACTTGAAGGCTGACATTTGAAATCACATTGCTGTTTCATCTTTAAGGACAGAATTTATTCTCATAATTTCCCAATATATTTGCTATTCTAACTCTGAGTCATCAAACTTCTTATTCCTCTCTGCCTTCCAGAGGTCCTCTGCAGTATTGCTTTTGATTTAGCTCCTTCAGAGCATTCTGCACACTCATAATTATGAAAAACGTGTAAGTTAACTGGCTCCTTTTGGAACAGGAAACCTCAGCTCAATAAAACCCACTTCTGAAAAGCTGCATATGCTGTTTTTTCTCAGGCAGGTCATGAGAAGATCTTGTGTTTCATTATATCAGATGACTTAGTGACATCCTCTGTAGCCTTTGAAAAAACTTCCAATAAAAGAATGAAATTAATAATTAGAATCCATAGACTGAATTTTGTTCTCTCTGTGTCTATTCTTATCAATATATGCTTCCTCACACAAAAATAAACAAGGATGTCTATTTCTTGAAATGCAATTGCATTTTTCACTTATTTAAACTTGTAAGATTATTCAGATATTCCTATTTTTGATTCACCAAAGCCTTGGTGGAAAAAACTAATAATTTCTTAAAGTGTGCTTCCCCAAGATAACACAAATCTAATTTGCATTTGTACAGTATGTCCAATATTTGCCATTTCCTTCTCTCTTTACTCCATTTTCCCTCAAGCATTTTTCAAATATAATTATCTGTACAGAGGATAAATTACCTCAGCAAGTAAAATCTTGTGATAGAAGTTCACTTCTGTACAACTGCTAAAGAATATTTCAGAGAGCGGACTAGGAGATAAATAATAAATTCCAAACCTCTGAAAAGCCTTTTTCAGCCATGAGGCACTTGCCCATCGTGGAGCTCTGGCCGTGCCGTGCTTGGCCGTGGGCAGTGCTCACGGCATTATCAGCTCCTGCTTGAGCATGCTGGCACGCCATGGCGCCCTTCCCGGCTTCACTAGAGGGACATCAACTCAAGAGTGAAAGACCACGGTGACCTGATAAAAAGTTCAGCCCTACCTTCATGTCTCTGTTTAACAAAGGTGAAATAGAGCACTATTCTTATTCCAGAATAGTCTTCTATTGTCAGAAGACTCTTATGTCAGAAACACCAAGAGAACAAGGCGTACCCATAGCTATGGCTTGGAACTCAGAGGTTTTCATGCCTTGTTAGTGCAGGACAGTATTTGGAAAATGGAAGTGAATGTAAAATTTGCCCCAAAACCCCACAGATTTTCTTCACGGGGGTGCAGACTGTGAGATAGTAGATTGTAAAAAAACCCCCATGGGTCCTATCAGATAGACAAGATTGAAGGGCTCCAGGATTTTTTGTGAGATGATTGTTACCTGACTATAACCAGTTAAAAGTTAACATCTGTGTTTTGCCCTTTTATGATCAATGAGAAAGGACAAACTCCACCAAAAAGTGATTCACTTCTCTCATTGACTACAGAAAAATTTTACATGACTGATTTAGTGTGATTGTTTTACCATGACTGTACTTAAACACTGATGAACAATACAGAAGCAAAGCCACCAGGATTTCATCTACATTCAACCTTGGCTCATACCATCACGCAGCTTTGTACTTAAGGCTTATAATGGCATAAGTTTTAGTGTCCTTATTCTATAGATGTAATATATTTTCTTTCACAGTTTATTTCTCTGTACTTTTGAAATTGCCAGTATTTCTTTATTGAACATATACACAGTACAGTTTCTAATTCAAATTACTTTTGAACCTCTTTTTAAAGAATACAACCCATATTACCACTGAATTGGGATTTAAAAAATGTTTTCCTTTGAAGAAAAATACTGCTTAGCATGATTACTGGAATGAATTTTTGTGGATCCTGTCTACAGTTCTCGATTATGAAAAACCTTCTGGGATGGTGCTGTGTGAAATGTTTATCTAGAAACTTGAATCCATTTAACAATATCAGCCCAGAACCATGATATCTGGCAGAATTTATGTGCTGCTCTTTCTGGACACTGAAATCTCCAATTTCGCCAGCAGCATTTGGCCCAGAGCCTGCCATAACTTCCTTCTGCAATATCCATTTTCTCCAGTATAAACAGACCAGTGTGCTCAGCCCATGTCAGGACAATGCAGAGTTCTGTAACACAGTCATTATATCGGTTCATACAAGCTCTTTTCAAGTGTTTAGTTTAATCCTATGTCAGATGCATATTTATGCCTTTCATTTTCAGCTTGTGGAACAGAGAAGGACCTTTGTCATGTAGACCAACCTCTTGGACAGTAATGATGATAATTGTTCCACTGTGTAATTCTGTTTTCTGCTAAGACTTACTTATCAGAGCAAAAAAAAAAATAAAAATTCAGTTATGATAAATGATGAAGTATCAACTTTAATACTGTAAAAGAATCAATACTTAATTGCAGAAGAAGATTGGGAAACAATAGAGACATTCAGAAAGATTGCTTATGTTAACAAAATAAGATAGTATTAGTATTATTTTCTGGTAGTGATCTGGTGAGGGACGGGGAAGATTTCACTCGTGCAGGACACTGTAGTAACCAAAGTACCTTATGATAAAGTCTCGATGAAAATATTGCACATAAAGAAATTTTATTCATATTGAAATCCAAACAAAGTATGATATCAATTTTTCCCATTTCTTATTAAGTCTTCTTAATGATTTTGAGGAATCTCAGCACTTAAAAGGTACTAAAAAGGATTAACAAGATGCAGTTCTAGCATTCCTCTGAATTTTTATGAAAATATTTTATGTTTTCATATGCAGCTTATTCAGACTTAAGATTCTCTAAGAATCCTAGCTTTCATTAAAAAGATCAAAAGTTACTATAATATCTGAGTGAAATAATTCAAGAACATTTTGAAAACTGAAAAGACAACCAAAGTATAAAAATTCCCACAAGTGACAAAAGAAATGGTCAGGACATCTAATTTATAGGCTGACCTAAGTAATAACTTTTGAAATTGACAATACTTACAAAGTCTTTTATTTTCCTTCTCTTTCCAGAGCTTTGTGAAGAAATAGCTAGATTAATTTGCAAGTTGGAAGCCACTGCTTTAGACATGATTTCACTTTCCCCTTTCTTTCATACGTAGCAATGATTCTTGCTCACATAATTTTTTTCCCATATATGTTTCCTTTCTGTCCTTTTCTGTATGATTTTCTTTTGATTATTTACTTCAGAATAATTATCTTTTTACTGTAAGATTAATTTCTCTACCTTTATTTAAGCTAAGCTGTTTCTATATGATGAGAAAGTGAGAAAAAGAAGAGCATTTTATTTTTTTCTGACTTCAACAAATTTGCCTGAAACATTTAAGGAAACAGAAGGTCCTGTTTCTATTACATTAGATTAATTTTATTTTTAATTTTTTTGCTTAACATTTTTAGAATGTCTATCAAATTGTGAATAGCTGTCAGTACTATCAACCCTTCAAGCTAGTCTTATAAAGCTGTAAATTTTATGGAGCTTTACAGAGTGTAACTGAAGTAATTTAAATACTGGCAGTTCAAAGTTCTTAAAATGCTCTTTAAAATGGGAGGATTATTAATTATAATCACATCTTATTTGCAGGCATGATCTTCACATAGTGTATTTTATTAGTTTAGCATGTTAAGCCAGATTATAAAACCAAAGCAACATGGTTGGGGAAGATTACACTCTCTAAATTTGAGTACTTCAGAATTGCAAAACTGCAGTTCTCCTGTCACCCAAATGTTATCTTCTGTCATTTAATTTACCATGGATGTATAGCACCAAGACATAGGTAATATTTAAATTGGTGCTACATAAAACTGATGATCTGGCAGCACATATCAGCCAATTTCTGTCTCCTAGTTTTATTGCCAACAAATATATAGCCTAAATGAAACTATAATTTCTATTAATACAGAATGACAGTCATGCCTCTGGATTACTTTGCATGATGCAGCATAATAATGGACCCTAATTATTCTGCTGTGCTTACATTCAGTACACAAATTTCTCTTTCCTTATGACAATTTATGGAAAACTCCGTAGAAGAGAAGAAAAAGAGGTAGGAGGAAACACCACACCCCTAAGGACTGCTGAGCAGAGACAGGATCCAGTTGTTAAAGACAAGACTATGCCTAGCGAGGGAAGCATTTGGGGGACAGCGTGATCACACTTCCTCTGCAAATTCTACATGACCAAGGTCCATCTCAAGGCAAATGCAGGCAGGATGGATGTAAAGTTCATCATATTCTACTTCACAGAGTTGCTGCTTGTATGGTTAGCTATCAGCTTTTGATTAACATTTGAAGAAAATGTTGAAAAACAAGTTGAAAATGAGTCGGCACTTCATTATTGCAGCAAAGAAGTCCAAAGACTTAATGGTTTTATTAGAAAAAAAAATACACTTTTTTTTTTTTTTCTTGAAATACTTTTTAATTAAGTCAGTAAAAGAACCAAAACAACTAAACCCCAAACTTCTTTTTGAAAACCTGTACTAAAGCTCTAATGACATTATTCACAGACGAAAAACAAGAGTACTGAGTGCTTTGAACTACAGTAAAGAGATGTAGAAAAGAATGTCAGAAGCTTTCCAAAATAACATTTAGAGATTTCTTTAACATGAAGAAGTGTTTCTTGCCCTTTCAGATTGCTCTTATTTTAGAGGACATGTAAACTTGTATGAGAGAGATGAAAAATAATTGAGGAAAAGATAAAATATTTCCTGCTGACATTCCAGATAATGGGGTCATATTATCTTTTGCTTCTGAAAGACCTATTTTGAACAATTCCTTTTCTCTTCTTTGTCTATGATGATTGTTGGAAGAATGCCTGTGCAACAAACCCATAAAAATAACAGGAAGTCATGGAATGATATAATCATGTTTAAATTTCTCAACATCATTTAGTCAACACAGCCTAATGTTGTTTATGGACTTATTGTTTAGCAATATCTTCTCTTAAAGGAAAATAAAAATCACTAAAGACTTGTGTAATGATTTCTCTCAGTTGTGGAAGTTTCTCCTGAACAAGATTGTCTAAAATACAGGAGGAGTCATATTCAGCATCTGGTAAGACAAGGCTTCTAAAGGGACTGTAGGAATTTTTGGTTATCCCATATACTCAATAGGGTTTTTACTCTTTCTTCCTCAGCAGTGGAGGTTTAAAAAAGGGTTACAAATGAGATTCCCTAAAATTAATACTGTGACTAAAGAAAGTAGAAGCCTTGCATAACAAAAGCAAGCCTTCTGGTCTCTATCTTGTGTCATTTCTTCTGTGGTAAATAATATTTCTATGTTTCTTCTCAAGATAATTCTATAATATCTAATGGTGGGCTTAAAATAATACATAAAACATATAATGCTTTAAAACCCACTAGCATTTCAATACCACTGTGTTGCCTTTTGGGAATTTTGAAAGCAATTTATCTTGGATGGGGAGGAGTCAATTAAAATTACGTGTCTAATAAAGGAACATTAAATCAAATAGAGTACCTGTCAGCTGTGTACAGAGAGAAATGTATTTGTCATATGGCATACAACAGCACTAAACAATTACATAGTTTGTATTAAGAGTAAGAGAAAGAAATATGACACCAAGTTGAGTGGCATGGTTGACATGACTGAGGGATGGGAAGCTATCCAGAGAGACCTGGACAAGCTCGAGAAGTGGCCCATGGTAATCTCATGGGGTTCAACAAGGCCAAGTGTAAGGTCCTGTATGTGGGTCAGAGTGAACCCTGCTATTAATACAAGTTGGGGAATGAACACATAGGGAGCAACGCTGCTGAGAAGGACTTGGGGGAGCAGGTGGATTAAACACAAGACATGACTCAGCATTGAAGGCTTGAAGCCCAGAAAGCCAATTGTATCTTGGTCTGCATCAAAAGCAGGATGGGCAGCAGGTCGAGGGAGGAGATTCTGCCCCTTACCTCTGCTCTGGTGAGTCCCCACCTGAAGTGCTGCATCCTCCTCTGGATCTTCAGCACAGGTAAGACATGGACCTGTTGGAGTGGGTCCAGACAAGGGCCATGAAGATGATCTGAGGGCTGGATCATCTGTCCTATGAGGACAGGCTGAAAGGGTCTGGAGTAAAGGAGGCTCCCAGAAGACTTTCTATCAGCCTTCCAGTACCTAAAGGGAGTTGTTAGAAATATGGGGACAGCTTTTTTAGCACAGCTTGTTGTGATAGGACAAAGGATATAAAAGAGTGTAGATTCAGAGCAGTTATAAGTAAGACTTTTTTTTTTTGAAACACTGGAACAGGTTACCCAGAGGATTTATAGATGCCCTGCTCAGTGTTCTGAGAGCCACAGGCTTGTTGGCCTGTCTTAACATAGATTCATCTGATTAAGTGTGTCTAAGTAGTGGATTGATCCTGGCTGGATGCCTAATACTCACCAAAGCTACTCTATTAATCCCCTCTGCAACTGGACAGGGGAGAGAAAATACAGCTAAAGGATCATGAGTTGAGACAAGGACAGGGAAGAGATCACTCATCGGTTACTGTCATGGGAAAAAGAGACTGAACTTGGTGAAATTAATTGTATTTATCACCAATCAGAATCAAAGCAGCATAATAAGTAAAAAAATCTTAAAACCACTTTTCCATCACCCCTCCCTCCTTCCCAGACTGTACCTCCTCCCCCTCAGCAGCACAGAGAGACAGGGAATGGGGGTTATGGTCAGATTGTTTCTCCCTCCTGCTTCCTCCTCAGGAGAGGAGCCCTTCTCCCACTCCAGCATGAGGTCCCTCACATGGGAGATAGTCCATGAACTTCTCCAGCATGGAGTTCCATGGGTTCCCATGGAACTAGTGGATTCCCATGGGAACAGTTAGTTTGGGTAACATGGGTTACAGTTCTCCAGCTTCATTGTGGGTCCTTTACACAAGGTGCAATCCTTCAGGAAAAAGGCTACTGCAGCATAGTAAACCTGCTGCTGTGTGAATTCCTCTCTCCACAGGTTTGTAGATCCTTGCCAGGAGCCTGGTCGAGCACAAGCTTCCTGTGGGGTCCCAGCCTACTCCAGGCATTCACCTGTTCCAGTGTGGGGCTCCTCCACAGGCTGCAGATGGATCTCTGCATCCCTGTGATCCATGGGCTGCAGGTGGATCTCTGCATCCCTGTGATGCTCCATGGTCTCAGGGGCACAGCTGCCTCACCTTGGGCTGCACCATGGGCTGCACAGGAATCTCTCAGGATTCACGGGAATCACCTGGAGCACCTCCTGTCCCTCCTTCCTCACTGAACTGGGTGGCTGCAGGGCTGTTTCTCTCACTTATTCTTACTCCAATATTCTCTGTCCACAGTTGCTTCTGGAAAATAACGTGACTTTTTTTGTTCTTGAATGCATTTTCGCAGAGGCATTGCCACCCTCTCTAGCTGGCTCAGCCTTGGCCAGCAGTGGGTCCATCCTAGAGCTGGCTGGCATTGGCTCTGTCAGACACAGCAGCTTCTCACAGCAATCACACCTATAACCCTCACATTACTAGAACCTTGCCATGGAAACCCAAGCCAGTCTTTTAAATTCCTTGTACTTGGAACAAGAAATGTTCTAAGGAAAGAAAAAATCTGTTTTAAGAGAAGATGTAAGTTCTGAAGAAAAATATTAGACCCTATGACAGAGGTTTCCTAAATATATTAAGAAAACTTTGTTAGCTAATTAAGAAGAAATCAATGCATATTGTGCTTGAAATTAGGCATTTCCTTGTTATGCTAGTAGTTAACATATTACAGAGCCAAGGATAAAGGAAGCAGAAAACTGCTTATCGGGAATATAGGAAATGGTATTAGAAAATTAAAGTAAGATTTCTAGAAATAATTTTCTAGTTTAATCTTTCTAGATTTTCTTTGTATCACAAGATCTTTGTCTAATGAATGCATTGGATCCCATGTAGTACAATGGTGGCAGTGTGTATTTGAGGATTTCACAGTGCTACCAATGATCCATTTCTCTGTAGACAGCAATTTTACCTATACTTAGCTACATTAACATAGAATTCATTCTTTTTCATTCACTTATTTATTCAGAAAGTCGACATGATAGAAAAAAAATGTCACAATTCAAAATACAATCAGAGAAATATTTTGAACTCAAGACCATCCAATCAGTATATATGGTAAGGGAATACATTGGAGCAAGATAACAATATTGACATTTTGTTTATATTGCTCCAATAGCACATTTGAAGGCTGGAAATCCCATATAATGAAAGGAGTAATTTTAGTGGAAACCTGAGAATCCATGCTAAAGATTCATCCTAAGATACAACTTTGCTGTCCCATTATATACTTATGGCCTTTTCTAGCTACTGTTTGCCACCTATACATGAGGGATTCACAATACAAAACCAACACAATTTAGAAAAAGCAGCATATCAACTAACTATATTAATTGCTTTTTGTAAACACTCTGTATGATTAAAAAAAATATATTACACACTTCTCAATCTGTGTATCTTTCCCAGTGAAATAAAGAGCACTCTGAAAAGTCAACACAAAAGAAACAGCTAGTAATGACACAAATCACCCTTCTCCCCTGCTTCTGTCATCCCCATTCAAGCATACATATCCAAACCACGCATCCTTCTGTTTAGCTGAGCTCAAAGCATCTGAGGTGAGGAGTCCTCTGCTCTCAGTTTTCTCTTACTTTTCCAGAACAACTATCTCATATATGGTTCTGGTTTAAGGGGCTAAAATGAGGCCATCTGAATGTTATTCTTGCAAGTGGCTTTTCTGAGACATCCTGAAAATGCATTTCAAGAACTTTCTTATTTGCTGTGTAATGATAATATCTCATCACAATGAGAGTGTCGCTGTAGGCGAGTGGCAAACGACACGAACCTCCTTTGGTAAATTCATCTGACTCCACTCTTTATTCAAAACCTGACCCCCTTTATATATCTTCTTGAACAGGCCATCTCACTGGTCGAATCATCCCATTGGCCAAAACTGAAAGACAGAGAGAACGTCCGTCCCACAGACAGGAATCCAAAACATCACTCTCGTTACAACAACACTTGCAATGTTTATGTCAAGCCTGTGAGAACCAGGTCTTCCCAAACCAAAACATCATGAAGAAACTGAGTCTAGAAACTCAGAAACTTCAGGCCTAGGAGACTCAGACTACAATGAGAGGTGCAACAGTTTGTGATTTTCCAGTATTTTTCAGTTGTGGGTTATAGCAAATATACCTGGAATGTCCAGAGAAATGTACGATAAATAAGCGAGTGCATTTTGGAGTTGTTGTCCCACCATCCTTTGAAAGGTAGCAGTGGCAGCACATTGTACCTGTTAACTTAACTGGACTGACAGACTACTGGGAGGAACCAGGAATAGACCACAGGTAGGTCTGAAATTAAAATCAAATCAACAGACCGTGGTTTCTGATGCCAGCTAGATAAATATATATTTTGTAGTTTTACCTTAAAGCACTGTGTACTTAGGTAAGAAAATTACAAAGATTTTTTTTTCCCCTGAGGCTTCTGAAAAAAAATCAAGAAAGCCAAGATATTATTACTGTAACTTCTATCACCAAAATGGCCAAATATTTTTTGGGTAAAAGAGGTAATTTGTTAAGTGAGCAAAAATTTGGGAAACTATTTTCCAGCAATAAAATAAGAAAAAATAAAAAAGGATAGAAACCAGGCAGGAAAACAAGTTACTCTAGCTAGTTACCCCCAAAATAACTTTTCTATAAACAAAAGCAAAAGTGGGAACAAGCCCCTAATATTGATAACTGAAAAAATCAGCAAAGAACCTCATTTTAAAAAGGTATAATCAATAAATAAACAACCTTGTTATGAAGACATTGGATTTTTCTTAGTACCAGATATATTCTGAAAATAAAAAATATAGAACAGAATGCAGAACAGCTCACTTCCTACCAAACTTTCACCAAAAAACACCAATAATATCTCAGGAGAAAAAAGGGAAAACTATTAGTCTATTTGCAAATAGCTGATGTTGGTTTACCAGATTTCTTTTTTTTTAATTCTCTTGGTATAGGCTAATTTTATTCCTGTATTCAGTTAGGAGGGACTGTGTCTTTCCAAAACAGAGTTAATTTTTTGTGGAAACTCTCTTGTGAAATAGAACCTTTAAAATAGCACTCAAAAGAAGGGAAGTTTGCAGTCTGTTTGCAGCCAATTTGCAGGAAGTATTTGCTGAAGTTGCTAATTCAAAAAAACAAAAATAACATTTCAGAAGACTATCTAGTTCACAATTAGCTTTATCCATATACCAGACATTTGGGTAGTCCGTGGCTAAGGAACTGAAATGTCTTCAGCCATGAGTGATATCTTTATTTAATCAGGATCAAAACTGATCTAGGCAGCTACAGCCAATATACATGACACATTTTAACACTAATTAACTTGTTAGACAAATTATGCAAAATACAATAGTTTCCAAACACAGATTTCATCCTATTAAGACTAATTTCTGAGAAACTCCATTTTTGTTCCCAAGCTCTATGTCCGAATGCAACTGAGTTAAAAGTGTAGCAGGGAAAAGTACGGCATCATTTCATACTTTCTGTGAGATGTGGTTTCTCTGCTCAGTTCACATTACTTAGGAATTAGAGCCCTTTGTAAATGTTTGGAGTCTTGGGCTATGCTAAAATACAACAGTGACTAAGTTATGCATCATCCTATTTGTGTCACATCTGTTATACTGAGGAAACCAGGAGTCATTGCCATAGCATGGAATAGCTGTGAGGCTCTGGTTGTCTTCTGCTCTATCACACATTAAGAAGAACAAATCCTTGGTTGTTGTGTGGCTTCCATATTCTCACCTCATAGCAGAAATGTCTCTAAACTTGGTTTGGCTTTGCAGAAATATAAATTATGATCAGGAGTCTGAAGAACAGAGGGCAGGGTGCATGGCACTGTTAAAATCCTTATGGGAGAAGAAAGGCCTTATGTCTGGACTCATAGCACATTAAGACTGATTTGAGTAGGTCCATTTAGCTTTCAGGGGCCTGATAAGCTAGAGCATTGTGACTCACTTTGTTTGGCAGTGATCAGGAATTCCCCTGTTATCAATCCAGAGGTTGCTTTGGCTCAGCTGAAGCAGATACTACTAGTGGAAAGCAATGATTTTGTTTTCTAAGCTTGATCCAAACTCATGGGAGCTTTCACAACAGCTATCATCCTTCTTACTAGATCAGGTCAATCTTATGTGACACCATCACCATTCCGCTGTCAGAAAGAAAAATAAGGAGGAAAAACATGCTATAAATAAATTCAAGCTGCAGAAAACAGTGATGGAATATGAATTCTAATAAAATTTTTTTTGCTTCTTTATTTATAAAAACCTGTTATATAAAGCTACTTTTTTTTTTTTTTTTTTTTTTTTTTTTTCCAATTGCTTCCTTTCTTCCTATAGGAGATTCTACAGGATGAGAACTGTAAAATACTACTAGTAGCTCAGAGTGCAGGCAGATTGGCCATAAAACAGTCTACAGGTGGCCATATAGGAAGGTGTCTACAGAGCTCTGGTAGATCAGCAGTGTTACTTAAGTCTGTTGTGGTACACACAGTGAAGAAGCCAATCCAGAGAAAAATTCTTAATCCTGGGGGCTTTTTGTGAGCATTTCACTGCAAGTTCTCAGTGTTAGTATTTGGTCAGACACAGGACAAAGATCCTGAAAGCTAATCAATATTTTCTATGAAGGGGAAAGTACACAGTTTTACCTTACTGAGATAACCATTAACTCTTTTTAGTGTGAAATTAGTTTTCTGCCATGCTTCCTTAAATTATTCATTGTTTTAACATGACTGTCAGTAACTTGATTTACTGCTCTGTTTGGGCAAAAACAGATTACTGGAAGTAACACCCAATACTGAAAAAAATTGGAAAGAACATTTATTTACATACTACCTGTCTGTATCTGCTCAAAGATCTTTAAACTAAGAAGACCATGCCCAAAAGATTAAATTTAGGATTCTTGATGTCCTGTGCCTAATGACTGCTACTCTGTTGTAGTCAAACCATAGAAGTCAGTCTTCACAGAAAACGTACAGAAGAATTTTGTGACTTTACACATTTTTACAAATATTTTAACTTAAAGTTTTAGCAGTAAAATGTGTGTTACTGCTCCAAATCATATTTCTCAATTACTGTTTCTCCTGATGACCTTTAAGAAAATATTGAATAAACTTTAAAAAGAGAATATGTTAGAATATTGATGCAGATGAAGTATCTTTTAGTTCTAAACTCCAGAGGCAGAGAATTTGCTAACCCTTCTTCTACTGACGATGACTGAGGTTTGTCCTCTGGTAGAAAAAAATAAAACCTAATATCAAAATTTGGATGAGAAAGAATCATATTTGCTGTTTTCTGGATAAATTGTATAAATATTAGCTATTAAGTGAGAAGGAAAGACATTACCTCCTTCGTGATCCAGACTTTAAAAAAAAAAATAAATACCGTGCTCTGATCAGCATTATTTTGTGAAGTGTATTACGCAAAATTGGATAACAGCCACAAGATTGAGTCCTAGAGTCCTAACTACGAACTACAAATGGTTTCAGAGCCCAAATTGGACATGGGCATGCTCAGACTGCTGAGTTTTATGGCCCATCAAAATCTGGCCAGGTCCAAGAACACAAATGTGGAAACTGGGTAGCTTGGAAGTTAAAAGAAAAGAAAAAACAGAGAGTTTTTAGACTGAAATATCTTAGATTCACTTTGATACCTAAAAATTTGGATAGAACTTGCTATAATTTATCACTTTTGGCCAAAACCCAAACATTTTGCTTTGCTGCTTCTGAGTAAAAATTCATAAAGACAAATTTGACCCATAAGAGGCAGTAAATCTGAGTCTGGAATGTTAATTGAAAATTATTTATTGAGAACATCTTTGAGTCTATTTCAGTTTGAGATTTTGCTCAAGAAGCTGATTCAACAACTACTGTAGTTTTAGGCTTAATATAATTTGCCAAATACAGAATAGTTATTGAGTTTAAGATTACCATATTAAAAACAGATACATAACTTTAGTTTTAATTTCTGTTAAGGAGATTTATTTTTTTAGCTAATGAAATAGTTTTTAGAAAATGCTATAGCTAGTAGAAAACAGAATTGACAAGAAATTAAATAAAGATGGCTACAACTATTGCTTTTCCTGAAAAGACAACTGCTGCTCCTTTTCAGTTCTTTTGTTTTATGTGGTTCTATGTTTATATATCAACTTCATATTCAAAAATAATTCAAAGAATACATGCAGAGGTCAGAGGATCTTTTTTTGAACACTCAAAATTTCCTTCAATAATGATAGAATGATACACTAAATAGAAAAGTTCATTTTTGTTCAATGATTCATCTTTATTTTCCTCTACTAAATGCTTGCCATCCAGGGATTGGCATTGTTTGATGTTAAATCAGGAAATAAGAAATAAGAAATAAATATAAGTTTATTAATTTTATAAAGGGAAGAAACTGGCTTCCTAACTCTGAATTAAATTTAACCTGTACATACTCAGTAGAAAATAATTATGTTATCCTTGTTTTATTTAGTTTACTTTCCTCATAGGGATGAATAAAAGAAATTAATTTTGTGAATTAAATATTATTGTTACAATGAACAAATACCTATTACAGAATATTTAACTCAATTTACTAGAAACAGAATACATAACACATATCTCTGGAAATTAATACAGCAACATATTTTTTAGTGATTACATTCATGGCTTGAGAAACTGCATATCTAGTGAATTAAAATTTTAATTTTGTTCATATAAAATATAAAATTTATTAACAATAAGCAGTTTTAGTTTGACTGTAATGCAAATTCATAATTCTCAACGAAGTACTATTTAAAGAATTTTCCCCTCAAAATGCCGTCTGTCCCATAGAAGAATAAAAACCATTTTAATTGTTATTATTACTTCATTACAATTACTTATTCCTGTATAATTATTTAATTTTAATTATTCATTAATTATCTTTAAAATGTAACTAGACATTGAAGCTGTGTTGTACAGAGAATTTATTTCATCTTCAATGTATATATTCCTACATCTGTAATAATACTATTTTTCCTACTTGCATATTCAGGCCTGTCAGAAGAACACTCCAACTCTTTAACTTTCTAATTTTAAAGAAGTGTTTCTGCTTAACCACTGAGAAGCATCATGGATTAATCTAGTGAATTAATAAATAGGGAAACTGTGGCACCATCAGGGCCTTTTGATAGCTTAACTGAAATAAACCCAGAAAGTTAAACAAGTGGATGAAAGCAAAAATAAATCACGATGACTGATACATACTTCTAATCACTTAATGGTGAAATATTTTACTTTTGTGGTGTTTAGGACTGCAATACAGGACAAAAATTAATTGAAGATCGATTTTTGCCCAATGCTTCCCACATTTCTGTACAGAACAGGATTCCTTTTAGACATTGCAGGATTTGGAAATGTGATTTTTCTACACGTAGATATTGCTTGAGACATAGTAATTCTACCACCAATGTAGCCTCCTGGTTAGGATGGACATATTTAAATAATGAGAATTATTTTCTCTCAGAATCGATAGTCTTATTGCATGATGTTATTACTGTGTTGCATGCAAAGGCAAGGAAAACTCTCATAACAAAACCCCACACCCACCATTTCTTTGTAATAATATTCAAAACAAAATAGGAATTTTATTCAGAGCATTCTATTCTATTTCTCTCACAAGCTTAACCTAAAATAATTGGACTTTTGCACAGATTAAGTTGGATTGTCAGGGATGATGACAGCCTCACATTCCTGTTGATTAATCTCTCAGACACATTCGTAGTATGTGTTAAGCTGTATCACATAATGTTAGTTCCTGCTCAGGAGCACTCACTACAGAGCTTTATCCCAAGGCTGATAGAAGTTGGAAGCAGTCTGATGAGCAGAAAGACATGTTGTTCAAGCTCTGTGTCCATTAATGACACCTTGAGCAATAATTTCTTGGTAAAGCCAAAAGACAAACTACAGCACCACTGAAATGGTACAGCTATTATTTGATCTGAATAAAGCCATGAGGTTGGATTAATCCTTTACAAGAAACTAAAGCTCTATAGATAGCCTGCCTGTAAAATAAGTTTACATATAACAAAGTCATGAACAACCTGATCTAGCTTCAAATTTGGATCTGAATTCAAAGCTGATCCTTTTTTGATCAGCACATTGAATTTAAGGACCTCCAGACATCCCTTTCAGCCTACCTTATTCTTTAATTTTATGAACTCAGAAAGTAAAATTATGTAAACTGTGGGAAACATGGGTGTATATATGTTCATAAAGATACTTTGAAAATTCAAGGACAGGAATGAATAATGAAGGAGGAAAGAAGAATTAAATAATTATGTCTACACTCCTTATATCCTGCGATTTTCGACAAGGTTAAACTACACTGTGCTGTGTTTTGCTGGTGCAGACCTGCACAGCAGGGTGCAGTGAGAGCAAACTGAACGTACTCCTAAGATACCTATTTTGCTTCCTTTCACTTCCTGTGGAAATTCTGAAGCTTCATAGCACCAGGGTACCTCCTGTAAAGTCTGATGGTACAAAGAAAGCCATTCCAAACCCTCTGAACTCCATTTTCTTTGCCTGTCAATCAAAACTTTCTCCTTGTTGAGAGCCATTTCTAACTGCTCTGATAAAGATACACTATAGAAACATTCATTAAGGCTTCTATTCTGAAACTGGTTTATATCTGCTTAAGAAACATCTTAGCCTGACAGAAACTATGAAGATATGCAACTGGAACAGGTGATCTTACTGTAAAAATAATGTCACTATAAATTTTTTCAGTCACAAAAATTCTATGTAGTTGCAAATGATAGTACAGAGCTACAAAGTGCCCATCGAGGACACAAGTGAGCAAAGAACACAAGTTCTCTAATGCTTCAAATATCAATATCCACTGATAGTCACTTCACCTTTACTCCCCCTTTGTGTCAGTGGGATGGATTACTGACACAGCGAAGAACTATCCAAGCACTGTCTTGCCCTCTCCAGGGCACAAGATAAAAACTTTTCTCTGTGATTGAATAATGACCAAGTATAATTCCAGCCTTTTGAACTACATCCCCCTGTGCAATGAACACGACGCCAAAGAAAGGAGGGCATAGTGGCAGAAGGAAAAGTTAAGTTCCCTTCTCAACAGGGATGATTTTGATTGTTAACATCTCCCCTCCCCAGAGCTACTCTGCCTCTGGCAATTTTTGTGGTCTCATTCTCACTATGCTTTCTTCCCCAATTCTCTCCTTATATTCTTTATAGCTGTTTCTTTGAGATTCAGAAAAGTCCTAGAGGATCACAGAATATGTGAATGAAACTTAGTCTTTTCAATTAACTTTCTCATCCCATTTTCCTTGTTCTACTTTCAAAACATTCACTAGACCACATTTTGGTGAGAGGAGCCCAAGATAATCAAGATTAGTCTGACTTATTTCACAATTCTTTCCCCAGTTCTAAATTTTGAGTTGTATGTATACAGCATTTTTTAATAAATTAATTAAACAATAAAATTATTAATGACTAATCATGATGCATTAATCATGCATCAATCTGTTACTAATTGAAGAGATGAAAGAAACTAAGAGTACAAGAGTTTGAAGTGACTTATTTATGAGTGCATCTTTTAGCAATTTATGCTTAGCCTGGTGTATGTTGGGTGCCACCACTACTAAGTTAATATATGAGCACTGTCAGGCTAACTGAAATAAGTTTTAGCTGACAAAAATAATAGGAAGTCGTTAATTATAAAGGTTAAGTAGTATGCAGATCATAGTGTGTGTAAATAGCCAATGCTGTCACCATTAAGTGCAAAGACTTTGATAGTAGAAATCCTTAATAAAACATTCACTTTTTAAATATGCAGAGAGATTTCAGACCACTCTTCATTCTGTCCCAAACCATTCTGATCTATATCCAGAACATTGCCAGCAGGTCAAGGGAGGTGATTCTTCTGTGCTCAGCACTGGTGAGACACATCTGGAGTGCTTTGTACAGTGCTGAGATCTCCAGTGAGAAACAGACACGGATATATTGCAGTGCGTTCACTAAGGCAGTGGAGCATCTGGAATGTATGAGGAAAGTCAGAGAGCGGAGACTGTTCAGCATGGAGGAAAGAAGGTTCAGGGAACCAATGTTTATAAATGCCTGATGGGGGCTAAAGGGAGTGGTGTAAAGAAGATGGAGCCAAATATCAAGACTGTTCTCAGTGGGCCCCAATGACAAGAAGCGAGGAAATGAGCACAAGCGTAAACACGCAAAATTCCAATTAGCCATAACCAATATGTCCCTTTTGTCCTTTTTACTGTGAAAGTTGTCAAACACTGGAATGAGGCTGTCTAGAGCTGTGGTATTTCCATCTTTGAAGGTATTCAAAACTGGACAAGAAGTGTGTCCTAAGAACCTACCCTAAGGTAACTGTTTTGAGCAGGGCTTGGACTCGGCTGTCTCTAGAGTTCTCAGCCATTCTCTCTGTCTGTGTCTCTAGAAATGGTACCCTTTGCCAGTGGAAACACCCAGTGGCAGGATCCGATCCTGAAAAAAAGAATTTGTGACGTTGTAAATACAGAAATGCACATGATTTAGCTGAAATGGATGCAAACAAATAATTCTCCTCACTTGAATTAGCTCACAGGCACTACAGTAGCTGTAATCCTCTCTGAAATCTTCTCCCTGGTATAATATTAAAAGTACCACTTTGCCCATGATTGTTAGATGGAAAAGGAAAAAAAAAGGATCAAGAGATCAGAAGGATCAGAAAATATTTTTTTACTAGTATGCCATGGAATGTACGGGTATGTAGTTGAACCTCCTGTAAATCTTCTCAGTCAACTGGAACTCACTGCTTGGTATTTTATATCTAATATTTACCTTGATATTTTACATAGACTTAGCTAGTATTTTCCCTGCTGTATCAGCATATCATAAGAAAAAATTCACTGGTGGAAAAGGTAAAAGCTTTGCTAATTGGCAATTATATGAAGAGTTTGGACTTCATTGCTGGAATTCTGTATTGACAGAATTAAATATATTAAGAGTTTGCAGCAAAGAGGGAGTTGTTTCTAAGTTAGAAGCCATTTCAGGCTCCTCATAAAGCTTGCCAAGGGAATGTGAGCTGCAGGCTTTCATCACAGGGGAGCTCTTGGGCACCTTGGAGACTGGCCTGGTTACTGTGCATGAGCACCACCTTGAAAGGAACAGTGGTACACGAGGTGTCTTTGACTGAAGTTTCTGCTCACTGAATATTATAAGAGAAACAAAAGTCTGTTTCTATTGAATCACAGGTCAGGCAGCGACTACAGAATTTCTCAGATGGGACCACACACACAAAACCCCATAACTAAATGTCTGGGGATTTTTAAATCTGAAACTTATCCTGGCACCCAAGGCTTAACTTTCCTGTTTCTTTCTTGGGAAACAGAACTGTGAAAATATTTTTCAGTACTTGGATACTAATTCTGCCAGCTGTGAAAATGTAGGGTAGGAAAATTATGCTCTATATGGCCATAGGCCTGATTTCAAATAATCCTGCATATTTTAAATATAGTTTTCAGAGAATATGATTCCTGGATTCACTTATACTTACCTAAAAGAATCTGATGAAAGACAGGAAACTTTAGTGAGTGAGTATTGAAAGGTGTTTTAGGCTTTCCTGATGTTTTACTCTTTATGTCCAGCCAAGGTAAGTTGTCATGATAAAACAGAGATTATCAGAAACATTTCTGAATAATAGGGAGTTTTCATATCTCTCTGGTCTGGGGTGCAATTCTTCATACAATTTTTTCATTATAAACTTTCCAGCTACGATATTTTGTAAGCATTGCAACAGAAAATATAAAATGTACATATGTGATTATCATCACACATTGATACAAAATTTAGGATGTAAATAGTTTTCATTGATTCCTATAACTAAATGTGAAATATTTATGAATGTGGGCATAACCCTTCTCTGTCAGTTTCAGTGACATTTGTATCTGTCCTATTTTTCCTTTCTGTCTTCGTTCTGACTCTGATACTTTTTTCTACAATCAAACTCTTAATTTTTTTCCTAATAATTAAATCACAGATTTACTGATGCTTTTTAGACCTGACTTGTTTATGGAAGACAAATTAATTTCTGTTGGTCAGATAGAAGCAGCTAAATATGTTCATTTTTTTATCTTTACAACTGGCTTTAAATGTAACTATTTAGGGTCATGTATAGTGGTAAACAAAATGCCATTAATATATATGTTTTTATATACTGTCTCTGGTTTCACAAGATTTTAATATAATCCTTTATTTTCTTCCTCATTTATACATGAAACTAATAATCTATCATGTTTTGTAGATATAGTATCTGCTGTTAATATAAGTGGAAAAAATAATTAAAAGTAAGATTCAACTATTGTAATTATTGGGAATTCATAGAGATAAAATATAATTAAGTGAAACAGTTTTAATCTTTTGTCAAATTGCATGGAAAGGAAATTCTGAAGGACCTTGTCTCTGTCACATCCCTTATTGATAAGAGATAGATAGATAGATAGATAGATAGATAGATAGATAGATAGATAGATAGATAGATAGATAGATAGATAGATAGAAAGAAAGAAGAGATAGATGTGCAAGTTACCTCTTGTTGAAATTAAATTCAGAGATTTAAAATTCTTCTCCTTCTTTTCAATTCACTGAAGTATCCAGTGGAAAATAATAATTGCAAGAGTTTATAACTTGATACTTCACACCTTTTCTAGTGTTAGTTATAACCCCTGATTTTAATTTCTATTAAAATAATTAGTCTCTCAGAAATTAGTAATTTCACTACTTGTACTATAATTTGCACATCTGGATTCAGATAGGCTCCTAGGTGGTGCAACTTTGCACTTCAACATCTACAGAGTTTTCTTTGATATATATTTTTTTTCAAATTATTACTCTTCTTTCTCCTTTGTTTCACCATTTAACTGTAGCAGCCTCCATCTTTGGGGTGTTTACCCATTTCAGGATTTATGATACATGTGCAGGATTTCTAAGGTACATGTTTTCACTGTTCCTCCACTAATATCTCATTGAAAAATTCATCATCCTGCTGTTGCAGAAACAGAGCAATTGTACATATATGAATATATGGTAAGTGCAAGATGCAATTATTTCTCTCTTGTGCCATTCTAGTCTTTTATTTTGTCTAAGACAAATAAGCAATTTATCTACACAAACAAGCACACACAGAGTAACAGCACCGAGAAGAAAAAAAAATAAGAAGGGATATCTCATAAAAACATACACATATGGAAGACATATAAAATATAGGTAAAAGGATATATACACTTTTTTGTCCCTAAATCAATGAAACTACACAAAATTAGCATTCTAGAGATATGAAGGGGAAAAAAATATCAAGAGTCTGACAAAGACAGTTCATCAGGTTGTTGCTGTTTTAAATCAGGACATCTGTACTGTTTATGCCTCCCTCACAGTTGTCATCTGTTACCTGTTAGCTTCCAGTTCAACAACCTTCAGGCCATCCTGAGGGCCAATTCTTTCAAAATGCTCTGAGATTTTTCTGCATCTCACACACTTACCTTTTCTAGCACAAACAGACTTCAAATCTTGGAAAAAATGTGCAAATTTATATCCTATACTTTCTACAGCAAGGTGAAATATTTCAAGTAGTATATTTTGCAAAAAAAATTCAATGCAATTTTTCCATCAGTGGATGTTTCCTGAAAAACTTATTTTTAACCATGAAGAGTATGTCTGTTAGTATGGTTTTTTATGCTTTTTTAACATAACATTTTTTTTCCCTTCTTGCATGCACCAGGAAGTAATAACTTACAATCAGCATCAGCAGTTCCGTTTGATATGTTTTTAATTATCAGTTTTTATTTATGGAAAGCATATTAAAAATCAAATTTTCACTTAACCATAATTTCTTGTACCCAGGATAATGATCTCAAATGTCCCACTTTACTCCTGATCTCGTTTTCCCACCTCTAGGAAATTTTGAAGACAGACTGCATTCTTGTGACATTTACATATCCAAATAGTCATGGTCAAGGTTCTCAGCGTCTTTGTTAGGCTCAGTTTTGTACCACATCATGCTTGGTTCATAGTTGTACTAGATGTGTAATATCTAAATAAGCCTACAGAGAATTTCTCAATTGTGTTGCTCTCCAAAATTGACAGACACACAGCTTTTCTCCAGTTCTGCATGTTAAACATTGTTTTTTTCCATAACCTCCTTTTGAAAAATTTCTCTAGTACCCAAATTTGATCTGTTCTTCTCTTTCTGTACAATTTTTGTGACATCTGATTTCTTCCTTTTTTTTTCTTTTTTTGTTATTAAGAAGCAAGACCAGACATCACAGAACATTTTAATTAGCTAATTAACTAACCTTTTTTTCACAAATGCTTTTAGCCAGTCATTTTGTATTAAAATATAAATACCAAATACAAGACAGCAAAATACATGTTATTCTGCAGAAAGTTGTAAGAGTTTCTTCAAGTGCCCAGAAACACACTGAAAATCAGGCAAAGGCTGAAATGGACTTGCAGGTAAAAGACTGACTTACCAGTATTTCTGTGGATTCATAAGCATGATGAAACTGAGTATATATTTAAACTAGGACAAGTCAAAAAGCTCTTAAAGTTGAAAGTGATGGGAAGAAGGACATACTAAATAAAAATTAAATCCATTCATTATTAGTTCTTACTCCTCTCTATCCAGTCAGTATATTAACTGGTTTTCCTGGGTTTAAGAGCATACAACTTTGGAAAATGAAAAAAGTCTTAAAGTAAAAAACTCAATACTGTGTTAAACAGAAACAGAGAGAAATTAAATTTAAAATATACTTACAGTCAATTGAGAAATTGAATGAAAATTCCTAAAATTAAAGATAATTTGGATATCTTATTGCTGAGCTTAAAGGTTGGTTGAGAAAGATGTGGGATCTCCAGCGGTAAAAGATTTTAAGAACAGCTTTTGACAAGCTACCCTTCTCTTAAAACAGGGCATTGGACTAGAAGTTGCCTCCAGCCTTAACTTTCCTATGACAAAAATTATACTTCATCAGGCAGCTCTCAGAAAATCTGTGTTAGCAACTGTTACAATGGAAAGGAATTAATTTCACATTTCAGTTTCTGTGGAAGTGCTTAGGTACAGAGAGTAAAGAAATGAGAGAAAGGAATTCAGGCAGATAGGTAAAAAGATAACAAGCCAAAGGAAAATAAACAAATCGTATTTACATCAGGGAAAATTAATATTTCACTAAATATTTTCACTCCATTGCAATTTTTATTTATTCCAGGTATGTACAAAATGCTAATATCTGCTATTACACTGAACTAGTGTGGTCACAATTAAAATTATGTGATACTAAAAATATTAATAATTATCTGAAGTTTGAAAATGTCAATATTTTGATGACTGCTAATTTTAGTCTAAAATTTTAGGCTTTTCTGGTCACTCCTATTTTCTCCATAATGATTTTTCTTGCTGTTCTCCACACTCCAGTATGTCCAACTTTCTGATGAATAACTTCCAGAATGTAACACAATGTTCTAGCTAGAGCTGCACTACTGCCACATCATTAGTTACTAATGTGATAAACATTGATATTGATGGATGGGATACTACAAAATAGATTCATTTTTAACTGAATCAACATTAGCATTTTGGTTTCTGGTATTCACTCCATATTTTGTAAGTTGTAATCTGAAAGAAGATTAAAATATGGGCTTATTTAAAAAGATATGAAAAAGAATTTAGTTTTTTGAAAATATTCTGAGATTTCAAAAGTCAGATTTATTCTATGACAGTATGACAGAGCAGGGTGCTAAAAGCCAGAGAAAAGAGCCCTGAATCAGGGCCTTCTGCTTAGGATAATGCTGAATAATGTGAGATCTGAATTGCTCCTCTGCTTGACTCAGGTTCAAGTCAGTTTTCTCACCTAACCCAAAACATCTCTAATTACTAAAGTGTACAATATGCAATCCCTGCTATTCTGACCTTGCCTGGGTGTCACAGTCACATATATTGTGACTAGAATATTTTAATTTGATCTTCTCAGAGAGAGTGAATGAGTAATTGATACAGTCAAATGACTGCATATTTTTCAAATCACCATCAAATAAATATCTCAATTTTTATGAAATAACATCTAATTAATTTTTGCTGCCCAAATACAAATCTCAATAGTCTATCTGTAGTTGATTGTTCACTTTTAGCCTCATGGATCAGATTTAGAATATTAGGCATGAAATGTGAAGGACCCAGTTCATTCCTGTGCAGTAGAAGATGTAAAAGTCACAGAGGTCTAATCCCTCACCTCCTCTCTAAAGGACAGAGAGGACACTGCTGGGCTCAGTCCTGAGGGCCCTCCCATGCACTGGGTACCCAATTCTGTAGCCTCCATCCCAGCCTCACCCTGCCTTTGTACATCCCAAGCAACTGTGTGGTTGTTGGTTTAACAGAACATCACTGCCTTGCATAGAATCTCTGCAAAACATGGCAGATAGCTGGAGTATGACTGACTTCAATTAATGGTGTGACACTCCAGGCAGATATCCTCTATCTATTTTCTCAAATGAGGAAAGATTCTTTGACCCTGCTCTGTCAGTACCTTAAAGTGGAAAGAGAGTCCAAAATTGGTAATTACAAAAAATCTTTTCAAAAAACAAACAAAACAGAGCAAAACAAGCAAACAAACCCACACCAGGGACTGGAAGACAGAAAAATTATCAAAGTACTTTTCCTAGGTATGAAGTCCCATAGGTATGACTTTTTTCCTTTAAAAAGGATACAAACTTTTTGATGATAACATTGAGGACTGATTTTTTCATAGTAAATGTAGGTATTTTGCTGAGATATACAAATTTAGAAGTGTAATTAGCTGCTCTATACTTTTTCTAGTAACCATGAAAAGAGAACAGAAATCTTGCAGGCTGATTTCATATACCACGGTCTCTGGTTAACTGGGTATTTCTGATCTTTCATGTGAAAATAAGGAGAAAATAGATTATGAGTTAACACTGCCATAACTGAGAAAAATCATTGAAGGAAATCGATGGGGGTCAATACTTAAGTTTACATTCAGCATAACTTTATTAAAGACTTATATTTCAAGGATCCCAGAGTACCTGAACACACTTTCAGATACAGTTGGATTAATCTCTGTACCTTCATTTACCATTTACCAAAATAAGAAAGGTACTGAATAGCTCCTACCTAACTGAGCAGTAAGAGAAAAGTTAAGAATAACCCAAGGAAAGCCTATTAATAGATTAACTGGTCAGAGAATTTAACACTTAATCAAATGACTTAATATATATGCCAAAGCTGTATATACAGCTGTATTGTAGTTTCTCAGGAGATGACCAGGGTAGTTTGTATCTTGTTACATGTTCTAATCATTTGCTTGATTTTAAAAAAAGATATAAAACCTAACAGAACCTGTTCCAGTCAGCAAAGGAAACTTAAATTAACCTTTTAAACATATGTAGTCCTGAGATAAATTAGAAATATTAAGTGAAGAGAGAAGATATTTATAAATGAAATAATCTCGGAAGTCTCCCCAGTCAATACGACAGCAAAGTTTTTAATTTAATTTAGTAACCAGATGAAAAATCTGAACAGAGTATTTCTTTTTCTCTTAGCTGGTTTATTTTTTTTCACCAGTGCACAAGAAAGAAATAGACTTCCATATAGTAACTCCCTAATTTAAAGCAAAAATATGTCAATGAAAGAAAACAGGGAAGGACTTTGAGATGTTGTATAGCAAAAACTGTGGGGAAAGAAGAAAAGATGAATCCTTAAACACTCTTTAGCAAACCTGTCATTACAGTCTGTGGTAGGCAAAATCTCTTTTCCTTTTAAAGATTGATATATGAATAACAAATCCTGGTGTCAAATACTGTACTCAGTTCTCTGTTTCTTAAATATACAAAACTATTTTTGTCTTTATCAACGCTGGTGGAAATTTAGTAATGCACAATGGACTAGATTAAGGTTGTTCTCTCTTCCAGATGTTTCTGGATATGAAGTTTCAGATTTTGGCATTTTCTGCCTTTTGCATAATTGATTTTACAATCTTAATGATATTCCTTTAATGCTTATCTTCAGTGAGATGGAAAATCTGCTCAAAATTAATTTAGAGTACATCTCAGAGATCTTGGCAGATGGAGGGACCTTACCATCAGCCTCTAGGACAAAATTAATGTTATCAAAATGAAAATGCCTTCTCTAACTCTGCATGTCCTAAGAGGTCTCCTGTTTACCATTCATCTATATGATTCTGGGAAAATGAACTTGATTTTAAATATTTCTCTTGCAAACAGATGAGAGGAAAAAATAATTTGTGAACATTTGCAACATTTGTCTGATCTGAAAAGTTCTATGTGCCTATTTTACAGCTCTTTCAAACAAACTCCCTTTTTTTCTCTGGAAAAGCAAAATTCATAGTCCTGCACTGTTCAGCTTCCACTGCAGGAATGAGGTTTTGCCCCTAATTCATGGAGGGGTTTGGGTGTGCCTACTGCAACTCAAACTGCTTGATGCCTCCTGCAACACCTCTTAAGAAAGAACACACACCACTTTGGCATAAACTGATATATAATCACTTCTTGGAAGTTAACTCTAAAAACTGGAAATAATTAGTCCAGTGTACTAGAAAATCAGATAAGAAGATTGATTTTGTCTTTCAGTTAATTTTGGAGACTGCATTTCAGCCACTGTAGTATTAACACCCATCAATAAATATAAGCTGTATAGATATATTTATAATCTAACACATTGATCCTGAAGAGCAAACATATCCTTAAGGACTTGGGGTTTTTTTGTTTGTTTATTTTGTTATGTTCTCTTTTGTTTTAATTCAGGACTGAGAATAACAACAAGCAATACTGCTTTTGATGTGAAAATGGTGTATCAGGTTCAAGCAGGCAGCTGCAGGCAGCCAGGTGCCAGTCCTCAGATTGATTCGTGCACAATATCGAAACCTTGCCTGTGGGAAAACATAGTGAAAGACATTAAAAACTTTATTATTGGTTATGATTAAGAATTGCCCAAGCACTTGTCCCACACATAATCTGCCAAGGCAGACATGTTGAAGTTGTGAATTACCAAGATGTTTTGGCACTGTACCAAACAGACAGACTTCAACTGTCTTGGCTAAAATAAGGTAAAAGATAAACCTGATAATGGTAAGTAGATGAATATGGTAATACTTCCTAGAACTATGTTTTGGGATATATCCCAGGCTTTTGGAAGGTCTCTAAGTTGTGGAAAGCCAGATTCTCTCGCCAGAACATATATTGCTCAGATAGAAAATAGATTCTCTCCAGGGACAGAAACTTGGCACATTAACTTGGGGGAACTAGAAGCTGAAAAATGAGTGCAGTTTCAAATAATAGGGACCTTGGGAAGAATCTAAAAAGCTTTCATCCAACTTTTTACAACCTTTGATTAATCCTTAGAAATTGAATATTGAGAGATCTCTTTCCACTGTCTCAATCTCTCCAATGTTTCCCCCACCCATGCAGACATCCTGTCTCCTTGCCCAACAAATCCTCCAGTCCCAAACTTCTTGTTTGGCAAGTCCCTTTTTTTCTTTCTAGTTCATTGGGCTGTTTTTCTGCTGCTACAGCCTTTAATCATCATCTTTTATACATATAAGTTCTTCCTTGTTCCAGCTTTTTATTGCAAATATCTTGTAGAGTCACTATATTACATATGCACCTGAAGGACAGAATCCCATTCAGAGGGACATGGACAAGCTCAATAAGTGGCTCATGGGAATCTCATAAGTTTTGATAAAACCAAGTGCAAGGTGTTACACCTGGGTTTGCATGAACCCCAGGCATCAATCCAGGCTGGGGGATGAGCAGATGGAGAGCAGCCATGCTGAAGAGGACTTGAAGGTGCTGCTGGAAGAAAAGCTGGACATGAGTTGGCAGTGTGCGCTCACAGCCCAGAAAGCCAAACATATCCTGGGCTGCATCTGAAGCAGCATGGGCAGCAGGTCAAGGGAGGTGATTCTTCCCCGCTATTCCTTTCTCATGAGATCCCACCTGTAGCATCCAGCTCTAGTGTTCCCAGCCCAAGAAAACCATGGACCTGTTGATGGCAGAGAAAGCCATCAACGATTAGAGGGATGGAACTCCTCTCAAATGAGAAAAGGCTGAGAGAATCAGGCTTGTTCATTCCAGAAAAGTGAAGGCTTTGGGGTGATCTAATTGTGGCCTTCCAGTACCTGAAAGAAACCTACAAAAAAGACAGAGAGGGACTGTTTACAAGAGCATGTAATGATACAGTGAAGGGGGGTGGAGTCACTCTAAAAGAGAGTAGGCTGACAATAGACATTAGGAGGAAATTTTTTACTGTGAAAGTGTTGAGGGGTGCAACAGGTTGCTCAGAGAAGCTGTGGATGCCCCATCTCTGGAGATGCTCCCGACCAAGCTGGATGGAGCTCTGAGAAACCTGGTCTAGTGGAAGATGTCCCTGCCCATGGCAGGAGTCTGGAACTAGATGATCATTAAGGTCCCTTCCAACCCAAACCATTTTATGATTCTATATGTGTTGCTAAATTTTATTGAGTGCTAGGGTAGGTCTGAGAAGGCCATTTGCAGACAAAATCTGTTGGAAATTTTACTGGTGGATACTCACCAGTTTCTGCTGGGTCTTAAAAGCCTATAATTCAATACTATTTCTGCTTCCTCTACTGTGGAGAATGAAAAATGTCTGTTATCACAAGCTGTGGTATGCATTAAGTGATACCTCAAACTGAGTTTTATGCGTTCCACTTAAAATTTATGTATTTTAATTGTGATAGTAAATTCATATTATACCTCCATTTATGAAGGCATGTAGAAACTGTTCAAAATACAAGTTCCAACCAATGGAACATCCTGATTTTCAAGTAATGTAACAACTTTTGAGTAAAAAACTTTTGATGTAGCACTAGAATGGCTGCATTAGTATTGTCAAATAGGCATTGGATGCAGCTTGAGCTATCAGTGGCAGAACTGTTCTGCATGGACGTGAATATTCATCTGGTTTCATCATAAACTCTGACCATTCCAGCAGTCTGTGGCTCCACATCCTGCCAGGGAGGAAGAAGAAAAGCCTGTACTGACAAAGCTAACTCAAACGCCTGGATCAGTTTTAATTTGATCTGTATTACATGTGATAGTGT
Organism: Sitta carolinensis; assembly: GCA_032173965.1. Taxonomy (NCBI): domain Eukaryota; kingdom Metazoa; phylum Chordata; class Aves; order Passeriformes; family Sittidae; genus Sitta; species Sitta carolinensis. Next base: position 138,217,175 of record CM063284.1, read on the forward strand.
GCCTTTTAGTGATGTCCTGGATCTAAAACGAGGAACAAATCTGTTCCAAATTATTATACAGTGATTTGAAATTCTTGAAATATTTCCTGTGGGTTTTTTTCTGATGTTTTCACTTCCAGCTACAAAGATAAATCATTTCATGTTTCAGAGAAACAAGGACTGGCAAGGAGAAGAGAGAAAAACCTGCAAAGTGATGGCATGCACAGATTTTACTTTCTCAGAGCTGGTGATAGAAGCATGTCTATGTAGGAATAAATATAAATTTAATGTTTGTAATGGTATAAGAATAGTAACGGTACAAATGTGGTATAAAGGTTGCATTTAACTATACCAATGGATATTTTAAGAAATATTTAATGAGTCTTACGTTACACTGAAGTTGTCTAGACCAATATTTCACTCTCCTCCTTAAAGTACTCTTTTTCTGAAAAACTAGAGAGAGTAGTCTCATGGGTGGCTTTGCTAATGGAAGGTAATGATCACAGGCCAGGTGAACACTAGGAGTTCTTTGACACATTGTTATGACCTGCCCTGGAGGTGGGGTAACTAAGATTTGATTAGTGGATCCCTTGGGACAGGTTAGAGCAAAACAGAGATTGATTGGTGTTTACAAATATAGTTTATTTATATATATATATATATGCATATTGAAAGGAAGTATGTGGTTGGTTGGTTATTATCTATAGAAATATAATAATATATAAGGAAAACAAAGGAAGAGAAAGAACAGTTAAGAGTAGACAATGGAAAGATACCACCACCCCTGGATCTAGAAACAAGATTTGATTGTTACAATTTAGATGTCCATTGGTAGATGTGGTGGTGATGACAGTCTTGATCCATCAGGGATTGGGGGAGCCCCACAAAACACAAAGTTCAATGGGTTAATATGCACTCAGGTTCAGGTGGGAATGCCAAGGTACCTCCCCTGCTGTGGGAGTTTTACAGTGTCTGACCTAACACTGTAGGTCATGCACAGTCCTCTGGTGACGGCCTCAGAAATTAATCTGGGGGTGATTTGTGAGTATTTGATAGTTTATGATCCCTTTTAAGACATGGCACCTGCCTTTCAGATTTGATTCAGTTTTCTCTTGGCAGAAGGGATGAATAGGGTGAATACCTTCAATCTTACATGTGAATGTATGATACAATACCTGGGGGTTCAGGGGGGAGGATATTGCCACAGTGGGATAAAAAACATTATCCCACCAGCTTCTTACCAACCTCTTTTCCTATCTGGCTCAAATGTCATCAGTCCCAGTTTCTTAGGGACACAATATTGCAGGGCTCAACCAGTTTATCTAAACATAGGCTGGTTTGTCATCCTTCAGTGGTGGATGCACACCCTGTCTGTACTTGGCTGTTTTTATGCAGATCAGGAGTTTCATCACTTCACATCCAAAAACTCTTCTCCCCCTCGGCTGGGGGGTTGCAAACCTGGCTGCAGCACTTGCTGGTTTCACAAAAGGTCGATTGCTTGAGTCATTAACTCCTATAATCTCATTCTTATATCTGAAAATTAACTCTATAAAAATAATTCCTTCCAAAATGCTGATTTTGATTGATCCCATGAATGTTTGTTAGAATGACGATATTTGGAAATGAGATATACAGGAAGGTGGAGAAAGAACCCAAGGAAGACAGAACACGTACTTTAAAGAACGATAAAGACTTAGTTTGACTTTTATTGCTTGAGAAGATACAAACTTAAATGTACATTGAAACTTCATTATGCTGAAATGCTGAAGAAGCAGCAGATCTGTTTTATAATGGAGACTCTTCTTTCAAACAAGTGATGACTGCTACGTCTTTAAAACATTCTACATGTAATGGTTGGATAGCCATGTGGTGATTTAGGAGGTTTATTTCTTCAGAGAGCTGGCAATACCAGAAATACCAAAATGTGTTGCAGTAGTTCTGAAATGGAACTTCATTTGTCTTGTGAGTGCGAAATAAATCAAATTATATACTGCTACGTAGTGACATGCATTAGTTCATTTCTTTTTATGCCACCTTTCATTTTAAATTAACACTGAAGTTTCAATACCTTTGGCTCTGCAGACCTGATAAGTCTTGTTTTGTCACTTTTATTCCTTTTGTAGTGTTGTCAAATTGGAAATGGTATTCCACTTGAAATTAAGCTTACAATCAAAAAGAAAAAGAAATGACCGACACTTGAAAACCCTGGCTCCTCCCAAGAGTTATACACGAGTGGACTTGAATATGACTGCTGAGTTTTCACTGCTGCCTTAAAAAGTTCACATAAGAAATGTATTTCAAATGTTCTTTAGAGGAGATCTGTATACCTGAATTTTTATACTCAATGACACCTGCAAATGAAAACAAAGATTTCAATTTTTTTTTTCCAAAAGAAAAGAAAATAATGCTTAGCAGCCTTCTATTTAAAAAATTACACTGCTTCATATCTTGAATATCTTCCAGAATCTATCTCATTATATTTTCATAAAAGATAAGCAAATCCATACATTTCAGTTTCACACACAATTTCTGTTCATAATTCAATAATCATTGTAAGGTAAAGCACCATCCAAAATAAATTTATTGATCAACTCTATTGTAAAATCTAATATATAGAACATGTGGTTTGTTATGAAAATATAATTGGAAATTCAAACAGCATGCATTTAAAAAATGCACAGTTAATACCAAAGCTTGGAATTTCCTGTGAGAAATTTCTTGGATTCATATTCATACTCTTTAATGTATCAAATATAGTCTCACAGACAGCAGCTTATCTGTAATCCCTAGCTTCAGGGTGTGACATTCTTATATAGATTTTTAGAAAACCTTCTGTTAAAATTTGATAACCATTAAACATAGGCCTCTACAAATTTGTATCCAGTCATGTCTGATTGCATTTCACTGCATTCCCAACATGAGAGCAATGAAGTGATATTAGCCAAGAGCTATATTATTGAACCGTATATAAATTTGAGTTCTGCGTTTTCCTTAAATTTTTTCAATTTATTTGATTACTCTTTTCCTCTTAATGACATGAACAATTTTCCACAAACAGAAAACAACACGGCTTTGATTCAGTGAAGGTATGGAAACAAGCATGTTAGAATTTTAACAGAGAAACTGATATACATCTAAAATTAGGATATTTACACATATGAAGTTAAGATTTTTTAAAATCACCTTTTCTGTAATGGATTTGTAGGGAAGGCTTAAGTTAGCAAGCATCTTTTCTAGAAATAGCATAACTATAACAGAAAAGCTCCTCTTGTGCCATGATTTGCATCTACATGAGGAAATATGTCACCATTTATGGATCACCACAGACAGAAGAATATGTGCCAGGCAGGAAGTGGTGTTAGTAATGAAATTAAAAATAACATCTACTCCAGTTCTGTCCATGTCAGATAGAAACCAAATATAAAGCTGTTTTACAGCTGACTTTTTCTGTCTTCCATTTCATATTGCAAGATTGAACCAGAAGGTTCAATTAGGTGATACTTACCTTGCACAGAAGGGAAAGGTTCCAGGAAAAAATGGAAGAAGAAATTAAAATTGAATGATTTGTAAGCACAGAAATGACGTTACTAAAACTGAAATCTCAAATGTCCCATCATGTATTTTATCTGTTCTTTCCAGTAGCTGCACTGATTGAGCTGATTCAGGGTGACCTTATCATTCTATGCATACCTGAAAGGAGGGTACAGCCCGATGAGGGTCAGCCTCTTCTCCCAGGCAATCAGCAAAAGGATGAGAGGACTTAGTCTTCAGCTGCGCTAGGACAGGTTTAGTTTGGGCATTAGGAGGGATTTCTTCACAGAAACAGTTGTTAAGCACTGGAATGGGTGGTGGAGTCACTGTCCCTAGAGGCGTTTAGGGACAGACAGATGTGGTACCCAGTGCCACGGTATAGTTGATATGGTGGTGTTTGGTCATAGGCTGGACTCAATGACCTCGAAGGTCTTTTCTGACATGATTCTGTGATGTCTCAGGGCACAGAAATGAGAAGAAATGAAAACCTCTTGTTTTCCATGCCATTGAAGCAAAGACAATATTCTTCTGGCTCAACACTGAAATGCATGAAAAACACAACACTATAATGCCTTACAAAACATTTCTTTACTCACAGCTATTTCATGAACCTATCAACATTTTTTTTTTAGTTACAGTTGAGAACCTCCTAAGTTTTCATGCTTAATCCAAATTACTGTGAAGAGTGTTGTGAGTTTTTTTCCTTTAGTCTCTATGAATGGGTTTCTTAGTTAAACTAACTTGCAAGATGAGCAATGGCTGGCTCAAACTTTGTTTCCCCTCATCTCATTTGAGATGAATTCCATCACATGTGGGAGCTGTGAGCTTGCTGCCTATAAGACAGACAGACCCACAGTGCCTAATAAGAGGAACCAATGAAACCCTGAACTGAGCTTTAAAGAAGATTTTGAGATCTCAGCTACTGCATAAGAAAATAAAGCAAAGCAAAAATCTGTTTTGTATGTGAATTACAGCCACACTGGTTTTCTTTTGTTTTTTTTAATCTAATTTTTTCTGTCATTCATAACTATTGTTTGAGTCTTATTGCTGTTGTATTGAAATAGTTACCTTAAAACATGTTAATGATACCAGGAATCTGTTACATTATCTTTGGCATTGGCTGGCTTTTGAACTAATGAGAAATTGAGGACTAGATAAACACATACAATTTATGATGAGTTCGTTTCTTCATATTTTATGACTTTGATCTTCACAGCTCCAGTTTTTGAATATCTTTTGCAATTTATTCTGTTTTGAACAGCTGCCAAAATTCTAATTGAGAATACAACAATCTAATCCATTGTCCTGTTTGCAATTCCACCTCACCCACACTTGATAATGTGGTTTTACAAAAGAGAACATCATGGAAACACAGTCCAGGAGAAAGGTCAGTGATATGAATGCAGAGCTGAGACAGGAGAATGTCTGGAAATCCTGAGAACATGCTCTTGGAGAACACTGCCACCTCTTCTCAGATATGCACACTTCCTGCTCATTTGTCCACCCTATTTTCAACATAGCTTGTGCCCTATATTAAGGGACGTCCATCACAGCATGGAAACCAAACAGATACTGTGTATATAGAGAGCAAAGTCCTTGTATGTGTGTTCATGTGTGTATGTGCAAAGGATGTGTCAAAGCCCTTATTAACTAATTTACTGCCCATGGATTCCACTAAGGCGTAAGATGGTTCTACTAAGGGGCAGGAGGTTACAGCATAAAATCCTTAATGTGCTTTGTCTCAGACATCTGTGGCATATGATGGTAAACTGGAATTCTCACTGAATCGTATATTTTGTATGCCCTGCATTGACTTGTATTTCTTTAGTGTGTTCATCCATGTTTATCTCCTTTATTATATTTGTCCTTTCTCTTTGACCCCATATTTTAAAGAATTTTTTTTCATTAAACTACTTTTACTTCAGTCTTAACCATGTAACCAAGTGTTAGTGTCTCTGACATTACTCAAAAAATTTCAGTTCTTGCATAATTTCTCTGGTCTGCATTTGGTGGGTTTCAGGTTGTGGGTTTTTTGGATGGGGTTCATTATTTTTTTAAGATCTGTGTGTGTGTGTGTGTTTATGGTGCTTGTGAGGTTTTTGGGTGGGGTTTGCTGTTATTATTTTGTTTAGATTTTTTTTTATGTGTGTTTTTGATGGTGGCGGTGAGATTTTGGAGTGGTGTTTTATATTTGTGGTTTTTTTATGGTGTTTTGGGGTTTGGTGGTTTTTTTTTTCTGTTTATTTGAGTTTTGCTCAGTTGTAGCAGTTAGGTTTTCATGCTTTCCAGAAGTGCCACCTGCAGGAAATATTTATGCACATGAAATTACAACCATATAGTCCATTATGAGTAAAACTGTTTGTTTAAAACCTATCATAAAAAAGAATAGGTTGATTTTCCTGAAAGTGTATTCCTCTGTGTGAAACATTAATCTACAGTGATTCAAATGAAAGGGAAGGATTGTACTTGAATGCATTTGAATAAATCTTCCAAACATTCAATCTGCTAATATCTGTAAAACACAAGCAGATTGAATTTCAGCAACATGAGTTTTATCACTAAGGTCAAACATACAATGTTCCGGACAAAGAAGGATTGTGGTATTTTTGTTTCTGGTATCAGCAGGAAAATGGGAAACTACTTGGAAAACATAATAGCTGCTTTTATCTTTTATTACTTAAGACATAGAGACTGCAGCAGGATTATAGAATGTTCAATGACAAATGTAGGATGCAGAAAAAAAGTCTTGGTTGATTTCTATGATGATTTGGCCTGCTGTGTCATAACTATCATCTTTGTTTCCAAGTGTAAAAGTAGAGACATCCTTTAGCTTCTTTTGAGAACCATTTTAATGTTCAAATCCTATTCAGTTTTACATTTTGGATTAAATATTGTTGCTGTCCTTCTGACATGAGAAGATGTTTTTTCAGGCCATACACTGAGAAAATTATTTTCATCGTTAATAATAATATAATAATGTCACTTGAAATCTATTAGTCAACCTGCTTTGAGTGTTTTCTAATAGCTTCAACTCTGTAGATAAAGCTGAAATTAATGACCTCAGTGATCAGACTGTACAAAGAAAAGTATTTAAGACATGGTGAGTATAATAATATGATGATGTCTAGGAGAATATAGGTTAATCTGAATAAAATGGGGCTGATTTGTGTTGGCACTGGTAGTAGTGTAAATGAAAATTATTTCAAAATATCATATTTACTGATTGTTTAGATTGATGATGCTCTATTTCCCCTGTCTGTTTAACCTATTTCCATCTTCCCCTGCAGAACTACTCAACTGACACTAGGGTTTTCCAATTACTCCTTGATCACATTCATAACAAAGATAGTTCTGATATGTACCTGGATTTTTATAACTCAAAAAATATTGTTAGCACCCCAGAGGGGGAAATTTGGCTACTTCAGCCACTTTATCCATTTTCTGGAAGCACTATGGACTAGCCAGATCACCTACGGACTGTAGTTCCTTAAGCGTGAAATTACCTAAGTATTGAGGTTAAATTCAGCAAATCATTTCCATAAACGGAAATGGATAAATATTGCAGCATTACTGAATGGCTGCCAGATGCCCCCACAGCTGTTCTGTTGCTCCCCTTTTCAGCTGGGCAGGGGAGCCAAAACACACAAAAAAAAGGCTTATGGATCTAGAGAGGGAGAGATCACTCCCTACAACTATTATGGGCAAAGCAGATTTGACTTGTGGAAATCATTTTAGTTTATTACCAATCAATCAGAGTAATGAAAAATAAAAGTGAATTTTGAAAAAGACTTTCCACCCACACCTCCCATCTTGACCTCGACATCACTCACCATTTTATCTGCTTTCTCACTCCCAGCAGCACAGGGGAACAGGGAATGGGGCCTGTGAACAGTTCATCACATGTTGTGTCTGCCACTCCTTCCTCTTTTCTGCAAGAATGACTCAAACTCTTTCCCTGGTCCACCATGGTATTAATCCCTTGGGAGACAGTCATACATGAATTTCTTCAGCACAGGTCCTTACAATAGTCTGCATTTATTTGTTAGCTGATCCAATGTGGGTTCTGCCATGGGTAGAAGTCCTCATGAACAGACTTCTCCATTACAGTCTCCGCTCTCCATGTGTCATGATAGGAGCCTGCTCCAGTTCAGTCTTCTCATGGAATCACAGCCTCCTTCAGGCATCCACATGTTCCAGCATGGGGTCCTTCAGGGACTGCAGGTGATCATCTGATCCATCATGGACCTCCATGGGCTGCAGAGGCACAGCTGCCTCACCTTGTTCTGTACCACGGGCTGCAGGAGGATCTCTGCTCCAGCACCTGGAGCAGTCCTCTTGCTTCTTCCCCACTGACCTAACTGGATGCATATGTGTTTATCTCACATATTCTCACTCCTCTCTACACTGCTGTTATTCCAAATAGTTTTTTTCCCTTCTTAAATACATTATTCCAGAGGTTCTATCCCTGTCACTGATGGTCTTGGCCAGTAGCCAAATCTTGGAGTCAGCTGGCACTGGCTCTGTTAGACATGTGGGAGTTTCTCAGCAGCTTCTCACAGAAGCCACCCTGGTAGCTTCCTCCCCAGATTGCCTCATAAGCCTAATATAATTATATTTTTACACTTTCAGAAGAGGATTATATATACTGAAATGAAATTCATCTCACTGAAAAAATAAGTTTTAAAATTCTGTTTATTCCTAAGCATAATTTCCATCTGCTTGATGCACAGCAGAGGTTTGTCTCCTGATATCTCATTTGTCTTGAGTTTATTCTTCCAAAGGCAGTTGAGGGTTTTGGTTTTTTTAGCTATTCCTATTAATTTTGCTCTACCTTCTTCAAAAGAGTTTGCACAGCAAAGCAACACTGAATTTTGACAATTTATTTCTCAGGTGAATGACTTAAGTATGAACTCCTCTTTGTCTTTGTTACCTGATGAATATTTTCTTTCTGTAAAAGGACTCAGAAGAAAAGAAAATCATCTTAGATGAACAGAAATTCTTATCTGAGCTCTCAAACCAAATCCTTCACACAGACATAGGTGTTGAGAATATAGGAGCTGTTGACAATGACTGATCAGAAAGTAGATCATGTGTAATGTGTGACAGTGTGCAACAACACTCCATGGGCTCATACAGAAAGTGAATACTGGTTAATATGGAAGAGAAACATCTGATCAGTGGTTTATGTCAGCAGTCTTAAAGGGCTCCCAAACGCAGATCACATAAGGCAACTTTACAAGTTGAGATGAATCTGATGAAAAATAAATACTTGTTTTCCATTGAAATGCACAGCTTGCGTTCTGAAGTGTTGTGAAAATATGGACTTCTGAGTGGCCAAGAGATCATCATAATTATTCTTCTAAAAGCTGAACACTTCCCAATATTTTAAGGCTGTAGGAATTGGTACATGTCAGTGTCACTTTAGTGAGGTCTGAAACACTTAGATTAACACATGAACATGGGCAGTACAATTCTGACCTTTCCTCCTAAATTTTTCATATGTTTCCTTAGAGTGAATTCCCCAAAAATTCAGATATCCTCAGCCTTATCAACAGGTAAGTGTAAGCTCAAGGGACTAAAATTATCTTGGTTTGATTAGGACTTACCGCAGGAGCTAGACAGGGCTTAAACTTGGAGGGTTTTTAAAGGAAACCAGGCCTTATAATATACAAAACTTTCAGGACAGTTTCAGTAAATTATAAATTATAAATTGTGTTTCTGCCAGTTTATTGTAGCTCTTTGATTGAACATTGTATTGAAGATTCAAATTCAAAATCTAAAAATTGTTTTTGTTTTTCTTTATTTTTCTCTAGTCAGCAGGACTCCTTAACAAATGTCTCCATAGCTTATGGATGTGCTTATCAGTACATAGCAACATGAAGGACTAAAGCTTCTGCTCTTACTGGCATACATGTGAATTTTCTTGTAAACATATGTGTTTCTTTTATTACTGTCACAAAATAATTAATTCTTCAGCATATGCATCTTGTTTACAATAGATAAATCAATTTGGAAAGAAAATCCAGTCATCTGCTTTTGATCTGCATTATAATTCCATGGTGTAGTGCAAAATAATTTAATTTCATACAGCATTCTTTTATTACTATCACAAACACTTTAAGGGCTAAGTCAATCACTAGCTAAAGAAAAGAAGGTATTAAGGTGAGATTTAGAAGAGAAAATATGCAAATTAATCAGAGAATCAGAGCACTGCAGACATGTAAAAACAATTCATGTACCTTTAGCTGCAAAGTTGGAAGACAACTGTTATTCCAGCTTGAGAAAAGAAACAGGGTAGAGAGAATTTATTTACTGTAAGTTCATTCATATGGTTCACATCACTATAATTTTCCACCCTCCTCAGGCCCACAATATATAATTTTTATTCTTTTTTCTTCCTTTTTTTCCAATGTAATTATAATGCATTGTCCTTATTATATGTTGCTCTTGTAGGAAAATGAGGGTCAAAGATTTTGACTTTTAAGTTTTGACAGTATAATGAGGTTGCCATCAACTAGTCATATTCAGGAATGAGCTGTAAATTAATGGGCTGCTGGCTGGGAAGACATACCCCTGTATTCTGAGAGCAGTAGAGGGTATAGCTGACAAATCCATCAGGTTTCCTTTTTCAGGTAGGAAGCTCTTAAAAATATTTTCTTTGTGAAGGCATGGGGTGTGGTAGGATGCCTGAGAGAAGAAGAACGAAAATTAAACTGAGTTCAGAAAAGCAGCCAACAGACCTGTGAGGAGTTGTGCCCTGCCCTCTCCCTTACCTGGGTGGTACATAGCAGCTTTCCAACAAGGCTGGTAGTTTAACAAGCTAGGATATGCATTTAGTTTATCCTCAGAATCACATGGACTTTTTATCTCCTTCTGCTTGCTTGATGTAGGTTGTAAGCTAGGACACAAAGTTTTGTATTTACAAAGGGCCATGGACATCTCTGTTGATCCTGGCTGCACTGGCAAAGAGAAATTTTGCAACCCATTGCAGCTTAAATGGATACCCAAGAATATTTTCTGAGAAGCAGCATGATTTCCTGAATTTACAGTGTATTTATTATTTTAAATTCAGACAAATTTATCTTATACGAGCTTAGCTTAAGCAAAACACCCAGCTTTTAGAACTATGGAGTGAGCCCTTCCCAACCCACAAATGTGTGAGCATGTCATGGATCAAGCTGTTTTTGCTTCATTAGTTTTACAGTTAGAAGATAAACTCAAAAAAGGTATTGAATGGCTGTCTTCAGATACCAAAGTAGCCAAATGATCCAAAGTAATTTACCATCTTTTTACGTCACATATTTAAAGTTGGTATTAAGTAGCTGATAATATTTCTTGCAAAATTGTTATAAAGTTTGCCTTTGTGGAGAAAATAGTGATTTCACATATTTCCTGTAATATTTTTACAAAGCTTTTAAACAATATTTACTACTATATTCAGGAATGAACAATCATGTCAGAACTGAAACAACCAGTTTTTAAGGGTAGTGTCCAGAAAGAACTACTCGACAGGCAGTTCCGTTCAAGTTTTCTCAGCACACTCTGAGACATTTGGTACTGTGATCCTTCTTAGAGAACTGTAATGATTTTTTTTTTATAATTAAATGGTGATAACCAGCATTCTAACACACACCAGTGGAAATGCAAAAGATTTCTCAGTTTGATTAAGAAGAACTATATATTTTGGTTTCATGGAGTAACATCTATTCAGAGAATATAAAACATGATATGGAAATATGTTTTAACATCAGCATACTTCAGCTTAAAAAAACACAAATTCTGAAATTCAATTAGTTTTGAATATTATTTCTATAATCCTTCTATATAATATTTTCATTTTTTGCTATCCAGTTCAAATGCTTATTTGTTCATAGAAAATAATTAGTCTGCATATCTTGGTTTATTGCACCATTACTTAATCACTTAAAAGGCCAATTCAGTTTAAAAATATGATACTTTTTTTTGGTTTTCTCTGAGATCTATGACTTTCATACACTGGTAAGCCAGAGTATTTCTAGTATGATGAGACTTGTCAGATAATGAACATTATAAACCATATATACTCGTATAAAATACAACAATAAAAAAAAAATAATGAGCAATTTAAATTGGAATTCAAATATTCCCTCCTTTTTCAAAACAATCTTTCAACAATCTGAAAATATCTATTATAGGCTTTGACTTATTTCTGATCTTCAGATTCAATATCAATAATTCACTCAACTATTTTTCCATATAGATCATGATTTTTAGTGTATTGATCACTTTTCTTGCCTTCTACCAGTGTGACTGGAAAGGATTAATTCATTTTAAATGCAGACCAAACTGGATGTCTTTCTTAAAATAAAGCCTTGTTAGTTTTTTCTAATTTCGAACATTTGCTTTTTTACAATTACTTGACTGTGTGGATATATGACAATTTTGTTGTGTGCAGTAAGAGAGACAAAAATTGCATAGATGCATTTGACCCTACCTTGAAAATGTTATATTATGTCCTGAGATCAGTTGCAGTGTTAAAAATTGAATTAGAAAAATATAAAGGGTATTCATTTATTTTACATTAGTACACCTTTTAAAATAAATGTGGACATATAAATCTGGAAGAGAATCCTTGTGTCAGCAAATCTAGTTCACAGTCCAAATTAACGTCCATGTCATGTTTCCTCACTAAAAATGTATCAGGTTCCCATTTTAGATCAAACTTTTTTTGTCTAGCAATCAGGTTTATTAGGTATATGTCCTGGTTTGACCAGTCCAGGGAAGTGATCTGCTGGGTTTGAGATTGGCATTTTATTGGACCAATGGGGAAGCATGTTCTAGTTGTTATTCCCTTTGGAAGCAGCCCGGGCAGGTCTCTTTCCCCTGGCTGTCAGAGCACACCCTCTGCCCTCTCTGCCCTGGGCTCAGTGGGGCAGGGGGAGGCCCCGCGGGCCAGGCAGGCTCAGCTGATTTGGGAACATCTGCGGCACAGAGTCTGCTCTGCTGCTGGCCCCGGCTGAACCTGCCTTGGCTGTGCTGGGCAGAGAGGGGGAGAGATGGGATGAGGCAGGCCAGAACACCAAGGGGTGGAAAAGGAATTTTGGAAATCTGTCCACCTTTCCCATGGCTGCCTTCTGGGCCTGAACCCTCTGAGAGCCCACCCCCCCACACCCCCCAGCACGGCTGTGAAATCTGACACCATGGATTGTCGTGGCTGGACACTGTCTCTTGTTAACTCTTTCAGTGCATCAGTGCACAGACGGGACTTGGAAAGCCTCCATCCTCTCTCCAGTGAGAGAAATTAGAATGTAGATGTGTAAAAACCACATGAGGTATCAAAGTCAGTCAAGAAAGAGTGAAAGTCCAGGTGGAAGGAGTGTGGGAAGTTGCTTTTGAGCTGTAAAAGACTCTTGTGAGCTATGGTAGTTGGTTATAACATATTGAAATGTTTCCTTTAAACCATAAAGAAGTATGGGGGAGATAAAAGAATTCAAATTGTAGACCTGAGAAAAGGAGTAAAATGTTGAGGGGACTGTTGATTTCATGAGAAGTTGAACAGAGAGATGAAGTGATAAAGACTCTTTGCCCTCGAAGAAGAAGTTAATCTCTGTTTCTTGGAGGTGAAGGTGGTCCCAAAGACAAAGAGAACCTTTGCTTTGAACATGTTTATCTTTAAAATAAGACCCCATACATTGATGTGGCCCAGAGACACAACTGTGAATATGGGAGGAATTTCATGAACGCAAAAGAATCTGGGCAGTTGCTGTTCATGAAGAATGGATCTACAAGAGAACTGTTTTCTTGTGGGAAAGTTGACTATAGCAAACGAGAGGTGCTTCCCTCCTTAAGTGAACTGAAAAAAATAAAAAATACTGTTTTAAAGGTGGAAAACTGACTGAGATTTCTGAGTGTTGTTGTCTTTACATTGTTGGTTAAGAGAAAAGGTGTGGGGAGGGAGGAAGAGTGTTTTGAAGGTTCCATCCTCATTCTTGGGGTTTTTTTTGTTTTTTTTTTTTTTTTTTGTTTTTTTTGGTTTTTTTTTTCTTTCAGTGTTAGTTAATAAAGTCTTATCTCTTTAAAGCTTAAGCCTGCTTTGCTTTTAATTGGAAACTTTGAAATTGGCAAAAATCCAACCAGAACAGTGTAGAAGGTACAAGTCTGATCACGCCAAAGTCAGGATGGAACCTTTCACAGCCTTTAATAATGCATGACAAATTCTTAGATAAGTTTCATTCTAGAAGAGTTCTGAACCAGAACTCAAACATTTTTTTGGATATGAAAACTTACTTTCTCACTTATTTTAAGCAGTAGATTCTAAAAGTATTTGAGTTTTACATGTTAATAAGATGTTGTTGGAATATCTATTCATTTTACCATTTTTCATCTACTTTCAGCACATTTTGCTTAGTTTTGTAATATACAGAAAGACAAAGAGGATTCTGTTCCTTTTCCATATAGTTTATTATTTCACAAATAACTTCTTATCATGCTTCCTATTAATTGTTTCTGTAAATAATATAGCTCTAACATATTTAAATCTTTTTCCATATCAAAGTTTTAAATAGTTTTTTATCTCCTGAATTCAAATAAGCTTCATTTTTTGCTGTTTCTGTTCTCTCTTTCTGGAGGTGGCATGACCAGAATCAAGTATACATATCAAGACAAGTGCATTGCACTCTTTCATCTAATAGCATTAATGTTACAGAAGGATACAACACCACATTCTGCCAGTAGTGATGTCCTGTAATGTGCTATTTCAGCTGCCCCAATGTTGTGATTATGTCCTTCATTACTTTTACTCTTGATCAAAGGAAATACTTTAAATATTCACAAGCTAACATGAAGAAAATCACCTTCTGTTTTATCAGAAGCTGAATTTATCAAAATGGAGAATATGGTCACTGAATCACTTAATCTTTTAGAAAATGAAAGAAAAAATTACTGAGAAATTACTCTGCAATAAACAAAAGCTTCAAAATCTCTTTACAGTGCCTTTGGAGAAGGCTAAATGAAAGCTTTGCAAGAATACGTGATACAAACATCATTACTTGGATTTAATGAATGAGGTACAGAGGAAACCAGCACATAAATTCTGTCTGGAGCAAGAAATGTTCCACAGGCTGTTGTAGGAAATTGTGTTAAATATTATAGAGAACATGCTTAATATCTTTCAGTCTAATTAGTGTAATTCTTTGGCATAGTCTCAGCTCAAACGTGCTGTAAGTGTGAGGAAGTGCATTTGCCACCTACTAATGAATAGTTCTTTCAATAGTGAACTAATGCCCCTTACACTGCTCTATCAAATTTCCTGGACACATTAGGCTCATTTCACATGTCACAAGGTAGTGTGTAATGTATATCAACCTGATTTGTGCATACCTAGAAAATCTGGCAAGTACAGCATCTCAATTTCTAAATGTTCAGTGTGCACTAGGGCTAAAACCTACACGTTTAAAAACACAGCCCCTGTAGCTAGATACTCTTGGCTCACTCTGTTAAAAGGCAAATAATTTCAGAGAGCTATGTAGATAAAGAGATCTCTGATGTCTCACACAAAGCTGTAGGAGCCATCTACAGCCAAAGATCCTACAAAGATTCTTCTCCCACTGAGGAAACCAGCCAGTACCTGATGCCTGCAGGAAATTGTGGGGCAAATACTCAAAATTTCAGATACCTGCAGGGGACACTGTAGCATGAAGAAGGGCTCAGAGGGAAACCCTAATACTAGGCATGGTTATTCACACTGAAGAACAAATGAAGGGATAATTTCAGTTTAGGGCATAAAAATCAGTTTATGAAGGCTAAGAACTCCAATGTAAACAGGAGTGACTTTAAAGGAATAGTGAAAAGATTTTTGCTGGATCTGAGGTTCTGCCCCAGGTCTGCTTCTGGTCCTGACAAAAGGGCACAAGAGCATCAGATTTCATTGCTGTGCTCAGTTATGGTGGTTACTACAATGACAGAGCTATTCTCTACTCTCCACTTGTTGCAAGGACGACTTCTTATGATTGCTCCAAAAACAAGTGTGCTAACAATATTAGATAGACTAAATCTATCTTCCTGGTAGTTGGAGTGAAACCTGAGGGGGAAATGTTCACCATCTGTAAAGGAAATTGAATGGAAATTTGTAAGAGAATTGAAAGTAGACTGCAAGACTTAGCGGAGAATGACCTGTAACTAGAATATTCCAATAGGGGCTACTGATTATTTGAAATTAAAGATTATATTGTTTTACACTGTTTTCCTAAAAACATGGTAGGAAGACATGGAAGTTGTATCCAGTTTTCCAAATATTAGTACTCAACATGTCAATCAGAGGCAAGAAAGATGGATAAATTTCCAGAACAGTGCTCAAGCTATCTCCAAACAACCAAGAGATGGTGTGAGTGATTCTGTAAGAGCACACAGGTAATCATGTTGCTCTAAGGTGTATTTATTTGGTTAGTAGGTGTGCCTGACTGAACAATGTCTTGTTCATGGGAATGCTATAACTGTCAGACAGAGAAAAACAGTGGGTTTTGTTGAAAATAATGGCATATATCAAAGACACAAAGAGCCCGATATCTACCTACAGTGTGATGACCTAGAGTGAAGCCAACTATAAGATTTTGGGGAAAAAGTAAAATGTAGATATGACACTGCAAGTGACAAGATCCAGTGTAACTGAGGACCAGAGTTAAACACTTCAAAAGAAGAGCAAGCCATCTCTGTCTACAGTTTATTGGTACAGTACAAGTAAGTTCCAGAGGTAAAGAGTGGCTATATAGGCTTTTGCCAAAATTGTCTTTTTTTTTGTTTTTTTTTTCTCCAGTTCAGTTTTATGGGTTCTCAGAAGGAAAATTGCTCCTCAAACTGTCAAGATATAGAATGACACAGGTTCTATAGGATACCAACACTTTTCAGAAATAACACGTGGCTAAGCCATTCCAAGTGTCACTGAATATCTGAATATAAATGACAGAATCAATGCTTCTGTCTAATTGTATCTAAGAAGCATCTCTCATTGCCCTCTATATCGCAGATCAGTACTTAGCTCCCCAAACCTATAATGAACACTAAACTTGAAAGCAAAATACCAACATTTTCAAATTAAATGTGCTACAGGACATAAGATTAGCCACCAGATCCTGACATGGGAGTCTTTTAATAGAGCATGAGAGACTGAAGAATGACATCTGTTGAAGTTAGACAAGCACCCACTGTGAGTGACATGGGTATGGCACCTCTCCTACAGCAGAGAGTGCTACTTTCTTCAGCTCCTTGCCAGAGTTCATTTGTTATTAGGACATATTTGATTTGTATGAAAACATCAGTTTTATTTCAACACATCCTTGTTGAATTTATTTAACACCTTTGTTTCAACACTAATTTCATCTCAGTGTTCTGGATTGTTTCATTCTTCTCCAGAGCTATGGTTCTGATATCTGGATATCTCCCATTGCTGATGATTGCATAACTGAGTTAAAATATGAAAAATAACCTTCAATCAATTTGATCACAGAACTGAGCAACCCCTTCACGGAATCACAAACTGGAAGGGATTTCCTGTGATTCTTCAGTCCAGTAATCTAGAGCAGGTTACCTGACTGAGTCCAATCCTTGGAAATATTCAAAGGGATTCCATGACATCTCTTAATAACCTGTTCCATCATTTGATCAACAGGAAGAAAAAGAGTTTCCTTGAGGTCAGATAGAATTCCATGTGTTTTAATAAATAACCCCATTTGGTCAGTGAGTACTACCAAGAAGTCTTCCCCACTCTTCTTCATTTCCTCCCATCAGGTACTTCAACACACTGATAAGATGCCCCTGTGCCTTCTCTTCACCTGAACAGCCCCAGCTCTCACTTTTCTCACATGAAAGATGTTCCAGTTCATTAATTATCTTTGTGGCCCTATGCTGGACTCTCTCCAGTAAGCAGTGGTCACTCATATCTGTTAAGGGATTTTTTTTTTTTAATGAGCTAATATATAAACGATATAATTACCTTGACTACACTTTTTTTCCTCTTTTTTGCTTTTCCACTATTATGTAGCATAATAAAATTATTCTAGTTCCTATGCCCTCTATGTCATTGCTTTTTCTGTTTCCACAAAACACACTGAACTGTGACCTTTCCAACACCATTTTCTCAGCTGATTTTTCCATTTTCTTGGCTCTTTTAACTTGAACTTTTCTTATAGTTCTGCATGGGTGGCTGTCATTTCTCTACTGCTCCATTCTCTATGTGAATAGCTGCATTTGCATACACTGATCTAGGTCTATCACATAGCCTTTCCTCAACTTTATTTCACTCAATCAACACTCTTGCTTCAAGAAACTGAATTGTCTGTCCCCTAAACTGTCTTTTTGCAATTATGGAATACATAATAATTACATGACTGTTTTGTGTTCATCTTACAGCAGCTTTCTCTTATTTTTGATTTTGAGTTTAAAGAAAATGAAGACGGGAAGGGAAGGGAAGGGAAGGGAAGGGAAGGGAAGGGAAGGGAAGGGAAGGGAAGGGAAGGGAAGGGAAGGGAAGGGAAGGGAAGGGAAGGAAGGGAAGGGAAGGGAAGGGAAGGGAGGAAGGGAAGAGGGAAGGAAGGGCCCCCCTTCAACAGTCACAACACCAACCAAATATAGTTGCTTCTCTGAATTATTGGCACATCTCAACCTTTATTTTCATGCTCTGACCTCCTTATTTTAGTGTATTTTTCTCTTTCTCATCCTAAAGAGTTACTTGTTTACAGACTGTTCTGTGTTGCGACCTGTGTTTATTTTATTAGTTTATTGATAAAGTTAATGTTAATTGTTTGTTCCACTGTACCCTTATATTTACCCAAGTTGGTTTGCCCTTGAATTGTATCCACCCCCAAAGCTGCCTTTTATGGTATTCCCCCCCTTTGTTCCAGCTCCTTCCCTGCCTGTCATTGTAACCCTGCCCATAGTTCTTGAACCTTCCCTGTCAGTCCTGCCTTGGGCCAATCCCTGATTGTTCCACCCCTTTGAAACTCCCCTATTCCTCGATGCCCCATTGGCCCATGTGACTTACCCTCTCCTCCCACCTGCCCTGATTGGCCCCAAGGAAGTGGCCTGATCCCCTCACTCCTCCCCTAAGGAGTCCCCACTGGTTGTCTGATTGTACCCTCCCACTGTGTTTGTTACTGTATTTAAACCCAAGCACAGCAGTGCTCCTGGCTCTGTACTCCTGATCCTGTCAACCCTAATAAACCTTCTACTGTTGGAACCTCAGAACCAGAGAGCCTTCTTCACCCAACTCCTTCCATGGCTGGATGACACTGCACCTTAGAGCAAGTGGCTCTTCAGGGTCAGCTGTTGGTAAAACCCGTACCTCAGCTGTTCCCCACTCCTGGCATGGTGCTGGAGTGCTATAGAGATAGCCTGGGCCATGGTGGGCCGCTTCATTCTGTTCTCAATAATATATTTATATAAAACAATGGCAAAAAATACTTGTGACTCTGAATGTACTGTGTTCCATACATCCTCATTGCTTTGATTTTCATGGAACTTCAGAGCATGAAAGGAAGGAGCAAGACCGTAACTTCAGTCTATGTAGTCTGCCAGGTAAAACAGAGCAATCTAAAATCTTTCAAGGATATGCTTCAAGGTGACATGTAACTAGTGCTCTGGAAACACGGTAACCCTGAAAAAAGTAGCTGTTCAAAATCCCTTCTTGTCCTAGGGATTCCCACAAATGGTGGAATCAAATTAGAGCAGTGACATTTTGGCTGTTGAACGGATGTTAATATGTTTACTTTATATGCAAGTAATAATGAATTAACTGTCAGTGTCAAGATAGGATTTTTCACATAGCTGAAATTTATTCCTTTCTGCCCTAAAAACCAACCCTGATTACAAAAATGCTTTTTAAGTACATATACTGGAAACCCCCCCCAGGTTTATGTCAAGAAAATGAAATAGGTTTAATACTGAGGTGTTCTCTCCTTCATACTTTATGTATAACAGTTTTAAATGGGTAACATTTGCTGTCTTCTGCAGAAATATAAGTTGAAAATTGCTCTCTTAAGGGTACAATTCCTACCTGGTAAGTATCATTGTCCTTATGACTTTGTTATAAGAAATGCAAAGTAAAAAATCGAGACTATTTCAATGTTACCTTTGCTATTTTCAGAAGTCAAATACAGGGATTCTACTTGATATAGTGTTGAATGAAATGTGAATGTTGCATAAAGCTGGCTTCAAAAGAACCATTAGGAAACAAAGAGTGATTTTGCATTTTTCAAGCTTGAAGCCATTATATAATTTACTAGCATTTTCATTAATTCTTTGCCACATAACTTGGTTTGAGACAGCTTACTCTTCTCTCCTCTCCTAGAACAAAGCAACATCACAAAAATGTGGTTTAGGAATTGTATCCATATGTTTCTTTAGACTGGGCTTTTTTGTTTGGGTTTTTTTGCTTCTTGTTAACTAAAGGAAGCAAACCAAATATTACAAATATTGGAATAATTTGTACAGATTTGACACCAAAAAAAAAAAAAAAAAAGGAAAATGTATTATCATTCACTGTGACTATAATCTGTAATGTGACATTTCTTATTTTTTTAACTTTTGCATCAAGCTTGTATATTGTAATATTGTATACTGAAGTACTAAAGTGATAGATTGTACAAAAAAAAAAAAAAAGATGAAATGTAGAAACATATTTCTTATCAAGGTTTTTAACTTTGAATGAAAATTTTATTTGCTGTTCACATTTCATTTACTGTATCCAAAAGGAAAATCTTGCACAGATCTGTATATCAGAATTCAAATAATAGACTATTCACACATTAAATTTATTCAAAAGGCATTTTAAAGTTTACTTTTTCAAATCATTGCAGGAACTTGCAACATCTCCTTGCATTCAGAAATTTCACCTTCAAATCTACCACACAGTAAAGTAAGAGGAAGCATGTGATGGAAGAACTTCCATACTATTCCACATAATACCTCCTGTAAGCTATGGACCTATTTACACGTTTGTTTTCTTTTCCTCAGCTCATTGAGATAAGTCATTCTCCTTTTTTCAAGGGCAGGATGAGAATAAAAGAGTACACTCATATGCCACACAGACCTTCTTCCTCTAGTGAGTTTACAAGTCTTGATTCAGAAATCAGCTGGATATGAAAGGTTGATAGAAGGACTTCTCTAGCTGCCAGCTGATAATGCTTTTACAAACTATATTTTGCTTTTAGACATGAGCTATTCTCCTTTTTTTCTTACTTGTTCAAGTACAATTTCTACATATT
Organism: Sitta carolinensis; assembly: GCA_032173965.1. Lineage (NCBI taxonomy): Eukaryota > Metazoa > Chordata > Aves > Passeriformes > Sittidae > Sitta > Sitta carolinensis. The sequence continues at coordinate 138,237,919 of CM063284.1, forward strand.
GTTTTCTAGCTGTGCATTTCATCATGCTGCCCTGGACCTACTGTTATGTGGTTTGCCTTCCAATCTTGATTTAAATTTTCACATTTTCTAACCGTAGAAATTAGACTGAGTGTCTTATGATGTACAGTACTGTAATACTTTAAAAAACAGCATATTTTCACTGCTGGATTAGAAGTTCATGTACCTTTTAATCTGAAGTAAAAATGTGTGTATAAGAGATGAAGCAACACACTGATAAGGCTGAACAGAAGGGGCTGTAAACAGTGTGTAATGAGAAGTGTGTTTGAGGCAAACTAGATCTCTTGAAGTTAGGCTATTTGGTGATAGTAGGAATCAGATCCTTACACCATTTTTTGCTTTTGGATCAGAAAAGGAAAACTTTTTGATGGCATCTGAGATCAGTATACTGTCTTTAGCATCATCCAGATCCTCAGAGAGCTCCTTTTCACAGGCCCAGGTTTCCAGCTGGTTGCCAGAAATCTTCAGACAAGTGAAAGTGCATGGGGACACAATGTCAAATGCGGTTATCACCCAGATAGCCTTCAGTCTCATCAGAGCACTCTCATCAGACAAGGAAAACATGAGTGAAACGACAGATTCCAATAATTATTGTGCTGATCTGAAACCCAGCAGGAAAAATAAACCCACTGGAGCTGCCCCCTTTTCCCTGCTCCTTTCTGACTGTGGAAGAAATGCTAATGAGAATTTATTAGATGGAATCTTAATTTACTGAAAAATCACAGTAACCACAATAATATTAATAAAGAAGAGTGTACAAAGGGAAGAGTGCTTTACCCACAAAAGGATATTCACTACTGAACAAACCAAAATTCTTCCTGAACACAGCACCCAGTGTTTCTTAGACTGTATTTAAAAAACATAATTTATCTTGTTACTATTTTTAGCATCTTACAAGTAGTAGAGATGGAGTCAACTGTGTTTCCATAATTTTTCTGTACTGAGGGAGAAATAGTACTCAAAGATTATTTTTAAAGTGAGCAATGTAACCCTCAGATGTCCAAGCAGCAATGTATAGCACAGTATCACATGGAAACACCAGCTGAGCCCTTGGAAGCCATCAAATTAAAACAGCAGGGCTGTAGCATTTAACAGAGCTAATGTCTCTGCGTGGTGTGAGGTGGTGGAACAGATTAAGTGTGTCTGACAGAGCTGTGAAGTGCAGCTACATCTCTTGTAATGTGATACTGGTCCCAATGAGTGTCATCAATTAGATAGCTGCTAATTTCAAACTCTAGTGCCTGTGACTGCCACTTTGGTCAACTGCCTTGAACTTTTTCTTTCATCAAGCAATAAAATATCAATATCACTTGGTCAACTTGCAATCTAAAATGAATTTTGTGGAACCATAGTGTTGTTTTGACATATTTTTCAAGGAAGAAATCTGGAAATTGGGGCCTTTTTTACCTGAATTTAAAAACTATAGAATTCTCACTATTATAAATTAAATACCTCAACTAAAACTTTGGAAGAATTTCTCCAGAAAATTTAGCTCTGAAAATGGAATTAGACTTTGCAGCCCTTCTCTAAAATTCTGACTTTCATGTCAAACACATTATTATCTGTAATAATTTGCAGTCATTTTCCTGTCTTAGGAATAAAACATCAAAGGTCTATTAAAAATATGGAAACAGAAGTTTGGCTTTTTCCTCCAAGAAATAGAAATGTGGCTTGGGGACCTGTTTAATAATTGAATATTTTTCATACTTTGGTGCTTCATTTTATTTGTACAGGGAAGAAAGTAACTCATTAAATTTTTCTATTGAGCTCAAGAATGTATCAGGGCAATAGGCCTTTTGTGGGTCTTATTCCTGTATGGCAGTTTACAACATTTAGTTGGCCTTAAATGCTAGACATTGTGAAAGCTTTACATTGGTACTTATTTAGAAACACACCAACTCCTGGTCTCTGTTGATTTCTTTACAAAACTATGATATGAGAATTCTTTCAAAACTTAACGAATGCTTAATTTCATTTTTTATTTTGTATGGATCCTTTGTTCTTGAGTTCTTGATTCATTTCAAGAGACCTTATAAGGACTAATATGAAGACAAAAATTTTGAGAGGTAAAATGGGCTTAATGCTTTCTGCTAGTAGCTCAGTTCATGAAGCCAAGAAAACATTATTGCACAGTTAATCATATAAGGGGAGATAAAACTGTATATTTAGAATTCATATTTATAGTTTTGAAGAGTATTTGGGGATATCTGATCCAGTTATTGAACTAAATTTATGTTTGTCATGAAAGCCTATTGCATATTAGCACTCATATTTTGAGCTATTTCCAGCCTAAGGGCTTGGTGCATATCTTATTTAGGCTTATCTAGTCAGGAATATCTAATGAATATCTAATGAATTTAATGATCATATAAAGAGAAAAAAAATTTAAAAAAATTGCTGACTTTTGAAGGCCAGCTGGTCCAATGTCCTCTTTTAAAAATGGGTATCTTCAGTATTAGAGACAGTTCCTCAAGTTTGGGGTATTGCTACAGATAGAGATTCTAAACATAGATATTTCTGATATTTAGTAACTCTAAAAGTTCGTTGGTGTGTTTTTGTCTCCTTAACATCATCTCTTGGCTCTCTGCTGGGCACATATACCTGGCTCTGTCTGCAGTGTCCTACAGGTTCCTTTTAGGAGGAGAGCCAAGGAGTAGCAGGATGCAGGTGGTCCACCATGGGGTCAGGGAATTGGGAGCCAAGGGCCACCCTGGTGTTTATAAAGAAGGAAATGTCTGTGAAAATTTTTGAAAGAAGTCTTTTATGACAGTCATGTAAAAATACTGGTGTCACAGTCAAATTTTTGTCTTGTTTTTTAAGTTTCACTTTAATAAATGAAGTAAGTCATAGTGGTTATGCATGGTCCTAAGGAAGATATACAGAATTTTGTCATTGCTTCTAGCTGCTCTAAAAGCTTCCCTTCATCAGGACTCTCCCATTAAAAAAACAAAACAAAACAAAAAAAAACAAAAAAAACCTGAGTAAAAGTAATATTTTAAAAATACATAGAATCCAAAAGAAATAAAATTTAATTTGGTTTACGTTTAATGACTTTATGAGTACTCCTACTTTAAGTGCCATATATTCTTCATAGTTTGCTTTGTTTCACATGGAAAATGCTTTCACCGGTTTCCATTTGTGTCTGTAAAGCTGCTTCTCTGAGCTTTTTCTTTAAGTCCATGGGAAATTTACTTATCCTCAATGTCTCACAATAGAGAAGCTGAGAATAGGGATTTGCTTCTCTATATCACGCTAATTTTTTATATTGTAAAAAGAATATTCACAATCTTGAAGTGTCCAAAAAGGATTAGCATGTGATCAGTCAAATGTAACTCTTACTCAACCCCTCCAAATTGCCATCACTTTCAATGCCTCTTCTAAAATTTATACTTTAAGCTTTTTCAGACAGGCATCTTGATTTATGTCTTTTGCGGAGTCCCTATTGCCCTTTGTGTGCTTACTATAATAATAGGGTGATAAATGATTTACATTGTTTTCTGTGTTTCCACATACTGATTCATAAATCAATTGTTAGATGTACTTTAATCACACTCATACTTTTTGTTTATTCTGATTGAAATCTCTTGGATTTCCTTCAGCAGTTTTTTGCCTGGCATCTTCACAAGTATCTGAACTAAGATTTTCCACAAACATTGAACACATGGCAACAGCAATCAAATATGTATTGGGAGCTTCATCCAGAACACGCTGCAGGAGTTTTGCCTTAAGTATGATCAGTGATAACACATTCTGAAAGGAGCTGGGGTGAGTGCCTGTAAAACATTTAATCTTTCAAACAGCAGGGTCCAATGGAAAACCTATGCTCTACTGCAACTAAGAAAGCTGCAGCTGACAGCTTGTCCTGTTGTCATTTGCAAGATACATTAGCTTTCTCCTATAAAATATTAACACATTTATCAATTTTATGATCAATAAGCCACACATTTATAGTACTTAGATGTTTCAAAAAACATTTCATGAAATGATGAATTGCTGCTCTAAATGCAGCAAGTGTATAATAACCTTAAATTCCATAACTTCTCATCCATGTATTTGTACATTCTTTTATTCCAACAGCTACAATACAGAAAGACAATCAACAAAAAATGGGTTCTTTCCCTATAAAACAGAATAAGGAGTTTAAAATGAAAAGATAGAAAACTGTCAATTTTGCTAATAGAACGAAATGCATTTTTTACTATCCATTTTGTGTATTTAAATATCATGTAATTCTTTCAGCTGTCCTCTGCAAAAGCACAGTTTTGACCCATAAATGTAAGGATATTCCTGTCCTGCTACAATTGCTGAAACTGATATTGACCTGGGAAAGCCATGAAGTTTAATTCATTCCCTGAGAATTATAAAAAGAATTTGTGGTAAATACAATTTTCCAGTGCAACTTTTCTCCCTGATCTATGTTTTTATAGCACAAATATTTTGACCACTTATCACCTCTTCTTAGCATGTCTTGACCCCTGTTTCTATCTTGACCACCACAGATGTTCCAATGAGAGCTGCAGGATAAACACAGTCTCAAATCACTCCCTTTCCAGCATTTCTAGCAGCTCTTAGCACTGCAAAGTGCAAATTCATCAACATTAACTTCACTGATGCTAACACAGTTGTAGGAGTTAATCTGAATCCAGAGTTTTAATGATTCGTAACCCCCTAATGTGTTTTGAGGTTGCAAATACTTTCACCAATTCACTATTCATCAATTTTGAAATTTTTTATTTGCAGGGATTCACAGTAATGTTAACCAAGCTAAAAAGACCTCTTAAATCTTCTGTGTGCTAGCAAGCCATGTGCTTTGACACAGAATAAAGGCATGCTTTTTGAACACGTCTTTTTAACAATGAAGGAAAGTCAAAGTGATTATCGTTTATTGTAGGCAACTGTTAAAACTTCCAGAATAAAGGGATATGAAATCTTTGAAATTCAGTTCACTCTGTGGGATGAAGATTTCACTCATGATAAGTAAGTGAAGGGTAACATCCTCCTGCAAATTGAGAGTTGCCTTTGTTTGTAAATGAGTGCCACTTCCTCATGTCTCCAACCTTTCTCTCATCAGTTGTTATTCTACCAGATAACAGCTCTAACAATATTTTCTTTGCTTCCCAAAACCATCTTTTTTGTGCATGTCCCAGATGATATTTCATTAAATGAGAGTGAATATACTATTTTTCATGCACCTATCTGAAAAGATCCTGGAAAGGTAAAGTGTGTTGGTTCCTTCTAAATAGGTAATATAGGGTAATATGATTTGGTGTTGAAATAAATGTTGAGAACACAGGATATTTTTGTTATTGTTGAGAAATTCTTACACAGTCAAGGTCTTTTCTGCTTCTCACCCCACCAGTGAGGAAGCTGGGGAGGCATAAGATATTGGGAGGGGCTACCTCCTGAACAGCTGATCCCAACTGACCCAAGGGATAATCCATACCATATGGCATCACACTCAGCATATAAAGCTGGGGGAAGATGTGAAAGCAGAGGACATTCAGAGTGGAGGTGGTCTTGCCAAGTCACCATTAACACATAATGGAGCACTCCTTTCCTTGGGATAGCTGAACAATTGCCTGTCCATGGGAAGTGGCAAATTAATTCCTTGCTTTGCTTTATTTGTGTGTGTGGTTTTGCTTTACCTATTAAACTCTCTTTATCTCAACTCATGAATTTTCTCCCATTGACCCATTCAATTCTCTTCCCACTAGGTGAAGTGAGTGAATGGATTGTGGGGATGAGTTTCTGGCTGGGGTTAAATGACAACTTAGAGCCATGGAAAGATGCCATTGATGTAACAGTTTTGTGTTCTTGCTAGACATGTAGTACAGCCTAATTTCTTTACAGAGGATGGGGTTGCTTATTAGTAATGCTTTTATCTATGACTGATTTTCAGTTTTCTATTTTCTATTCTACTTTCACCTTCTTTCTGGGTTACCTTCCACCATTATTTCTTTTGTGTTTTCCCCTGATGTTCAATGGGAAACTGGATTCCACTGTATTTGAGGGAGAGATGTGCAACAACCAAAAAAGAAATACATCTCAAAGTACTCCCTGGATTTACTCCTTTGTTTTCTCTTCATTCCAGAGTGGCAGTCATTTACTGCTAGCCTAATAAAGCAGCAATTTTGTAAAGCTCAGAGCTGGCTCAGTTATTTTGTCCGAGGCCTTATGCAGACTATTTTCATGAATGGAATGAATGGACAAGGAGACATATTTATGCTTATTTACCTGCACTCTGTATAAGAGTAGAATAAAATTAATTTCAGCTTGAGAATTCTGTCTATATACATAAAATTTGAAATTAAAAATACTTAAGAAAATCAATTTATTTCCATCTCTTTGCTGCTTTTACTTTGTAGAAGTATGAGGAAACCAGGTCTTCAGACCAACATGATAGAATCCACATTTTATCACTTGGACTACATGATAGTTGCTTAAACTCTTATTGAGAAACCTTGCTATCACATAAAGGAGACTGCAAAAAGGAAAAACATTTATTTAAAATCTAAACTAATATTTTGCTGAAGCATAGTGGAAATGATTCTAACATTTCACTGAAGATGGAAAATCATTCACTGCCATATCCTGTGATAAACTGCAGATTCTGAGTCATCTGATAAAACCCCATGTATTTGTTTCAGATGACAGCATCAACACAGAGTTCCTTTAATCTCCACTGAAGTGAGTTTCCTCCTTCAGGTTTTCTGAAACTGATACCCCATTTAAGAAGGACAATTTTAGGATTATGTTCCTCTGTTATGATTTGGATAGCATCTGTGTTGCACAGTCTTTAAGAGTTTTCCCTAAGGTGCAGCATCTGGCTCAGTCACAACTAAAGGCCAATTTTTTATATCACATATACCAGTAAAATTTCCAGGGTTGACTTTTGGGGTTTTTTTGTTTGGTTTGGTCGTTTTTTTGTTTCATTTTTTAGTTCTTAATAGCCTATTCTTTCTATAGACATTTTGTCTGTGTCTAACGTAGAGAAGTATGTGATGCTTTACTAAATCAAAGAGAAGTATGTGCACTGGGGTTATTAATTGATCTTGTCAAGTTAGGACATCCTTGTCCATTTATGAGTTGCCTTATTCTCATGTCTGGTGGCCTTACCAAGTCAGAAACTGTTAACAGTCCACACATGTAGAAAAACACACACATTAGCTTAAGATAAATTTCTAAAATTGCAAGATGAAAAATCATGCTTTAAAGAGAAGACAACGAGTGAAGGATTCAGCTTTTATTATTGTATATAAGAAGGAAAAAAAAATTTCTTCTTAATTTCCAAACTTACTAAAGCACAGGTGAAAGTGAGTCAAAGAAAATTAATTCAATTATGCATTTTTTTAACTTTCTCAGTGAGTCACCCTCAAGGAAGCAATCTTGTTAACGAAATAAACACATCATCACATGTGGTAGAACAATAGTATACCTAAACATCAAATCAACTTCTAATGGGCAAACAAATAATTATACACCTTCAGTATTTCCAAATGGTACAACTCAGCCATAAGCCATAGCTTCTGAATCTGCTGCCTCACAGATACCTTCAGTAAATTCACAAATATTACACCTTTTAAGGATTTCACTCTGAATTTAATGATTTTCACTCTGGATGGAAGCAGAGAGTGCAGTTGAAAGTCCTATTATGGACATGGCACTAACATTTACAGAGGTACCTGTGGAACAAGACCAGAGACCACATCCAACTGAAAACCTTTACTTTTTCTTTTACAGGGTCCATTCTCAACATTAATATTTCTTCTGTCTGTCTCACAATGCAAATTGGAGTAGTAAAGGCAAACTTGGAGAACATAACTGGAGCAATTAGAAAACTAAGATTGCCACTTCTTGTGAATGTAGTAAGACTACATCAGAAATATCTTCTGGGCTTCTTTATTTTTGTTATATTACTGACCATTGAGGTCAGCTGATTTGCATCTTGGCAATAATGAGAATTATTAATCTGTAATGAGGTCCTTAATGAAATGCTGCTGTGATGAGGTGAAACATACTTATTTGAATGATTTATTAACATGTAACAGCATACGTAGAACTGAAAATCATTGCTTGTAATATGTCTCTTTTTCCACAGAAGACTTCTAGAAGTATTCTGCATTAAATATATCTTAATTCCCTCTTACATAGCAGTGGATCTCAGTCAGAATTCACAATTATTAGTTTTTTTCTGTTTCATGTCTATGTCTAAGTTTATTACTACCAGTCTAAACAAGCTTGTTGATACATAAAGATTTCAGTTGGAACAGTCCGATTTCCAAGCAGAAGTTGGCCAAACATTAGAAATCTTCAAGTTTAACATATAATCCAAAATACATGATTAGGCTTCCTCTATAATCTTCTATAAATTCCTTTATGAAGGAATTCCATTATAAATTCTATTACTGTATAAAGAAGAAGAATACAAACTCATGCAACCAACCAACTAAAGAAAGTGTTCTTGCAGAGGAAGAGCTGTTCAAGGCTGACAGAAGAGCTGTCATAATGTCACCCATTACATTGCAAACCAGGAAGAAGAAGAAAGTGGGTGGAAGTACCAAACACATTGCTATGGATAATGGTGGCCATAATCTTTAATCAGAACCAGAAGAAAGAAGAGGTCAGTCTTAAGGAAAGCAGATTGAATTTTTTGTGAAACACTTTTTTTCCATTCTCTGCAAAATAGGAAGATTTCAATTTCCTGGTTTTAACTGTCATGTCAACAAAATTATCAAATGTCCCATGAAATTTACCTTGACTGCTTTTTAGTATCTTGTAAAGGAGATAAATTAATAATAATAGAAAAAGTAGGTTTACCAAGTAAATAACTCTAATTGCTGTCCATTGAAATCATGAGTAAAAAGTCTTTCAATCAAATGGTCTCAGAACACTATAAATATTGCCACTGAAATTTTCAATGTAAATTCAATTTACAATTAGTTGCATTGATACCACTCTTCTTATACATACAAATCGGTAAAGTAGAACATGGAAGTTATACTAGACAAGGAGGCACAAAACACATTGCTAACAGAGTGAGCAATCAAAAATCTTAGGGAAGGCCAAGCTCTTTAGTCCTAGGCCTAGGCATTATGATTTATAATTTCCTTATCATTTAAAACTATTCTACCCCTAGACAATATTACTCCTTGTGTTTTTTCTTTAAGTCTTGAAATTAGTATTTTACAATGCATTGAAAATACTGAGTCTAGGAGGGAAAAAATGATTCATCAACAAATTGAACAGTCTCCTCTTCTATTTTTTTCTTTCACTTTTCTAGCTAAAAAAAAATAAATGTATACGTTTCAAATGTTGAAAACAGAAAACAATTAGCAGCCCCAGGCATGCATATTTATTGAAGCTTTAGAGTTCTGATTCTATTAGTTAAAGACCCATTTTTATTGAGGCAAAACACCCACAGAGATCAGTGGCAGCCTTTTGTGTTCAGTCAGTTCATTGTTTCCTGTGCTTATTCAGTTGGGCCGTGATCCGGCAATTGGATCAGTGGTGTCCATGTGGGCTGAACGGCAGGATCAAAGCCCACGCTTTTTATCCCTGCTTTGTGTGAATTCATACAGCAACAGGAAAAAGAGAGATGTTCTTTCAGAAATGAAAAAAATGAAAAGTTTGGATTCTAGGTCAGACTGAAAGCTGTAAATTTTGCTTAATTTGTCTTTTGAAATTTTTTACATTTCAGACATGAATCCAAGTTATTATGGCACAGAAGAATGAAGTTGATGAATCACACATTTCTCAAAAATTGATCAATATGAACAAAAATTTTCAATTGTTGTTACAGACAGAGTCGTAAATATAAACTCTAAAAACAGTAGAAGGAAAATAAAGAGAAACATTTCAAACAATTTGGCAGATAAGAGATTCAGGAGACGCAGCTATAGGACTGCCAATCCTTGGCTGTTCCTGAAGAAGGCAACTTGATTTGCAGAGAAACAAGGAAGGGTTTATTTACCTCAATAATAGTGAAATAATGCAGTCATACTTAAATGCAAAACCCTAATGGATGAAGTCTGGTACACTTTTTTATGTCTGTGTGTGCTGCAGAATCAGACTTTATTGAAAATGGATAAATAATGCTCAGTATTCTTAATGAACTTTTCAGTGCAGAATTGAAATAGCGTAGGGAAAAAAGGGATACATATACTCGTTACAATGGGAATGAAGAATGAGTATTATAAAAAAACCCCAAACGACTGTAGTTTATCAGCTACTAAAAACATACTTTTCAACCCAAATTTTAGCCACCTAAATCAGGCAAATTGTAAGCATAGTTGATTAAATTACTTAAAACTGGCCGTGCAGAGAATTAGTTGTCCTAAAGAGTATTTTAGCTTATTTAACATCTGCCATGACATTTTCATCCAGAGAAGTGACCAAATTTCTAGGTTATGTGATTTGCATTATCTCTACTTAAACAATCTTATGTTTAACTCAGATTAATCTGGATGAAGGCTTTAGAATTAAAAAAAAAAAATCCAGAATAGATTTATATTGTCTTTTATAGAATGTTGCAAAAATATCAGAACATAGAGGATGATCCAAATTGGGGAAAGATGGTCCTTTAACATACATAGAAGAAATTAAACTGAGAAAATACAGCATTTTTATTTTAAGATTTTGAAAGTGAAACATTAATGTTTACATGAAATCAAAATTCTAGTTTTCTAATAAAACAAAATATCATTTTAATTTTTTTCTTTTTTTTTATACTTTTACAACTAAATAAAGTATTTTTAAAATAAACATTTTTTTCCAAAAGTACTTGAAAAGCTGAGAATTTATTTTTAGATTTCTTTTTTATTGCCAGCCTCTGGAAAGAAACACTTCTGTATTATTGCAGTTAAATTTTTGATGGTCTTAGAATTAGGACTAACTTTTATAGGACTACTTGGTAGCTTTAGAAGAAGTGAAAGAGCTCTCTTTTCTCCTCATCCTACTCATCTACACAGAGTCAGAGAGTCACAGAATATTCTGAGTTGGAAGAGAACTGCAAGAATCATCAGGTCCAACTCTTAAATGAGTGACCCGTCGAGTAATCAAGCTCACAACCTTGCTGCTATTAACAATATGCTTTCTGAGTTAACTATATTACAGTAAAGATTCATACTAATAAAGATTATTATTTTTCCCTGTACCATAGGAAAAAACCCCATGGTCTTCTATATTAATATTAGTATATGAGCCTATGTGAAGGAAATCCTTAGTTGAGCACATTTCAATGATATACTTAAATGAGACAAAAATTAAACTGGGCTGTCATCAACATTTCCTCTGTAATCATAATCTTTGAACTACTTGTGGTAAAGCTCAAAAACATTCCAAATTACCAACATAGGATGCAGTTTTTGGAAATAGTGTAATTGGAGTAGTTTATCATCTCTAAAATTGTGATAAGAACCTAAGAACTAGCAAGTGAAACTATAAATCTTTTGCATCTTGGATCTCCAACTCATGCTCCCCTTGAGGTGTGCACTTTGTGACTGCATCTAAGATGTCAGCAGTCAACACCTCAAATTTCTCTTTTGCCTTGCCATCAAGTTGCCACCATTTGCCACCATTTGATGTAATGATATTGTTTTATGAGACACTACTTTTCCCGTGGCTTCTTTCTACATCATTGTAGAATCCCTCTAGTCTTTTTTTTTTTTTTTTTTTTTCCCCCTCTTTTTTCGCCCCAAAAAGTTGCCATTGCTTCTGGCTTAGTCTCACGTAAAAACATGTTAACTATACTTTGGGAAAACACCCCTAGGTGTTGATAGAAGAAAGTTATATTGATGATTAATTGATGTGTGGAATTTTACAGATTAAAAAAATTCATCATATGATCAGAGCATGAAGGTTTTTTCATCAAAAGAGTATGCAGTCATCATTCAAAAGCATGGGTGATTTAGGAAGATACAGTAGCTACTTGAAGTAATATATTAGATCTTAGCTCAATGCCCAGTATTTAATCAGATTGTTCTTAAACTGTCAAGCAAATCTGTAAAAGAGACATCTGGAGATTAGTTAGCCCATGAAGTTGTGCAGCTGACAATGCTAAAACATTCTGTAGAAAGACTGACTCTTCATTGTTTTCCCATATCTTAGAGAATCAGTTATTTGGTTACAAAAAGAGTAATATTGAATCAGTCAGACACTATCTGCTTACAGAGGACTTGTGTTATTGCACAAAATCCCTCTGATTTCTGGCAGTGAATTTTTCATCAGATCTTCAATTTACTATGATTACCTTATACTGTCTTTGCCAAAATTTAAATTATTGTACAATATAGTAGAGAGCTGTGTTGAGTAAGGCAAAATCCTGAGCTGATCAACCAAAGTCTCATTGATGTAGACATTAGTGCTAGAGGAAATGAAAGAACTACATCCTCAGCTTGAAAACTTATAAAAAATTCAGCCTATGTGTTTAAAAAAACAGTATTTCTAGTGCTTAGTTATAGTTGTCTTTGTAAGACTTCCTAAAGAGACTATTCAAAGAATGTTTTTCAGAAATTTTTTTCTTAAAATACACACTTGATTTCCGGATATGCAGCAATATGCAAAATAACTTACCATTTTCATCCAAGATTAACTTACCCCGTAAATATTTTGTTCAGAACTGGAAAAACAGCTGCTCATGATAGAGTGGGATTCCTTTCATCCAACTTAAGTTCTTCAAATATTAAGAATTCCGTGCTGACTTTGAGGTCTCTGGAGAGGAAGGTAGCTCCAAAGGCTGAATCACATATGGTGGAAACCTTTCACAGCAAAGGATGAATTGCACTTTTCAAGGTGTTCATTTCTCTTCACTGACTGTGAAAGAAGCCTAGTTGAGTACTTTGGACCACGGTACAGCTTAAGCTGTATTTTTTACTGGCTAGATTCAAATGACTAATGTTGAATTATATTATTTTCCATCCTTGCATATAGTCTGTTTTAAAGAGCACCATGCTCAGCAATTATCACCAAAATCAATTACTGCACATTAGTTTTTGATTACCCAACTTTAGATTTAGGAGCCTGTGGCAAAGGCCTGGCTTTGCAGGCATGCCTGATGTTCACTCTGCTGATTCTTTGCCTCCCCTCTGGCTCAAAGCAATTTGCTGCTTCCTTTCAGCCACAGGTTTCCTTCTCTTGGGCTCTGCCCTCAGAGGATTGTGTGCTTGCCCTGCCTATCCTTTGGCAGGCACAGCTTGCACAGAGCACAGAGGTGTGGGACATGTGGCCAGCTGATCCAGGCAGGAACAGCTCCTGCACCCGCAAAGGGGCCAGGAGTGACCTGAGAGCTGAGGCACAGACTGCAGGCAGACAGTATCTGCAGGCAGTGCATCTACAGCCACCAGTGCACACACCACCTTCAGAGGAATTTTAAGGTCCTTAATTTTTCTTCTTTTTATTTAAAGAGGGAATAAAAATATTTTTATACTATATCCCAGGATTTGAAGACATTTAAAGCAACAATTTAAAACGTCTTATTTGATTTTACACTTTTATAATTTGGAAAAAAAAAGGAGTAAATAAAAGTCTAATTATTTCTAGTGGTGAATTGGAGTTTAAATGGGGAAAAAGTGTCTTTTGCACTCTAAGGATTACAGCATTCTTTTTAAGTATTTCTTTGTCCTTAATCAATATTCTACTGATATAAAAAGGAACTTAATAAGAGAAATAATTGCCACAATCCTCCTAAAGCATTGAAGAGCAGATGATAGACTTTCTCATCATGAATGGTTATAACAATTATCCTTTGAGGTAGGATTTGAATGAGTCATATAGAAATTACTGCGTCAACTTACACACACTGAAGACTTTTCTTATATGTTTTGACCTAATTTAAAATTAGAATTCCAATTGTGTCAGATACTAGAACATTTTGTTCTATCTTTCATGAATATATGCAGTTATGAATACATATTCAGTAAAACATTACTATGGAAGAAGTAATTTTATATCAAAACTACTGCATTTATTATGAAGAACTTATATGAAAGGTTGTAGTATTGTACATGAATAATCTGTCTTTGAAGAAAGAGCAGGGAAGGTTTTCAGCAGCTCAGTGATGTTACAGTTTTCAAAGCTTGTAATATATTTAATATGACACTTCACTTTCTGAAAAGTTTTTCATGTTAGTGAGGGCATTCATAAGCAAAGTATTTGGAAAAGTGGGTTATACATGTCATAGTGGGCTTTCAACTTAAGTCATCTTGAATAATATTAATTAAGCATGAACATTAATAGTATTATGTCACAAAAATGACAAAGAAAAGAGTCAGCACACTTCCTTTTAGGCATCTGTAGTCCCATTTCTAAAGCCTATGAATTCTTTTATTAGATGCTTATAACACATTTTATTTTTATTATAATTTTTTAATTTTCCTAAATAATTGGAATTATTGGAACAAGAAGGATTTATATTTTTATGAGTATCTGAATTTGAATACTTTGAAAAAAAAGGGTCAGTAATCTGAACTTATTTTTAGAAAAAAACCACTGTTTTTGAATGTGTTAGTTATGTAATGACAATACAGGACAAGATGCTGAATTTTCAAAAGAGTACATTTTCCCCCCAACAATCTGTCCGCAACCTTTTTTCTGAAATGAAATATAGAGTTCTCACACATTCTCCCTCTCTGATACCCCTGACTCTTTTGATGCACATTTTCTCAGGGAAGAGCTCAGTACCCATGTCCACAGTCTGCAGTTACCAAGAGAAGCTGTGTTGATACCAGCAGGGAGAGACCTTTTATGTTATATTGTGCCTAGGGTAAGCAATTATTTTAAGCCAAGTATCTGTTCACTTCACACTTTATGTCCGTCTTTGCAAAACCATGAAGCTTAGGTTACAGGAGAATTGGTTAAAAAACAGAACACACCTGCACAGGTCAAAGAGATTTGTCTAAGTCTTAACATTTATCACAGAAAATTTAAATACAATGAAAAATGAAATTGTCTTATTTCTAGATATTTGACTTTGAGAAGCAGTTGGAAACCTGCAAGTCTGTCCCCTCTAAAACTTATTATACACACACACAGAGAACTGTGAGATTAATCAGTTTTCAAGAACAGTTTCAATGCACTCTTACTATATATCAAGCATAATATTTTTGTTGCTGTATTGTAGGTGTTATTTAAAAAAGCAGGCAGGAAAGACAAAAGTATGCAGTGGCATCTCAAGGGCTGGTTAGCAGCTGGATGGTAGCCCACAAACATAGCATGAGAATTTACAGGGTGCAGTTTCCTTCCAGCTGTGGTGTGTACCACACACACTACCACCTTCTGCTGCGCTGTGTTGCAGGGCTGTTGCTGGCTTGTGCACCCTACCTAAGCAGGAATGAGGGAAAGGAGACTCACAGAGAACCAGGGTCCATAGAGATTTGGTGGGAGTGGTTGTTGCTGTAATAGCCTCTCTGCCTTATGTAGAGATGGAAAGGGTTTTGTTGTTTTTTAAACTTCAGTGAAAGAAAACAGGTTCAAATGCAGAGTGGATGTATGCAAAAGATGAACACGAAGATCGGCAGTTTTAACATAGGGTCAGTCAGAAACTAATAGCAGAAAACAATTTTATGGTGAAGAAAGTTAAAACTGACAAAATTTTCTTTATGTTCCTGTGATGCAGTGAGTTATATAGTTCCATCAGTAGAAATTGGACTGTATGCATAGTAGCTATCTACAACCACAGTTACCATTTAATCCATTTAAACAAAACTTCAATATTATAATAATACACTGGGCTTTCATTTTTATCCCAAGTGGCCTTTGTGGAATTCAGATTGCATTTCTGGATTCACACTGAATACAAGAATATTTTTGCTTCTTATTGTGAGCTACAGTTTTCTGCCCATGTATCATTGCTATTTCACTCTGCCTGGGTTAATACCTGATTGCACTGTAGAGTTATACTCATCTATGAAGAATTCTGTGCAAGGAAGAAAGTTAAAATTAGGGTCCAAATATGAAAATACAGTTTCAGATTGCTTTTTAAAATAAAAGTGGTGTTTAGAAAGGTGCAGTTTATCTTGAGCCTCAAACCTCATTGATCTTTAGCGTCTTTTTCCTTATACTCTTGGAGAGTGTGAGTACTCACAGAGAGATGCAGGGGTGGGTTCCCTACATACCCATTTATAACTTGTACATTTCCCAAAAGTAAGACATAAGGCTTTCAAGAGCTTCTCTTATTAAAAAAAGAGATATATTCCTTGCACTACCTGCAACAACACTAATCAAAAAGACAAAATATGCAAAAAAGACTAGTGAGGCTCATTCTAATTAATATAGACACTTATGTTGTAAACATTCACTTATGTAGGTCCTCCAGATTCCTCTTTGATTAAATACAGAGAAATTGACATTTTCAGGGCAAAAATGAAAATGTCATCTATTTTAGATGTCAGCTTTAAGGTAAGATTAAATGTGCTGTAAAATTATCCAGCATTGTATTCCTTCCTTCCCCCCTTCCATCCTTCTTTCCGTCCTTCCTTCCTTCCTTCCTTCTGACACTTCCTTCCGACACTTCCTTCCTGTTTTTTTTTATTCTTATTTTTATTTTTCCTTTTCTCTCTTCATTGACTGTAAAATAGAATACATTTCTGATTCTGCTATTGTTTAACAGCCATCAACATTTAGTCAAATGACCCTCATTAATTTTGGTACGAGCATTATGATGCTATAAAGACTGGCAGTGTCTTCAACAATGTCAAAAGGAATATCTGATATAAAACATGTACCTCAGCAGTGCTTCTCTATTAAGATCACCAGTCTGTTGCTGCTATAGGTCCTACAATGACGCGGTTGACCGGAACCCAGGCTAGCTCACGGCACACCGGCACCCGCCAGGTGTGGGGAACAGCTGAGGCGTGGGTTTTGTGCACTCAGCTGAACCTTAGGAGCAAAGGTTCCTAAACACAGACAGTCTCACTGCAACCAGGGTTCAGGTGAAGAAGAAAGAGAGAGGCTCTTCAAGGCTGAAGTTCCAACTGGGATGACTTATTAGGGTCGAAGGGGACAAACGCGAAAGAGAGCCCATGCAGCTCTGTGCACAGGATTTTATACGGGTACAAAACAAGGGGCGGGTACAACACATTATCCAATGGGGTTAAGTCGGGATGGAGTTGAAGGGCTGGGTCACGGGTATTGGGATGAATCAGGGTAAGGGGAGGAGGGAAGGGGTCACGGGATTGGTTCTGGGGAGGATTGACATAGAAAGAGCTGGAACATGGGGTTGGGTAACAGTGATTGATAGGGAATGGCCTGGAACAGAGGCGGGAAAAAGCCATAGAGGGAAACAGGGGGGAGGACACAACTTTGGGAATAAACCAACTTGGGAATAAACATAGGGGAAACAAGGGAACAAACCATTTAACATCAATTAACAACAATTGAATTAAACTAAGACAAACATAAGCTGCAACACTACAACACTTTCCTGCTGTTAAAATTTTCCCTGAGAAGATGTATGCTTTGGTGGACTCACAGCTATCAAGGCTCCAAGGACTGCGATTGATATTCAGGCTGTAGATGACATGCCTGGGACAAGAGACTGAAAGGTATCCATTACAGAGATCAGGGATGTATTGTCAGCTCTCTGGGTGTTTTCACTGCTTTGTTATGTGGAATACAATTTTAGTATCCTCCCATGGGACATTTGAAAATTTAGTTTCTCGTATTTTCCCCAATTTTTAAAGTTTCTAAACAGCAGTCCAGCCACAAATTAGCTTGTAAGATTCAGTTGCTGAATATTTTTTCAGGGGTCTTAAAAGTACTCATGAATTTATATGGTGTTGTTTTGCAAGAAACTATAAACCTGAAGAAGATTTATAGAATATCACAGTTATTAACTGAAAATTCATAATTATTTTTCCTGAACTTTTAGAAAGAAACTTATTCTGAGTAGTACAATTAATTTTCTTGTCTTAAACTTTGAAATTTCCAATTATGCAGAATCTCCTGCATGTGATAGATATATTATGGTGCTATTGTGAAATTGCTAAACTCAGTGTTGAAATTCCAAAGATGATTACAGTTCTGAAATATAATTCAACTTCCAGAGATTATGATTTGGATATAATTTGTAAAAATATATTTTCTGGGCTGCCAGTAATTGGTTTCATGAATTCATGCATCATGATTCTTCCATATCATCTGCAGTGTTAGTGCCCAGTAGCCTTTTCAGTTTTTCTTTCACCATAAACAGTTTTAGGGATAAGCTTTGCTCACAATTTCTTTCCTTTCAGTTTTCAGAAATATTTCATGTGTTTTGTTTGCATTTTCAAATGTTCTGATTGCAGATAAAGTTTTCATTCTCCTAAACCACTGAATAGATCTACTGCTATCCAAATCTGATAAAAACTGAGGGACTAATCCATGTTCATGATCAGTTTACCTTCTATAAAGAACCTCTCGTTATGATTTTGATTAGGTTTGAAGTTCGTAGTCATTCCAAAGTTTTTCTCAAACATAAAAGTAAATGGCTTTCAGGAATATTCTTTCAGTTATAGTGTCTGCCTTAAAAAGAGGATACATGCTATGCATGAATAGCTTGATTACTAGTGTTCCTTATCCACAAATAGGGCCAAATTCTCACCTAATTGTGACTAAATTGAAGCATTCATTAGATACTGAGTTTATTATCTCAGAAGGAAACAGATTATATGGAAACTGTGATATAAGCCTTCAGACCTTGGTCCTAGTCTTAAAGAAAGAAATGGCAAAGTTCCTATTGATTCTAATTGTCCATGATCGGAGACTGGAAGAAGGCTGTTTGCAGAAGATTTTTATTAATTGTGTAAGACTTTTGACACAGACTGACAGTCTTAAATTTGTGTAAATGTGTTTTCATTCCAGGCACTGCTTTATGAATGTTTCATATCCTCGTCACTGTAGTCCCCGCTGTTTCTCGCTGTCATTGTTACAGTATGGCACCGATTCACATAACAAACCTATACAGAAGAGAAGAATAGATTGTAAAAATACAATGGGAAAGCAGTGACATTTTCTCAGACACTACTGAGATCAAAGATCAATGTCTTTCCCCTTTCATGTAATTTCGATAGCATATTCAACATCTGTTATGAATTCTGCATCATCTGTGCTATGAGAAGTAGAATATAAAATCATGTACATTTATGAGACTTGCATTTTCTTAATTGTTAACTGCAAATGCTTTGCAGTGGCTGTGGCTTCGCAGTAGTACAGCTTGTAATTGCTTGTAAACTACACCAGGGACAAAGTCTTCCAACTGTCACCCATGCTGTCATTCAGAGACAAAGAGAAGAATGATTTCTGTCCAATTAGCGTGACAATGTATACTGCTTTAAGCTGCAAAAATTCAGATACACTTGGATGAGAAGGAACTCCTATTTCTATGACTGCGTTGATGGAAATCAACAGCTGAATTCCAGCCTAGCTGCAGGAAGACCTTATCAACCTACTGTCTGAGGCTGATGAATTTTTCAATTCCGTTCTGCTACTCTGCTAATAATAGACACTAGAACTTTAATCTTATTTATTTATTTGATCTTTCCTGCTTTAACTGGATAATTGTTGATTGCAAACTTTATTTGGCTTTTTCAATTATCTTAATTTTTAGAAAATGTTCAGACACTGGGCTGGATTTTGTCTATTACTGCTCTATAAAATGGGGGTGATTCAACAGAAATCAATATTTCTTACTGCACTGTCCTTTAAGGGCTGGATCCTGTTCCCATGAGCTTTTATAGGAATTAGTTTAGGCTCATAGTTACAGATTAAAAAATGCATAAAGATAAAAATTCACCTGAAAAAATATTAATATTGGTAAGCTTTGCACTACAGCAGAGACATACTCGACAATTCTTAACACTAATGAATTAAACATACTAAAAAGAAAAAAAGAAAAAAAAAAAAAAAGAGTGAAGTGGAAGGGAGAGTAAGAGAAAGAGTCCTTGGCTCCTTAAATGAGGAACTGAGGAACTTTGTACTTGGCTGGACTGGAAATCATTTCTGCTGGTAATTTTTTGTTTTTTTTTTTTTTTTTCTGGCTGGGAAATGGGTTAAAAATATTTCTCCCTGGCAACTTCTTTCTTTTTTTTGGGTAGCTAGCTTAAAGGAACATCCTTGTTTATTTTGGCTGTCTGAATATGCCTGCTGTAGACAGAAGAATCAGAAAGAGAGGGATGTAACAGCACATCTATAAGTGGATGATCAATCACAGTCATATACTGCAAACAGAAATAATGTTTAAAAGTGTTAGCAATGATCTGATTATATTGTAGGTCTGTTTTTCTTTCACAATATACACATCCAATACATCACTGTTGAGAAGTTTTACTTTATCAGCCAATGTAAAATTATTTCAGTGCATTAGCTCTGATAAACTTTTATTTGTAGATGCCTATTTTATCTTCAAAAGAAGGGAACAAACATCTTTTGTTATTTTCCTCACCATCCTCCCTCCCACAAAGCTTGAACTGTGTATTGATGTCCTTGACAACACAAAAATAAAATTCTGCATTAAACTGGGAGGAATGATCCAGAATAATTAAAAGAAAGCTGCATCCTTTATTTCCACACAGCCTCTGGAAAACTCATGCTGCGAGAAGAATTTCTAACCATAGAGGACTGTGAATCGCACATGATAAATAACTGTGTAATCTTCTCCAAGTCCTTCCTTAGAGGGGTTGAAAGGAGGAAAAAATACAGTCTTTTAGTCCATACATTGACAGGAGGAGGGAGGGATGAAGTAACATTTTCTTATCTGTCCCTTTAGTGCCATGAAAGGCATTGAATGCAAGTTGTCTGCAAACAGATGTCTTGATGTTTTGAGAGACTGCACTTATTCGGGGAGAGGGCATTGTGAGAATGAAGAAATATTCCTCCTCACTGAAAGCCACAGGCATTTTCTTTACGTGGTTACTGTTGACACTGGCAGAAGTGCTTTGCAAAATTCCCACTCTGCACCTGTAAATTTCCCCAAGGCACACTTGAAACCTTAGGGGATGGACAGCCAGGGACAACACATGGGCATGGTCAGGGCCTACGTGCGGGTGCAATGGTTTTTCAAGCTTACCTCAAGGTCAAAGAATCCACGGGAAAAAACATCCCACAAAAGTCCCTGTGGCTTCGCAGGACTGTGATCCCTGCTGACTCTGTGGGTGTCCGGGCCCAATCCCCAACATTCCTCAGCACATTATGCAGTGGAAACTGTGGCTCAAGCCTGCAGATCATTCTGCCTGATTTTTGGCCATCCCATGACTTTTTTCCATGGGAGGATGTTAACTGAGCCAAAGTGTTTAACTGAATCTGGCAATTCTCAGCCATTTGCTGGCAGCCATCAGTTTGGTGAATCGACATAATTTGTGACACTCTCAGTGTGGGAAACTAAATGGAGACATTTTTATTTAAAAAAAAAAATTAGCTCAGCTCCTGTGAAGAAAAAAAAAAATTAAGAAAAAAAAGTTTTCCAGAACTAATTATTTCTTGTGCCTGAAATGATGACACAGGCAGTATAAAACTGTGGGATGAAGTGGAAAACCACTGCTCCTAAGCAAGACAAACCAAGACTGCCCACGCCCATTAAAAATTCTAGGAAACAGGGAAAAACTCCACAGTTTAAACTGTAACCTTGGAAATGTGCTGTGCTGTCAATAAGAGGTAATACAAAATTATCCAGGGAAAAAACAATTTCTTCCAGTCTTTCCTGCACTTCTTTCATTAGGAAAATAAATATTACTTTTTGCTTGCTTTGCCCTCCCTTCTTCAGCTGTTCTCTAAAGTGATTTCTTCTTTGACAGGCTCACATGAATGTTGCACATCATAGCATCCTCTCTAGATGCCAGACCAGGCATGGAGCTGGAACTCCCATTATTGGGGTTGCCTCCAAATTTAACGGCTTTCCCTTGTAAACCTGCTTTCAGTTCCTCCTGTTCTTGTGGAAGAAAGCCCTTGTTTGGTAAAACCTGCCATCATTAAACCTGATAATGAAACACTGCTCTTGAAGGGTGCAACACTGGTATAAAGTAAAAATCACAAAGCAGCTTAGAGTTTACTCTCTGTAGAAATGCTTTTATGGCATCATACTTCAGCTGGCAGTAGACAATATTCAAAGTGTTTCCAGAATGCTCCCCTCCTTCTCTCTCCTCTTGCCATAGCTCTGATCAGATTTAACAGAACTTTACTTAATCAGTCTCAATCACTTCAACTGATTTTGGGTCCGTACATTTTTTTTTAATCTCTGTGAAATTAATTTCACCATGTTAAAAAGTATTAAGTGTTCATCTTTTGTACGAAATGAAAATAGCTTGTGGTCTGGGATGTTATTTTTTTCCTTTCCATTTAAACAAGAGAATCATGTGAAAAATACAGCCTAGGGTTTAAAATAAGTAGATCCAGGACTCCAGAGAATCTAAACAAAGTAAAATGAGCTTTGCAGTGCTTTCTGTTTATCTATGTGTTACAGCTGAATGTTTGGTATAAAGACAGTGAACTATTTATAAAAAAAAAAAAAAAAAAGAAAAAAAAGTTATTGGCCAAATATGCTGCCATTTATAGACCATAGAAACTTGTCAAAATCTTGAATAAAATTATACACCCTCAAAAACTAAAAGTAACACCACTGAAATGAAAACATATTTCTTCACGTGGTCACTAATGTAAAGTGGAAGATTTGAAACAAAATATATAAATACAGAACTTAGAAAACTATTATTCCATTTATTTGACCATGTCCAGCATGTCAGCTTCTTAATAAATACTAAAAAAGTTTGAATACAAATGAAATGCAGAATCTAAATATGTCAGTCAGTAACAATGGTGTTGAATATCAGGTTGGGTGGGACTCTGAGCCTTCTGATCTAGTGAAAGGTATCTCTTCCCATGGCAGGGAGGTTGGAACTAAACCCAAGCCATTCTATGATAATTCTCTGTATGCTTTGATCTTCTTATTTTTCTCTTTTATGCGGTGTACTCTTACAGGCTTAAAAGTATTTTTTCCTTTTTCAGTGATTTGTGTTTTTGACCACTGGAGATGCTCAGTCAGGCAAATTTTCATCTCAGAAAAGATATTAAACCAGAGAAATTACATTATATTTAACAATTAATTTTTTTCCACCAATGATTAAGAATATTTTAATAACCATCTAGGGTGTCAAATAGAGTTATAGATACATGCTGCATGAGTACCAACAACAAAGTAATCATTGAAACTTTATATTTTTCTTTCTTTTGGTTGAAAAATATTTATTAATACAGTATGCTCTCAAGATTTGGTTAATTGGATTAGCCTCTTACATCTTTTAGGCTGGTGGCTGCTTGACTGATTTGAGTACTCATCATCTTGTTTATTAAGTTAAAGCTACACTGCAAAAAAATAAACTCATATTTTTGTACATTTCTGAATATATAATAGATGAGTTCTAATTTTCCCCATGTCCCTTATTCTCTGGAGCTATTTTCTCTGTGAGATTATTTTTCTTCATTCTTAATGAGAAACTGTCCACTACTTTAGTTGTTACTAGCAAATGAAAAATAAATCTGGAGTCAAGTATGATTGCTTTGCTAGAAAGAATAAGGAGAATCTTAAGCAACAATCTCTACTGCTTGTTTTCAGACACTATCAAAGTCTCTCTGCACTTAGTTATGTCTCTAAAATCCATAAAATCTCCTTGTCACTTCAATTTCTCCAGGATTCTTCTCTATATATAAGCTTGAGTTGTGTGAAGTGAAACTATATCTTAAGTAAATTTTCTTTTAGTGTACTACAGGTTGAAGTGATTGATCCCATTTTCTACATCAAAGCACAATCCCTGGGGTAATTTGTCTTTCCAAATCCTGTTCACAGTCCATCCCATTAATGTCTGCTTTGCCAGAAAACTTTTCTGAAATATGTATGTAGATGGATTGTATATTTTTGTCCATTATCTAACCAGCATATCTATGGAAGTTAATTTTAAGATTAAAAAAACTTAATTATAAAATTCAATTATGTGTTGAAGAATATAAGGACTTATTTGTATGTCATCTACTAGGACACAAGGACCCAGATAAATTTCAGATTTCAAAATAAGATTGAAGTATTTCTGTTTTCACAATTTTATAAATGCAATCATAATTTTAATTAGACTTGATATCTTCTGTGTTTATGAAATTCTCTCTGCTTCTGGATCTAAAAATATTTTAAGATTTCTCACCATTATAGAGGAACCTCAGAAGAACAAAACTTATTCTAGGCTTTGGATGTGTCATTTCTGCTGCAGGTAAAAAAAGGTGGGAAGTTGCTTGGAAGATCATGGAAGTCTTTCTCTTCTTCTTGACATACATTGTAATGAAGCATTGAAAGTCATGAGCAGCGTTGCTGCTGGGAAAGATAGCTCTGTGAAATATTAGCCAATAGCTCACAATTCCTCATTTAAGTTGCAACAGTAGTTCTTAAATTGATGCCTCAGAGCTTTCGGCAGGTGAAGTCAGCAGTCTGACCAGAGCAACTTCACTGTTACTAGCACTCTTTGTTTCTGCCTGGAATTAACCCTGACCAAAATAATTGTTGTAATCTCAGTCATTTATTCATTATTTAGAAGTCAGTCTTTGTTTAAGTAGTATATGTCTATATATACATTCAAATGGATAGATTACTTGATCTGACCTTTCTTGTTTTTCCCAAGACATAATATTCAAAGATAACAGTTTGTACTGAGGACCCAGTAGAGATAATTTTATTTAGCCTTACCTCTAGAGAGCAGCTGAGTTTACTTAGTAGCAAACCCATAGATTGAGATAATCCAGGCTTATATAGGTCAAAATATGCACCAAAGAACAATAAAAGCATGTCCTTCTGTGAGCTGATTTTTTAAAAGCTCCTTGTTGTCATTTCAGGCCTGGATCTTCTGATTTTCAATGGAATTGTTCCATTTTATCTGAGATGTAAAATTCTTTGAAATGGAAATCATAAATGATTACCTCTTGACAGCTTCAAAGGATTGATAGCCCACTTTGTATCTCTTTGAAGTACTTATTTCAAATTAAAAAATAAGTTATCCTAAAAGAAGACAATTATACCTTGAGCAAGAGACATTCTTTCTGAAAGGTTTCCTGGTCCATGAGCATCTTTGAAGTATATATTGTTCACCAATTGTACCTCAGAGTTGAACCAGTAATAAACTCTCCCTTGTAATACAGAGATGCAGTTTGACATGTTAATCGCCAAAGAGGAAATATAATTAGTTTTAGTCACTATGTACAGTGTTGTTCCAAATAGCCAAATTAATGTGAGGAAATCAAGTATTACAGGAATAGCAAGAAAAGATGTCTTCTAACTCTCAATCTCAGACTACAAATTACAGCTAAAAAAGTATAATTTGGTTTTGTCCCTTCTTTTCCTGAGAAAATTAGCTGCTTATTTTGATTCTTTATTAACCTAATCAATAAATAATTCCTGAAATTCAAGACCTGTAAGTCTATATTGGTTAAATTAATGTTCAGGGGAAGATGTGCTGTTTGCAAAATTTATACATTAAAACTGGAGTAATAAAATCTCTGAATTGAAATTCTACATTCTCGACTTTTTTGAAGAAAATTATATACATGATCACATGATTGTGATCAACTGAGATTTGTGTGTTGTTTTCTCCTACTCTTCTCCTGTATGTCTAGATTATTTTTTATCCCATTTTAGTAATAAAATTAAAGAGTAGGGTTGAAATAAAGAAAAGATAAAGGTTTTGAATCTAATCAATAACCTTTAAATAAATGAATAGCCCTTCTAGTTTTAGGACTTTAACTTGATTATAAGTTTTACAAACTTTCACGATCCAGGTGTGTAGGGGAGATTAATTATGTATCTAAGACACAAGTAGGGTTAAAGTGGTGTTTCCTTTTTCCCACTGTACCTGTGGAAACCCCAAATATAACAAATGGTCTGTTCAGTGAAATCCCTGGTCGTTCCAGACTGACATATATATTTTGGAGTTTATTTGCCACACAGAATTTTCATTGAGTTCAGAAGAGTCAGCAGACTTGGTGGACTGAAGAACTGATAATAAAGGAAGAACACAGTGTCACCTTTCCTATGCAAACTATATGCTTTTTTCAAAGCAGTTAATTCTATCTGATTTGCAAGTGTGTACAATTGGCACGTTAGACTTATGATTATCATTTCATGGCTGGCAAAAGAAACCAAGGGAACAATGGACACAATATCAGGAGAATTTATGCCTCCTTAAGAGGAGGTAAGCAGCTGGCAAGCATCAAATATACCTTGATCTGGGCTTTACACAAGAAACATTATCTTGACAGTATATAAACTATCTTTACAACCCTCTCTCTAGCATTCCTTTTCAAGGGAAATTCCTAGAGAAGATGACTAAATAAAAGCTGTTCAAGGAGGTGTTTCATACTTTATCTTCCTGTTTCATACTTCATGCTCCAAGGGA
Organism: Sitta carolinensis; assembly: GCA_032173965.1. Classification (NCBI taxonomy): domain Eukaryota; kingdom Metazoa; phylum Chordata; class Aves; order Passeriformes; family Sittidae; genus Sitta; species Sitta carolinensis. The sequence continues at coordinate 138,264,330 of CM063284.1, forward strand.
AATTAAAAAAAAAAATCTCACTAGTCTGATTCTTGATCCCACATACTTTGATATAATTAAGTGCAACAGCATTGAAGTTACTCAAATTATGCTACTACAGACCCTTCAGATCAAGATCAAAATGAGATTCAATGCATCAGTCCATTTTTGCTTGTCTTGGTAATGTTGATCCACTTATTCAGATCTCTCCTGGTTTTTTTTAATTGGAAACTGATTTATTGAAATAAAACACAATTTCTCTAGCTATTAAAATAGCACTGTTGAGATAAACCATTTGAAACATAAAACAGTATACTTTTTACCGTGCATGAGAAGAGAAATACTTTGTCAAGTGAGCTGGTGTTCAAATAATTATGTCCAAAACATGATCTTGTTTTCCAATACTGGCAATAATGAGCAACACAAAGTATCAGCTTAAAATGAATAGAATGAAAATCAAAGCAAAGGAAACCCACAGTATCCCAAAAACATCACTTAGATGGTGCTGACTAAAACTGAACAAGAGGCAGGGAATGACATGAAGAAATGCCTTCATCTTTCATTGTTTAACCTCTTCCATACATAAAACCAAGCCAACTATGTGAATTCAAGCTTTGGATTGAATAAAATTGGCAAGCATGTGATCATGCTCTTTTTTTCCCCTAATAGAACACCAGTTCTCTGAGTGCTACAGATATATCAGATCTCTAGGTGTCATAAAAATACTTCTGAAAATCAAATATCTCTTTACAATATAATCCAGAGTATGGGAGGACATCAGGAGTTGTAACAGAAAAGATTTCAAGTCACTGGGCCAAAAATCTACTTATGTGTATGCAAGGGTCATTGACCTCAGTGTAGTTAAAGCATGGTGAGCTGGTGGGGGTCTGCCCTGTGTTGTGTGTCCAGTCTGATTTGCAAATAGGCTCACCTGTGGCTTCATCTGTTACAGGTTTTCTCTCGTTAGGGTGTGAGTGGAGTCTTTCTAGTTTTCAAGCCAAAGTTTGGAAGAGCCATCAGACTAACAACATAAATGATAACGACTTTTTGGCTTAGCAGAAAACTTGTCACCTGGAGAAATTGTAAGGTGTGGTGTGAAAATTTCTAGTGTAATGTACGGGTGGCTCTTGTAGTAAGTGCTGCTGGAAGTTGTTCCGGTCATTCCACTGTTTTTTACATAGTTCATAGCTTTCAGCAGCTCTGCCTAGGTATTTTTGAAACATGATCAAGTATTGTTTGAAGGCTCCAAATAGACGCTTTGCTTTAATGACCTCCTTAAATATCTGAATTGCCTGTAAAGTAAACAAAATAAGGACAAGTATGTTTAAAAGAACAGTTTTAAAGCATTTTCACAACTCTAACTCTGCCCATAAACAGCCTTAGCCATGAGTCACAACCTCTCTTTTTCCTCATTGCTTCTTTCTGGTTTAGCTCAAATACTCTGTCTCAAATATTATATATAAAACATGTCCAGATGTCTTCCTAATATGCCACCAATCCTACAAGCACACAGATTAAAAATATTTCAGAAAATCACAGTGAGCAGATAATAGAGAGAACGTAGCTAACTCATTTTAGCTAATGTAAGAGAATTTTCCAAGATATTTATTTAGTTCTTGATGTCTGTCTTGTATGATATAGCTCCTGAAATAGTTATCTCATTTCCTTCAGGAGACACATTCCTAAACCAATACACATTATACTGCAGAAAGTTTTTCCTAATATCAAACCTATACATTTAATTAATTTGATCCTATTGCTATTATATACATCCCTCCACACTATACCTTCCCTTTTTGTACACATTTGGAAAATATCTAGAGTGCTTAGAGCAAATCCTCACTGAAGCCATGCTGATTTAAACCAGATGAGTATCTGGCTCTTTATGTCTACTAAATAAATCACTTTAAATCTTTCCTCACAGCTTAGTTTCTATAGATCCCTGACTGTTTCAATTTTTTTTTTTTTTTTTTTTTTTTTTTTTTTTTTTTTTAGTTAAGAACAAGAGCAGAATGACAGTACTAGTGCAGATATGGTCAGTCTTTGGTAATATGGAATGCAGCTTTCCTCTCTTTGTTCTATTGATTCGGTTCCTCTGTTAACTTAATGGACCCTATAATTCTTTTAGTTGCCATTTGCATATCCTGACCTCCTCCCTTATTAGAACTTGAAAGGTAATTTTTAAGTATTCTTTCCTTCTGAATTTCTGTTTCCCTTGAATATCTATGGTTTGGAAAAATTATGCCTCATGGGTGTAATGCAAGAAAACATGATTTGTTTCTGATCTCTCTTGCAAATTTTTCTAAGGTAGGGAACATGTCAATCACAAACCAAATCAAAATTTACACAAGAATTGGTGTGTGCAAAGTATAAAGTAGCCATGCTGAAGCAGTAACAGAGATATGACTCTTGATGAACGTGGTTTAAATTTGGTATGATTTAAAATTCTTTTTTGTGCTAAACACTTGGGGTGCAAAGATTGCTCAGTTATATTCAGTTGTATTCAGTTGCTGTATGTCCAGATACGTGGCTGTGTACTCTGCTTCTCCCTGTGTACAGAGTAAGTAGTTACCAAGTCTTGTTGGTAACTCCAAATTTTAATAATTTCTTCAGTTTAAATTTTGCTATATTTTAATTTCATCCCATTAAGCACTCATCCACTGATTTTTAACAGACTTCATGACTCATTTTATGTAATGTTATCCATTTGTTTTCTTTTAAATCAACATACAGTGTTCCTTGTGCATAGTACCTAGAGAACATCTGACAATTTTTTAGCAAGTCCAGTTTAGTCTCATTTTGCATCTAGAATTTCTGGCCCTGTTCAGCTGACTCCTGTGGTCTTGAGATGTCTGGCAAAGGCCTCGGGTACAACCTAACTCACTTAAGGCATAACATGATCTTAGCCAAAGCAGCCCTGACTGGCAAGGTCATGACAATAACTATTAGTGTAATCAATCCTAAAAGATGCTCGTGAATCAAAACCCTGTTGTGTAATACCTGCTGGTTTTAACCATGGCTATATCTACTGGGGAAAAATAATGATAAATGCTGGATCCCTGCAGTTAAAAATAACTTACAGGTAACATCCCTGGGGTACAGATATGTTCTTATAAATCTTTCTGAATCTTCCAGGACTTTGGAAGCTGCTGCAGAATCAGAGTTCTCAGCTTCTCAGAAATACATAAAAAATTGAATTTTGTGGAAGTAATAGAGCAAGGACTAAAAAAGTGGGAAGACAATAGTATTGTGATGATTGATGCACAAATCAGGAGCCTTGATAGAAAGCTGAGAGGAGTCTCTTTAGCTTCTGGGAAGGTGAGAGAAAACTAGGAAACTACAAAAGGAGTTTCAAGGAAAAGGTAGATGCAGAATTTTGTAGCACTTTAAGAATCTGGGAAAAAAATCAAAAGTATTCATGTTGTTGGGAACTGTCATTCTTCTCCACTCTAATACTGCCTCCTCTACTGCCTCTGTTTCATTAACTTACACAGAGTTTTCTTTCCAAGACCAAATTTCTCCCTTGAAAATAGCCCTTTATTCACGATCCCTCCACTTTCTGCCTAACACAAGGAGACCAGATGAAGAAATGAGTAGATTTTCTGTAACTGAACAGAAAAGAAAGAGATGAAGAAAGCAGCAGAAGTGGCAAATTCTTCTCCTGAGATTCAAGGCCTGAAGAAAGAGGCTGAAGGCAGCTGCTGCATCCTCCATATTGAGTTGCATCCTCAAAAAACCAGCTGTGATTTCACAATCTCTCACAACACAATTATCCCTTACAGAGCAAGAAATTGGCTTTTTGGATCACATATTACTCGAGTAGCCAATGGAAAGAAACTGCTGCCTATTCTCTTATTGTCATGGTCTCTTTTCCTGCCACAAAGAAATTGAAATTTAAATGTAAAATCTTACAGTATCTTACTTTTTCCTATCTTCTGTGATTGTTTGTCAAGTATTATAACCTAGAGCCTAGTATCATGATATGAAAAACTATCTGACTCATAACCTTAAAAATGACATATACATGATGCAAGGATAATTAGCCACAAAATAGATCATTAATCAGCAGAGAGCTGATTTGGAGCTGTTTGGAGTTAATCTTAGGGCATTTGTTTTTGCAATACCAGCTAACAGTTTATCTTGTAGTTCAGAAACATGCTACGATAACAATGTGTAAAAGATGTAAATTACTCAAAACCAACTTGAATAAAGAAATGATGTATTGACAGTGTTTAGTTTTCCTGCCTTGTATGTGTCTCGGATTGTATTTACCCAGGTTTCCCAACTCTATTATGTTGTATTCTTTGCTACTCCAACACCATTAAATTTCTAGTTCGGTCACACTTTTTGCTGTTACACTCTTCTGGTGTAATTGATGACATTGTTGCAGTGTGTATGGAAAGAATCATACAGCTTTGTTTATGTTTCACAGCTTGGTAGTCATAGTTATTTCAACTGCAGGATAGAAACAATTCTCAGAAAAACTACCTTTTCTTTTTTAGAAAACTTTACTGCATTGTTAACATCTTTAACTCTTACTCACATTTACAAGATGTTTTAATTGAGAAGTGACCAACACAGTGACTAATAATAGAGCTGAAGATAATCTAGGGCATGAAAACCACAGGATTCAAAAGGCATTCCTCTGTTGGCAAGTAATAGGACAATGTACAGGAAGTTCCTCCTGAAAACAAGAAAGAACTTTACTGTGCAGGTGACTGCACACTGAATCCAGCCCTGCTCCTGCAAGAAACTGCTCTAAGTCTTCCCTTCTCTTTTGTATTCTACCAGAGTGATCATCCCCAGTTTGCTTAGGTAATCTTTCTTTTGCTACTACATTTCCTCAATGTTTATTATTTTAAATAGCCTGATGATATTTTGGTTAAAAGACCAGTACTGTGTAAGTCCATTCTTAAGATCATAAATGGTTTTATTTCCCTATCTCTGAGAAAGTATTTTGTCTACAGCATTTCTAAGTCACAGAGGTCATGTATAAAGTCTTTTCACACTGAAATATTCAGTTAAAGCAAAATTTTAAAAAACACTAACAAAAACAAACCTTATGCCTCATCTGCCATGATCAGCTTCACTGAGTATGTTACAAGCCTCTTCATTTTCCATTCAGTAAGTGACAATTATTACCAATCTACTGAGTTGCAAGTCGCATTACATACTAAGAGTCTTCTGATCCTCTGACTTGTAAACAGCTTTACTAATTTTCTAGCTTTATCCCTTGTGAGGTTACAAAGATTCTCTGTGGTGGCAGAACTTCTAACATCATATATATTATTCTATTAATGAGAAAACATATTTGAAAAACATAATAAAAATGTAAATGACTCAGTAATATCTGCTTTCTTTTTCTTTTTTTTTTTTTTTTTTCTTTTTCTTTTTTTTTCTTACAGCCTGAGAGCCTGAGATCTTTACTTACGTAACTTTTCATAGCAGAGTCACAGAATGGACAAGGTTGGAAGGCACTGCAGAGGTTTGTCAGGTCTAACCTCCCTGCTATAGCAGGGTCATCCTACAGCACATGGCACAGGATTGTGTGCAGATGGTTCTTGAATATCTCCAGGGAAAGAACAACCTCTCTGGGCAATCTCTTCCAGTGCTCAGTTACCTGCACAGTAAAGAAGTTCATCCTCTTACTCAGGAGGAACTTCCTGTGCATTGTCCTAGTGCTTGGCACCACTGAGAAGAGCCTGGGTCCATCCTCTCGACATCCTCACTTCAGATACTGACAGAGATTGATGAGGTCCCCTCCACAGCATCTCTTCTTGAGGCTGAACTGCTCAACTCTGCCAGCCTGTCCTTTTAAAAGAGATGCTCCAGTCCCTTAATCATCTTTATCACCCTCCACTGGATCCACTCCAGAAGCTTCATGTTGTCTCTTTTTCACTGAAAAGTGCAGGACTGGGAACAGCACTCCAGATGTGTCTCACCATGGCTAAGTAGGATCACCTCCCTTGACCTGGTGGCAATGTTCTTCCTAATGCACCCCAGGATTCTTATACCTTCTTGGCCACACAGGCACACATCTGGCTCATGGACAGCTTGTTGTCCACCAGAGCCAGCTAAGGAGCTCCTCCTCCATAAATGTGCTTTTCCAGCAGATCAGCCCCAGCTTGTTTTGGTCCATGGGGTTATTCCTCCCCAGATGCAGGACCTTGCGCTGTCCTTTTTTGAATTTCAGACAGTTCTTCTCTGTCCATTTCTCTGATGTCCTCTGAAGGCCTCCAAGGTCCTTCTGAAGGCCTGGACTGCCCTCTGGGGTTGGCCACTCCTCCCAGCTTTGTGTCATCAGTGAACTTGTCAAGGAGGCATCTGCTCCTTCACCCAAGTCATTAATGAATGAGTTAAACAATATGGAACCTTGGAGGAAACCACTAGTGACCGGTCTCCAACCAGACACATGCCACTGATAACAACACTGGGATCTGCTGTTCAGCCAGCTCTCAATTCACCAAAACAAATAATATTCAAATACAAAGAATACAAATAATAACTGAAAAATATAATGCCAAGCAATGAGAATCTCATCTGCTGGTTTGGTTTGGTTTGGTTTGGTTTGGTTTTCTCAATCTTGTGATTAAAAAGAGAAATCATGAAATCTCTAATACTTTGATAACTGTTTCAATGTAGAAGTTAACAGGTGGCAGAGCAGAAAAATTCCATCTGGTCAGAAACTTTCCATTAGTCTCCTAACTATTTTTCTTAGGCAACTTTTTTTTTATCATGTCTGCTATTGGTTTTGCAAATTTGAAATAGAAAGCTAGATATAGTTTTCCCAGTGTTCCCAGTGGCTGACAAAACAAATCTTTCATAAGAAGGCTCCTGAAACTTCCTGAAGGCCTGACAAAAGCAACTTACAGTGGAAGATCACTGGAAGAGTTCTTACCAAGGTAAAGAGAAAGTGCAAATAATATTTCTTCTTAAGTTTAACCAGACAACAGATGGATACACTAAATTGAAAGAGAAAACAGCCTTCTAATAGTTAAACATGCGTCAACTAAAACTATTCAAATTCTAAAAAATGAAAAAAGCTACAAAATATTAGTGATCCAGGCCTTTTGCTTGTTCTTATCTCAGAAAAAAAAATAACAATTAAACAATTTTATTATTCACCTTAATGAAGAACAATGTAACTGTTTCTGCTCATTAAAAGATATTAGGCAAGGAATGCACATAACAGGTTTCATGTGATTTTAATAAAACCTAGAGATTAAGCTTACAACTACCTGTTGAAGATATAATTTATTAATTCTGATCAGTTCCTGTACATTTAATCAATTTTGTTCATTTAAGCAGTGCAAACATACTTCAGGAAAAGTTGAAGAATAAAACCACTTCTTAAAAAAACTTTAAGCTTGCCCTTATTGCAAGGGGTGTACTGCTTCTTTTGGCTGTCATGTCCCTCTTGTGACAAAGATTCTGTCTTCTCTTCCTGTGGGTGTATCTGCTATTGCTGTTCCCTGGGGCCATGAAGTGTGTGACACTCAAAGCCTTTTTCTTTGGGGAATAAACAACCCAATTTCAGTGCTAAGGAGAGAATGGAAGTCTGTTGGAAAAGGTCATTAAACACTTCAAAATGCTACCAATTAATGTATTTGGTGGATTGTGCCAAGGAGTATGGAATATAGAAGCAAATCCCATCTTAGTTCAATACTGCAAGCTCAGTGGTCACTCGAAATGGCTTGTATAATAGTAAGCCAACCATAGTTTGGAGATCGTGAAGTCTGTTTTCTTCTGCTGCTCCAAAAATAGAATGTGACATTTGTCCTGTCAGCTCTCTGATGTTTTCAGTCTAAAGCAATGTTCCTATGTTTCTCTGAGTTTTTAATTTGCATTCCCATCATATTCTTCATCCTTATTACCAAAAACTTTATTTTTATATATACATGGAATTCAGAATTCTATGCTGTTGTGATACTTCCTGCAATAATTGCATCTCATCAAAGGTCAGAGATTGACTGTCATCTAAATAAGACACTCCTGAGGATGATGTTATGGTATGTTCATCTGAATCATCTGTTTTCATCACTGAAGCTTCTCATGAATATTTTAAAAGTCTGTGGCAAACCTGAATGGTTGTAGTGAATATCCTATAATAGCTCTGAATTTAATCTCCAGAATTTTGCTTTTCTGATTGCTTTTGCAGTAGTTAAGATATCCATCAGTTTTTTAATGATAACAATCATAGGTTAAAGTGTAAATGCTAGGGTTTGAGGATTTATGCTTTATTCTGTAAGCCTAAAACATTTTGATCTTCGTGTGTGAAGCTGTCAGTAAGCCAATTTTGATGTTATTTCATTCTGCCTTTTCCCATAATGAATTGATTCACCTCTTGGTCTTCCATGTTGCCTGCATAACACCTGAATGGAGAATTGTAGGGATACAATTAATTTACTTGAAAATATATTATTAAAATAACATTTTTTATGACAATGGACAACCTTTAGATCTCTGTTTTCAGTCTGGTTGAACTGCCATTTGAAAAGATCCTATGAACCATAAATCTAAATCCTCCTATGTACTGTAAAACCATGAAATGTCTGGGCTGTATCAATGCTTTTTCTCATCGGTAAGTCAATGGAAATGCCAAACTGTAGAAATGAAGGAATTTGGCCTGTCTGAAAAGGACAACAGAGCAAAAGAGAGAACTGTTATGCAGTTTAAATTAATGGATCAAACATTCTTAGACTGTACAAACTACATCTTGATAGAAAATCTTGATGAAGTTGAATATTTTTACTGGCAACCTGCAGCACTTCAGACACTATGAAACGTCAAGAAAATGAGACTGCTCTCAGTCTAGCATCTAGGCACATCAATGGTCTAACCCCAGTCACATTTTTTGTAGGTGTCATGGAATAGGAGAATTTAAAGTTATGATTTGGAGGCTAATAATGAAGTGGCATTATGGGAACATTTCCTATTCATCAAAAGGTAGAAAGAAGCAAAGTACAATATCTTTGGTTTGGAAAAAAGCAATAGCTCTTGGCCAGTGAAGAAATGAAGCACGCAATGAAAGAGGAGCCAGATTCTCAGTAGTAAGAGAGACGATATACAATGTGGGGCTAGAAAAAAAGTTCTCAAAAGTGAACACAAAGATCTTGGAAGTTAAAAGAAATAAAAAAAAATTACCTATGCAAGTTATGACAGACAACAAAGAGTCAGAGAAATGGTATGAAAAGGAATTTAAGGTTTTAAAGGAGGAATATTTTGACAAAAGGAGAAGTAAACAGACCTCAGATGCCCCAGTCCCCTCAGGGACCAGTTTCAATCTCCTGCAATCCCATCTAAAATCTAGGCATTTGCCTAGGTCCTAGCGTGAGACAAAAAAAAAAAAAAAAAAAAAAAAAAACCACAAACAAAACAAACAAACAAAAGATTAAAGTAGGAGTTTTATCCATACTTGATTTTCAAACCTAGACCGGAAGAAGTCTAGATCCTTCTCTGACCTCCTAGTCCCTAGGGATAAGGAGAGGGTTGAAGTAGTCATGTTTCTTCCCTTTGCTCAGGAGGCATAGGTATCCCACTGAGGTACTTATGGATCTCCCTTCCAAACCATGCCTTTAAGATCTGAAAGCTAAAACTTGGAAATTTTACTACCTTCAGCAGAATCTCAGTCTGCAATTTATCAAGAATTTAAAAAAAAAATCTTAGTAAACTTCAGTGATCACCAGTGGACCATTCTACATTTTTTATAGTGAGGATGAATTAATGTTGTCTGGAAGATAGATTTATTGCTTGTGAATGTTGTAGCTCATAGACCAGAAAAGCCATCAAGCAATAGATAAATTTTGCAGTTTAATTAACTATGGTCTTTAAGGCTATCAAAAACATATTTGTCACATTTTTTTTTCTAGAATATTAACAGTTTAATTACAAGAATTCTCCATTCCCACAAACTTTCAAGTCAATGAGTTCAAAGTTAATTCTGGATCGGTGGGTTAGGTATAGAGAAGGACTAGGCAAGAAAAACAGAACACAGCTTTCATTCCTTCACACAGGGACTGGAAAATAGAAATTACTACTATTTACTAATAATAACTTACAACCTGCGGTCAGGTACTGCACAATATAAACACTGGTACAACATAACATGCCCTTACTCCAAATAGTTACATTTATATTGTTGAAGTGAAAGCAGTGTCTCATACAGTGGTTAAGCTTAGAAACAGCCAGGAAATTATCACCAAAGTGCAGTGCACATCTCTCAGGAACAACTGCAATACCTATGGCAGCTGCATCACACACAGAAACAAGTTGCTGGAGTGGTGGGATGCAACCAGTGAAACCTATTTTCATTCAGATATAAATTCTTTCTGTCTTGATCCTATTACCAGAGCAGCTCTAACTCTACACATTATCTTCCTTCTATCAGTCTACTAGCCATTTTCATATGCCTATTGGCGAATTGCATATTTGTTGGCTGAATTCTGACTGCTTTTCCCCCGGTGGTTTCAGTTGAATGCAACTCCTTGGCCCCTCCTCTAATTTGCATAGTATTTAAAGCATGTGCCATTTAAGACTCTACCTGTCTTCAAAGTATGACAAAAAGTGATCAAATGTATCAAAACCTGTTGGGAGAGCAGAGGGACTGATACACAGACTGAAAAACATACAGAACTAAGATTACATTTCTGGATGCTAGCCCAAGGTAAGGGACAAGATGCACCACGACATCAGCACTTCAAGGAGCCTCTAAGAGAACAAAATTACATGGTCATACAGTTCTCTAGCATTCTTCTTAGCACTATATTCCAGTTTTATCACAGCATTTCTGTGCTGCTTTTTGGCAAGAGCACCCTCTCTTGGGAAAATATGGTGTGATGTATCATACTCTCACAAGCTTTAAAGCATTCACCAGGTACGTTAATAGCTTCATGCAGGTATGTTCATACTCTTAATATTTGCAGACCAAATGCCAACCAAGTTATTTCCACCAACATCACCAGTTCTATGAGTTGGAAGGAATAATGTTTATTCCCTGAAGAGGAGAGTAAAACTTGCCCTAATAATGTCAGTCTAGGGGATGCTTAGGATTGCTTAGAAGCCAAAAAGGTATTGCTAATGGAACATAATTCTTTAACTGACATATCCTGTCTCAGAAAGTATAAACCTTTCTATTGATTTTGACTATGTAAATTTTGAGGGAAAATAAGAGAGCATAAGCAAAGATACTCTCTTTCTTCTCATAATATCAAAACAGTCATTAACCAATATGTTCCAATCATTTACTTGTTATGGTGGAGATGGAAGATCAATGGGACATAAAACAGAGCTAAAAGTTAAAGGAATTGACTCTTTGTCACTTTTTCAGAAATTATCCCCAGGAAGATTTTGATTTAGATGCGTTTATGTTTTGTAAGTAAAAGTTTTAATAGCTTTTCTATATTGATGTTGACAGCTTTCTTTATAGAAATGGGGATTTTTCAGTGTAATGTTTCTCATCACAAAATCTGAAGCCAGTGGGAGACCAGACCAAATCAAAACATCCTTTTATTTTTTTAAATCTCCTAGTTTTAATTAAGCCTTCACATAGAAAGATATTTCAGACCAGGTTGCATTTTAAAAGCAAAAAGTAGGCCCAACACGCTTGAGCATAATAGAGACTTCTAGAAAAATGAAGAGTGTTATAGTTAGGTTACTCCCACAGGATCAAGGGGATTAAGCTTTTAAATTACTGCTCTGTGGGAGTCGCTTCAAGCATTTGAATCTGGTTGTTCTTTGTAGGTGAATGACCTAGTCACCGAGCTATTAGCTGTGTTCTCTCTGTCCATTACTAAAGGAGATGTCCTTCTATGTGCACAAAACTAAAGATGTATTGAGAAAAAAGGTATATTTCCATGAATTCATTTGTGTAAATTCAATTTTAAAAGTCCTAAACCTAAATATTCACAGCTGGCCGTGCACTGATGACTATCAATCCAGCAATCTTTACTATTTAATTTTTTTTTTATTATTATTATTACCAACTTCTCTGAAGGCTCTATTATGCATTACTGCCAGGTCATATTGCAAGTGTTCCAAACATCAGACAATGCCTAAAAAGAAATACAGAGCTGTGCTTTTGAAACCAATGCAAATATTTCATGTAACTTTGCTTATGGGGGTAGGTAAGGTGTATTGTGGTCTGCTTAGTGCTGAAAAGATTCACTGTGAGACTGTAGTCACCTAAAAATCAAACTTCCAGGTACAGACTGACTTCAGGTGTAAAAATGTATGAAAATGAAATCATTGGGAAGTACTGATATACCAGACTGATACATGAAATCAGTCAGATTTAATATTCTTTGACTAGACTATGGTTGATAATTTCAAAGAAATTCCAAGAAATAATTCTATCCATAAATACAGATAAAATCATTGTAAATTAAATTTTGTCACTGATTAAGAGTTGGTTTGTATCTTAAAACAGAAGAGTGAGTGATCTTTTTCAAGCAAAGGTAAAAAGTTTAAAATTCATCAGTCAAAACATTTCATTTCATCTAAAATGTAAAAATCTTTACTTCATATACACTTTTATAACTTTTATCCACAGAAAGCCTTAAACATTGCAAATACCTTCTCACTCTAGACAAAAATGAAACAACCAAATATAGTACTACGGCATGTTGAAACCAAGGGAATTCACCTTTTTAGACAAATCTATCTATAAGGAGCTGCTTTCATTGTCTTTATTAGAGTGATTGTTACCTTGATTCCTGGAAGAGATTAGCGAGCTGCGAGCAGATAGTGAAGTTGTGAGGCAGAGATAATGCATACGTATTTTGAATATTCGCATTTCAGAAAGGAGAACCTAAATCCTAAAGCACATTTTGAAGCACCTTAAAAAAATATTTGCTCTATTCTGAATAGTGCAAATCACACACAAATCTGAAGAATTTTAGGGATCCTATAATTTCACCAGAATGTTTGCAGAAGTATATATCCAATACAGTATATTTCTTTATATATCTTTACATTTACAGAATATTTTGCTGTCACCTTATACTCTGGTATGATTGCCATTGTAATAAAAAAATATTTAAAACCAGTGAAGTATAGCATAATTATGTCTTATTTTGGATGCGTTCAAATGTTCCATTAGTTTCTCAAGACATCTCTGTTAATTCCATAAATTTGTCAATTTGTACTGTTGACATTAAATAAACTAGATGCTGTTCAATTCAAAGCTTTTGCTTTTGGCTATAAAAGTCCACTTCCCTCATTTGCAACAAATTTCTTTTCTTTTGTTTATTTGTTATAATTATTTGTGCAAAGGTTGAATTTTTAACTTCATGTTTGCATGCAATGTGGCAATGCTAAGCTTGACATTATTGTTTACAACTGTAGAAAATCTTTTTGAAAATATGCATCTCATCAATAGACCAGCATGTGACCATTTTCAGTGGAAATAATTCTCATTAAGCCAGTAAAGTAAATTGTGGGCTTGAGTTTTTGCTGATTATTTTTCCAGCCTACTCTTCCCCACCTCTGCCTTTTTTTATGTTCTGCCATTTACTTGGAAGTTAGTGTGCCATATTTTAATCAAAAGTTAATGGAAATGTTTTAAGCTCGCCTCTGAAACCGTGATTGTAAACCACAATTGTTGTCACACATATTCTTTGCCAATAGATTTCATATGGATTACTGTCAACTTGATAACTTAGCTTCACAGTAATGTCAAAAACTCTGTAATATTATTTTTTTAAAAAATTTAAAACACCTCTACAAAATAAATCTCCTATCTAGAGTATTTATTGGAAAAAAGGCAAAAATTAGGAGATGATATTATTGTTTCACTTTCTGTTAGTCCAGCACCTAAAGACATCAACTAGAATTCAGGCACTGCTGCGCTAAGCCATGCATAGAGACTTCACTTACATGTTGTTTGCTGTAGCTGGAACTAACAGCGTATTTCAGCATTAATACTGTATGAAAAGATCAGTAGAGTCCACTATGCTGACCAGTGGACAAGCACAAAACAAATATACGGTTAAGACAATATTTGACTGGTGTTGCAACTTATGTTTATCGTAGTTTCTTGCCCTGGCGCTGCCCCGGGCCATCCCCCGCGGCTGCTGCGGCCCCGGCGGCTCCGGGGGCTCCAGGCGCGGGCAGGGGCGCGGGCAGCGCTGCCGGCCCCGTGCCCGGCCCCGCCGGCCGCCCCCGCGCTGCCGGTGCTGCCCCATCCCCTCCAGCTCCTGGCAGGAGAGTGCTGTGCTGTGCGCGGGCGGCTGTGCCCTGCTGCCTGGCGGAGCCTGCACCCCGTGTGTATTCCCAAATTGATTTATTCCCGAAGTTGTGTCCTCCCCGTTTCCCTCTATGGCTTTTCCCGTATGTTCCAGTCCCTTCCCTGTCAATCCCGGTTACCCAACCCCTCGTTCCACCTCTGTTCCAGCTCTTTCTATGTCAATCCTCCCCAGAACCAATCCCGTGACCCGTTCCCTCCTCCCCCTTACCCTGATTCATCCCAAGACCCGTGACCCAACCCTTCAACTCCATCCCGACTTAACCCCATTGGATAATGTGTTGTACCCGCCCTTGTTTTGTACCCGTATAAAATCCTGTGCACAGAGCTGCATGAGGTTCTCTCTTCGGGTCTGTCTGCTTTGACGGTAATAAATCATCCTGGTTGGAACTTCAGCCTTGGAGAGCCTCTCTCTTTCTTCTTTGCCTGAGCCCTGTTGTGGTGAGACTGTCTGTGTTTAGGAACCTTTGCTCCTAAGGTTCAGCTGAGGGCACAAACCCCACGCCTCAGCTGTTCCCCACACCTGGCGGGTGCCGTTGTGCCGTGAGCTAGCCTGGGTTCCGGTCAACCATGTCAGACTGGCAGGGGTTTTTTTTTTCACAGTGGATTTTACGGTATTACGGTTTGGATGTGTGACCAGAAGAGTGTTGAAAGTACAGCAGTGGTTTAATTATTGCTGATCAGTGCCTATCAAAGCCTCCTCAGTTTCTCTCACTGCCCCAGCAGTGACTGAAGGGACGTATCACAGCTAGGCACTGTCCTCAGCAATAAAGCTGTTGTAAAGAAGAAGGAAAGGGGTACTTTGGAGTGAGGTTGTTCGTCTTCCCAAGCAACTTCTAAGCATAATCAAGATTGCCTAGAGATGCTTAAACATCTTCCTGACAATGGTGGGTAGTAAATTAATTCCTTATTTTCCCTTGCTGTGTGTACAGCTTTGCCTTACCTATTACACTGTTTTTATTTCAACACACGAATTTTCTCACTTTCACACTTCCAGTTCTCTGCTGCATTCCCACTGGAGAGAGAGGCTGAGTAGTTGTGTGGAGCTGAATGTCTTAACAGGGTTAACCTACAACATAGTTATTTTCACAAAGAATTCATAATTAATGAGAATGTTGAAGGCAGGCTTGGCTGCAGTGACTGTAAGAGCCAGGGGTTCAGCATCCTGTGATGAGGGAGCAGGGCAAGACCCACAAGATCACACTACTGGACTGCAGGAGATGAGGCTTTGTTCACTTTCAGATCTGCTGGAAAAAGGCCCATGGAAAAAGACCCTATAGGGAAAGGGGACCTAAAAGACTGGTTGATGTTCAAGGGTCACCCTCAAGCTCAAGAGCAGTCCACCACGTCAATTAGGAAATCAAGTAAAAAATGACCGGTGGTATTCATGGCAGAACAACGAGCTCCTGGACAAACTAAAACATGGAAAGGAAGTATACAGAAGACAAAACTGGGAACAAGTATTCTGAAAAGGATACAGGGGTACTGCTCGAACACGAAGGGATGAAGTTTTCAAAGCCATGGTCAAATGGGATTGAATCTGTCCAGTAATGTGAAAGACAAGGAAGCATTCCACAATTGCATACAAGATAAGTCTAGGGAAAACGTGGGCCCACTGCTGAACAGGTAGGGGACTTAGTGACTGGAGAAGGATGAGGTTCTGGATCCATTCTTTACCTCAGTCTTTACTAGAAAGCCCCAGATATTATGGCCTTCTTATATTTGTACTTTTAATACTGTCTTATATCTGTTTGTCCATCTCTACTCTTGAAAACAGACTAAAATGTCTATAATCATGTCATTCATTATCAAAAAGCAGTGTGTTATAAGCAGACACCCTCTCCAGTGGAGTTCTCAATGAGAGTCCTGACTTATTCTTAATCCTATCTTTATGTCAGGTTAATTGGTTTTCTGTAATTTTCTGTGTAAAACAAAGACATTTCATCAACAAGTGTCTGAGATCTCATTATTGCTTCTGCGTGATGCTTCTCAAATTTTCCAAAAATTGTGTATATTGTTAAAAAAAAAGGTAGAGGTCTGTTACACTGTTGTACCTTGACAGCACCTTTCCCATTAGTGTAATATTAGACAGCTACAGAGGGATTAGTACAATTGAAATTCTGGCAAACAGAAGAAATGAGAAGAGAGCATCATGACCAACAGAAAAAAGCATAAAACCTGAAATAAGCCAGGGACAGGCACTCAGTGATCTTACTGAGGGAATTAAACGAAATCCATTTTCAAAACTAATGAGAACTGTTACATTGCTATCACTCCTCAAGGCATGGGGCCAGAGATAAAAGCTCACATAAAGATTGTTAATAGCCATATACCATTCTGTCAGTAAAATTGCTTTAAAAACTTCTTTGAAGATAACTCATTCTGTCTTCTTCTCTTTCTCTCCATCAAACTTCCTTCCTATTTGTATTGGCAAATTTCCCTAGTATAAAATGTTTGGTCTTTGGATTGCTGAAGTCAGGATAAAAAGGCAAAACATAAGTAGGATTATATTCTGAAGAGATGAATTATGAGTATATATAAATGCATATGCACATAGTAGTATATAGGGGTTTTATCCTTTTCCAGGACTGTACTGAATTCAGCAGCAGCTAACATCAGTTTTCCAGAAATTTCAAAAATAGAAAAGCCTACCTCTATAATTTCAATTTGTTTTATTAAAATGCAGAAGAAAATAGAACCTCTATCCATATTATCTATGTATCCTTGACAAAATTTTAATGTATCCTAGCTACATCTCATCATCAAACTGGGAAGAATAGAAAATGTCACCATTAGCAACCTCAAGTTCTTATTGCTTCGCATATCCTATGAATTGCCAAAATACCAAAAAAGTACCCTATTCTGAAAATAAAAATATAGAAATTTCTTTACAGAAGGATACCATACCAGACAGTTTGATTCCTCCAAATATTTCTGTTCTTACAGGTAAAAACCGTCTTCCTTGTAGTATTTGTTAGGTCACTTTTGTGAGTATTTGCAAGCTTGCTTGCAGTAGAGATTGCTAATATGCAGTCAGCACAGGAGAAATAGTTTTTTCAGCAGACCATGTTTCAGTTTTGTCCTTATAATTGTGGTGGTTATCCAACAAGAAATGTGTGCGTTGGCTTCCAACCCAGTATTGTGCGTCAATATAATTTGTCTTACAGCAGAGGGCTTATTTGATTGCTATTCCTGTCTTCTGTCTTTTGAGCAGTACCCCTTTCATCTTGGATGTATTGTTAAATTTTTCCCTGTGTGAGATTAGTTTAGAGCTGATGCTTACCACCTTGAATCTAAATGTGTATACTTTGTAGGTGAAAAAGTATCTTAAGTTGCAAATTCTAACAGATAGTAGATAATGTTGAGTACATGTGTGGGTAAATACTACTGAACTACTGAACACGAGGAGAAGCCTGCTATTTCCTAGCTGCAACCAATATAGGCTGCACTTAAATTTTGATAAAACTTTAAGTAAACAAATTAAGCACATCCTGAATCCTCCAAGTAATAAAGGAACATGAGACAAAATCAAAACTATTTGGAGACTGATCCTGAGTTGGGCTTCTTCATATGGACTATTTAGACTGGGGAAACTGAAGGCTTCAGGCCTAAAAGAATAGTTCCTGGAAACAAGTGGTGCTGGAAACAAAAATCAGTCTTGGAAAGAAGATTCTGACCAGAGGAATGTTACCCAACATGACTTCATGTCCAGTATTTCTAGACCAGGAGAAATGTGGAAGTAAGGGAAGACCTACTGAGAGCACTGATGGGGTCCAAGTGTAAGATTCAGTAAGGCTGAGGAAAATCTTTTATCCCCTTGGTTCTGAAATAAACCCCATCATACAAATCTAAATGAGATTATCACACACCCTTCTCACCTGTATAGTCAGGACTGTCAGTCTGTGGGGTCTTTGTGCTTCTGCTGTCTTGAGTCTGTAACTCACAAGGCTTAGGTCGCACAGCTGAGTTTACTGTTCTGTTGGTTTATAATTTGTGTGGCACTTGTCTGAATCAGACCAATGCATTTTTTTTTTTTTTTAATGTGGTCTCATCTTTGGCCTGTTTTTTTGAGTGATCCCTTATTTTCTTAAAATTATTTTCTGTGTTCTTCTAATGGCAGCACTACCAGTGAGATTGCAACTTGTGGCTCAGGAAAAGTCCTTTGTCTTTGTCTACTTTTTGCTATCAATTCTCCTGGTTTCTTTGATGGTTTTTATTGTTTAGAAAACAGATGCAGATAGGTGTCACTTAATGCTGATTTTTTAATTTTGTTTCCCTTCTACAATTCTGGGTTGTTTCCTCTTGTGAATCTACTCACCTACACTAAGGTAAAAATGTACTATGACATTGTTTATGCCATTAAAAGCTCTTGCTATTGTCCTCAGTTTCATCAGAGTGAGATCATAAATACACCCTTATATATTATTCTTCTGTCACTTGTCTTGAATGGACAGTTTCCTAATTTAAGCAATCTGGGACAGAGGATTGGGTCCTCAAAGCATTCAGTCATAGCTACTACAAGCACTGTTTCCACTTCTGGCCCAGTTTTCAACTGAAGACTTGTGAATATCTCACTAAGTCCCCAAGTGCATGAAGATACCTACAGTATCCTTGTGCACAGGCATTTTAAGCAATTGCTGAAGTATTGAGTTCTTTTTGTCTTTCTTTCAATGTATTAGTAAATAAAAAAACTTCTCTTTCTCTCACAATAATAAATTCTCTTTTTAAGAGTCATTCCTTCATGCCATGTTTTCCATGCCTGTACAGGTTTCTTTAAAAGTCAGTAAAACATTCCCTGTGGTCTTAGGACTTTCATAATGCCACTTCTCTCCAATTCAAAGTGTCTTATTTTTTGCTGCCGAATAACATTTTATTTCACTTTTGCACTATCTCTAAGGTACTCCCTGTCATCAGGTTTCATATATCCTTGAGAAGACTAAACCTGCTAAAAGGATGCTCTTCAGAGACGTTATAATTACAACTAGGATTGTAGCTGTATGCTCACAGATTTGCTTCCTGACATTGGTTTCTAATTCTTTCCTTCTACAATCTTTCCCCAATGGAATTTTTGTTACTGGTTTAAAAAATCATATCTGTGGTATTATTACTTGCCTTACCATGATGTCAGACTTTACCCTCCCTAGAAAGAAGACTAAAAGAGCTACATAATATAATGGGACTTGCCTCCTGCTGCTGCGTACCTTGGTTAATCATCGATTATTGCGCAAAGGGCACACTTAAGAATATATATGCTAAAACTTCAGATAATATCATATTACAGGGGTTCAAATATTTCTTGTTGAAAATTAGAATCAGGGTGAATGACAGCACAAGGTCTAAGGAAGTGAGGGTTATATTATTCATGGTCTTTTGAAAGGTTTTAAGATTGGTAAATGATTCCACAGAGAAAGAAGTGAAACAATAGCTATAATTCTCAAGGGAAAATCTGAGATTTACTGCAAACTAGGACACATAGTCTGTTCTAGGAGCATATTAGAGCAACGCCCTCTGATATATAGCTCATAAACAGCAGTTATATTACAGCTGTTCTTCAAGGAATCTCAACTACAAGCATATTAACAGGAATTATATTTTTGTAAATAAACATAAAAGAGATTAATACACTGGAACTAGGTGCCCATTTATTTAATCTAACAAAACCCACTTTTCAAGTCCAGTTGCAGTAACTGTTCCTCACTATGACAACACTAAGAACCATTTGCCAATGAAAGTTATCCTTTAGCAGAGGTCAAGTACTAGCAAACAGCATTTGTTTTGTTTTTTTTCCCAGTGACTATGTTTCATTAAAAAGAAAAAAGGAAAAAAGACTTATTTTTGTACAGAAATTTGGAGCATTAAAAGCTGATGAAAGATAATAATTTATATTTTGTATTCAAGAGAGAAAGAAATACATTATCTATTTAGAGAACTCATGAAGAAAACAATCACTGACCAATAGCTGTGTAATTTCTTCTTCCACTTCCTGACATGAGTTATTGGCAGATACTATTCAAACAGGTTTTTCTTTATGTTTGAAAAATAGGTACATACATTACCAATGAAATAATATTCTAACATGAAATGTGACTTAAATCAAACATCTACCTGGCCTACTGGAGTAATGCAGTGGTTCCTTGTCACAGCTCAGGTAAGGCAAGTCATGTAATTACTGAATTTAATTTCATTACTGACAAAACAATATAAAAAGAATTCAGTCTTTCAGGAAGCAGAGATAAGTCTAGGTCTTCCAAGTTTCCAGTAAATCAGGTATGCTGTATGTATGAACAGTAGTCCTGTTATAGTCATGCTGGGCCACCTCAGTAAGTACATGATTTTTACTTCCTCTGTGGTTCTTGCTAGCTTCCTTGCCTGATGGTTTGGCTGGATCAGATTTGGAAGTATGGATTCCCATCTATTATTGGTCACAGTTTTTTGTTTGTTTTTTTTTTTACTTCACAAAATATTCTGAGTTGGAAGGGATGCACAAAGATCACTGAGCCCAAGTCTTAAGTAAATGACCATTATGGGGATAAAAGGCACACAACCTTGGCACTTTTAGCACCATATTCTGATCAACTGAGCTACTGTCATTAATGTCATTAATGAAGTTGGGCAGAAGTATGAGCACCAGTCTCTGCAATCCATAGACAAAACTAGAACTATGCATGCATGCTATTTCCAATGGATTCTGGACACATTAGGTTTATAATTTCAGTGTATGTAATTATTTTTATTTTTCTATTGACCCTGTACACCTAAGTCAGTGACAAATTGCGAAATGTGAAGTAAATTCTCTGGGATTTTTGGAAGCCTATTTTGGAAGTTTGATAGGACTACAAGATACGGTGAAATTCTTACTCTCCAGGCTGATTTCCTAGACAGAAAAGAAAATATACTTCACAATGTATTTGCAAGTGGAAGTGAGTAGTTGCTACATCAGTGTCTTCTCAGGGACCTGAGAAGCTCATCAGTGAAGGTTCAGGGCAATGACCTCCTATACAGCACTCCTCAAAGCCTTAGAAACTTCAATTGAACGCTAGCCTTTTACCAAGACAATCTGAACCATTTTCATCCTTTCTCTTTACTAAATAATCTGGAATGAAATTACAAGGATATAGGGAATAGTCATAAACACCCAAAGACCTGGTTGTCTAGGCAACCTGTTGTAAAAAATAGAAGATGAGTCATTGGATGAAGGCCTAGTATTTCAGATTATGACTAAACATGGGACCTGGATCATACCCAATCTTCTCTGCGTGAAAGAGTCCAATTTCATCAAATCTCACTTTTTGACATGTAAGAGCTAAGTAGGTTTTACCTTGCTCCACACTTTGTTGTCACAGAGATCAGCTTTTGATACCAAGCAGACGCATCATTAAATAAAAAACGAGAAGAAGAAGGGAAAAGAAACTGTGTGGACCATAGACATGATGCCTACCAGTAATAAAATTGGTGTGACTGTGAAAAAATAACTATGTTCTTAGCATGTGTCAGACAAAATTTAGGATGTGTTAGGTAAATTGCAGGTCACCATTATGACCATCTGTGGGTAGAAACAACAAATTTGGGCAGGAATGTTACAGATAAAATTATAAGGCCTAGCCAATTCCATTTTTGGAGAGTTCAAGAACACATTTTGAAGGAAATAGTGTCATGGTAAGAGAATTAGCACATATCAGGAAGATTGTTGAGAAATAATTCTGACTAGCTTAAAAAACACAAGTGCTATGTCATTTGTGAGTAACTGTATTACACTGACTAAAGCCTTAGCAGAATTTGCTATATATTTCTTAATTTTTATGTTTGAAACCTTGTCCAAAGTGAAAATGGCTACAGTTATGTTTCAGTCAATAGCTATATTGTTAGTATGACATAAAATTTCAGACAATTCTAGCCCCCAAGTTACTTTATCTCATTTTCACACTTTCGCATAGTCAGAATTGTAAAATTTACAGTCTTATATTGAACCTAAGTTTAAGAACTATAGTTAACAAAATCAAAAATAAAGCAGTACCACTACCATTCTTATTTAGAGGACAGCTAAATACACAGTTAAATCATATAATTATAAAACATAAAATATAATATATTGCACAGTGGAAAGTAAGGAGATGATTGCAAAGGTCATACATGCAAATGCGTGGTAGAGGATCAACTCTTATTTTATTCATTCTTAGTTTTGTTGCCCTTCCTCTTCTCTAACAGTGGCATGAAGAAAGAAACAGAAAATAAATTTTTATAAAGCAGTTTGATGTTTTATATTTATTTAGAAAGACTAACAGTTAAATTGGAAATTATTTGTATTTTTTTATTTATTCATTCTGGAAATTTTCATTAAAATTCTGAAATTTCAGATCTTGCTCATAGCTTTTTATTAATTTTCATTTTACTTTCTTATAGTTTATTTTTTCCTTAGAAACTCTGGATAAGATGACCATGATCATAAGAAAAGTTAGGGGGGAAATCAGCAGAGAGGTAGCAAATGGGGAGGAAAAAGAAGGTAAGGAGAGACAAATGAAAAATTACACTCTAAAACAATGGATTAATTATTTAAAAGAGTAGTCTTGAAACATTAAGAAAATAAAGAATGGGGTGTTTTTACTGAAATCTGTTGGGGTGTTTTAAAAAGTAAAAACTCCCTTTGCAACCTTCTAAAATACTGGATTTTAAATAGAACCCCAAGAGTAATCAGGTGCCATCAATCAGTGTTTTCTCTCTAAAAAAAGGCATTTTTGTAAATATAACAGGACCATATGTTTCACTTACATTTTTCCATAAGCGTACTGGCCCTGCCCTGCCCTGCCCCTCTCATTTTCCTCCTCCTCTTCCTCTACTTTTCCCATTTCTTGTCCCTTTCTCTTTCCATTTCCATTTCCCCCAGATGACCCAGATGCCAGAGGATACAGATTATGAGTATGCTTTGTATTTTATGTGTGTCAGTGGTCAGCTGGGTTGATGGGTCTGCAGGTTGCAGGCTGCAGTCTCACATAAATGATGTTATCTCCATAACAGGTTCATCTAAAGTGAATGAAGAGGGAAGTTGTATCATCCCACTTTTAGATATCTACAATGTATCATGTATATTTGAGCTGATTTTTAGGGTCTTTTAACAATAGATTAAAAGAAATAGTCCCTGTGGAGCATCATTTATCATGTTTGTTTTTAAAACTCTACTCAACAGGAATATGAATCTGTCCCAAATAAATGTATGGCAGCATCTGCACTAAAGAGGCCCATGGGCTTGAACTGTGGTGCATACAGACCTTTGCATGTTTAGTCAACCCCTTATCATGATTCAGAGAGGTGTTAGGCCAGGTTCTCCTAGGCAAAACCCAGAGGTTCTCTTTTTATCCAACAGCAGGGGTACGGGATTGTCTAGAGAAGAGGGAAAGTGAAGAGGTTTTTGAAACTGAAAAATGTCATCAGTTCTGCTGGTTGCTTGTTACCCCAACTAATGCAAACACAGATTCAGCAAATTCCCTGAATTGAAAACTGCAAGTAAAAATTTACAGCAAAGCCTAAGATGATGATCTGTTTTGGTAAACTGATCAACCTGATATTTCATTTGACTGCTTCTACCTCAAAATTTTTAGCAAACTTTACAGTGAGAACAAACACTGTATCAATATTAACAGTCCTGTTAAATACTGTGCTTTAGTGGGGTGCATACACACTTTTGATACCAAATACATGTATAAAACATTTCCAGAGACATGCACAGTATCTTTGCTTAGCTTAAAAAATGTTATAAAATGGAAATCTGACCAAGAAGATGAAACACTCGCAAGAGAAAATTGCAACCACAATGATGTCCAAGCTTGATTACACTCTTCTATTTCCAAGTAACAGAATCACTATATCATATATATTATCATATATATATCATATATATATATATGCTTTCAGTGTAAAGATGAACTATATATATATATACACATATACATATACATACACACACACACACACACACACACACACACATATATATATATATATATATATATATATATATATATATAGTTGATCTTTACACTGAAAGTCACTATGTTTGATATGCTTTAAAATAGTAAGTTCCAATGGTGGAATTATCTTCATGAAAAACCTGTAGAAATTACTTTTAAGCTGTATCAATAAAATATGAGATACTGATCCAACAACAGTTTTGGTAGTGCTTTGGGTGAGTAGCAGGTCTTGCTTGAGATAATGTCACAAATGTGTTGCTCTCTATATAACAATCAACCGTTTGTATTGCACCAGCAGCCTGTAAGCAGTTAGGATGGATGCCTGAGTCAAGATGTCATGTCTTGCCTTTGATACTATTCACTAAGTGGGCTGTTGTGGTTTAACGTGGTAGGCAGACAAACCCTACTGGCACACTTGCACACCCCGCAGTGGGGTGGGGGACAGAATCAGAAAGGTAAGACCCAAGGGTTTATATAAAAATAGTTCAATAGGAAAGAAAATAAAGTAAAATAATAATAATAATAGTAAAAGAATATACAAAACAAGTAATGCACAATGCAACTCTTCACCTCCTGCTGGCTGATGCCCAACTGGTCCCCCAGCAGGGCCTCCAACCCCCCAGCCAATTCTCCCCAAGTTTTACTGTTTGGCGTGATGCCATATGGTATGGAATATCTTTTTGGCCAGTTTAGATTAGCTGCCCTGGCTGTATCCCCTCTCGAATTCTTGTACCTCTAGCTTCTTGCTGGAAGAGAAGCAAAAGAAACTGAAAACAAAAATGTGGTCTCAAATCAAAAACACAGCACTATACCAACTGCTAGGAGGAAAACTAGATTTTATCCAGATGAAAACAGGACACATGCAGGCTGATGTGACTTTCTGGGCCAGGCTGTCTCATGACAATCCAGGTAGGGACATTATTTCATCATGGCTGATATAGAGGAAACTGCTCTTGATTTCCACACCAAGCTTTCATTGTAATTGTCGCTCAGATTGTTGCAATTATTTCATTAAGTCACACAGAACAAGTCCTTCACGGAGGTCATTCCTTTCTATATTGTTTTATCAGCTGAAGGAAAATAACAATGAAAGTCACTGAAAAAGAAAATGAAAAAGATCTATTAGGACATCTGTTCCTTCTCTCTACTAGAGTGTGATTTTTCTTTATTGTTCACTTGCGCATATTTTCTCAAGTCTAATTTAAAGTCATAGCTTAGAGTATTCCATTAATTTCCACAGGAAACAATTCCATAGACTAGTTAACTTGGTCAAGATGATTTTTCTTCTTCGTGTAACATTTTATCTCTCTTCATTTTATTCCTTTTTTCCTAATGATAAGCTCTTAAAATTATAATGTGATAAATAGCTTTTTACTACCCTTGATGTTTATACTCTGCAAATATTTATAGATTATTATAGTCCTTGCAAATTTATCTGCTAAGTACACACATTTAAACATTCTATTGTTTCTAAAATCTCAAGAAATTTTACAACACATAGAAAAGGATAAACCCAGAAATTCAATGAGTCAAGAATTTGCCGAAAATATAAACTTTTAAAAGAGAAAGTTTAATCCTGTAATAAATGTTAAAGTATTCAGGAGACTCATAGCCGAGTGAAATGTTGAGAAATTTTATTGCCTATATTGGAGAGCAATTCTATAGTGTCATGCCTGAGAGCACAACATAGCCTTTATTTATAAATTGGGCAAATGGAATGGGTCCTGGAGAGTACAGGAAGTTGTGTAACAGTGTTCTAAAGCTGAAGGATTCATTTAATAGCTAAGGTTAACAGTATACATGCATTTCAATACAAATATATACATACTGGGCTGTTTCACATGAAATAAAGAAGTATAAGAACTGCCTTCGGTCACAATTAGCTTCAGCCAGCCTACCTTTTTCAGCTGAAGTTATAGTTTGATTTCCTCAAGAAACTGCACAAGTTGTCCGTATAATTATTCCAAATACTGTAAAATAACTAGGAGTGAGAGGTGAACAAGGAACATGTGACTTTGTGAAACAGAAAATTAGCAGGTGTGATGAATTGAGGTATTAAGGAAAACTAATATTTTCGAAAAATTACTAAATTTCACCTTAAAAAAATGTCAGTGTTGCAGGAATTTATGCACATTTTGGTTTGTTGAGAGAATGTCCAAATCAGCTACTTTAAGACAAATTCACTTAGAATATGATATTGAAAGTGTTAGTCTTCCAATCTCAATATATTTAAGCTTGGCAGGCACATCCTTAAAACTTCTAAAAATAATACCTGAAGGATAATATTGTGAAATCAATTGAGTTGTGAGGACGAATTGCGCCTCTCTGCTTCATGAAAATTTTTCTGTGACCTGTGTTTGATGGGCCATTTTGATATTGATCTGAAAACTACAGTCACAAAACAGCTTGCACTAGACCTTGTACATTACTTAAGCTCTGCTGAAACTCAGTTAACCTCACCTCAGTTACAACAGGACTGTTCTTTAGATTTTTTTTAATCCATTTTGTTTTGTTTACATCAATGCAAGTTATATGCAATGAAAAATATTGAGCTATTAAAACAGTTTTTAAAGAAAGAATAATGAACTCAACTATTTAAAAACAGGAGGGTTACACTGAAGTGTAAATTCATAAGACTTTAGGTAACTATTTTTTAGATAAAATGTTTCATTTGAAATGAATGCATGTTTCATTTCTGTATTTATGAATTTCAAGTATATTGAATTTTCAAGAATAGTGAATTTTCAAAAATATTAAATTCAGGGAAACAAGAAATAAGAACTTTCTTTGTGTTATTAAAAAAAAAAAAATTGTAAAAAAGCTACATTATCATTTTGTAGTTCTGTTTATATTCCAAAGAAGAGCCATCACAAAACCCCCAGATTTCTTTTCCTGTAGGTACAAGAGGAAAAAAAAAACATATTGGCCACTAAGAGAAACAGCCAGAGAGGTCATCTGCTAGTCAGAAAGACCATTATCAAAACTGAAATGGTCAGTGAAAAATATTTGATCCCTACAGCTTCAGTCCTCCATAACACATTAAAAACGCTGCTGCTAGGGTGTCTGGGAATTTGTGCTAACATATGACATATCCTATCAGACTATAAGGAGAAAAAACTTCTTTTCTTTGTTTTGAAAAGAATAGCAGAAATTGCTGCAATGTGTGTTTTCCCACACCCTCGAAGAACTGTGCTCTGTGCTTTAGTTTTTGTTGCAGAAATTACTTCTTATGGCAGGTCAGTTCTGGCTCTGCTTATTTGAGCATTTCTCTGTGCTTGGTCCTAGACTTCCAACCAGGATGTCAATTAGTGACAATTGTTCAAAAGCAGCAATTTCTTGTCCCCCAGCACCAACCTGGAAATAAGGTAAAGAAACCTTGAAAGGGATCAGTTATCATGTACACAGCCACTTTCCACTTAATGTTGATTTCTGCTGTCACAAACAAAGTGGGTGGCAGTTTATTCTTACTGGCAGCAGGCATAAACTCTCAATGACTTGCTTGGGGAAGGAAAAAAAAAAATCATTGTTAAACATAAAGCAGCCATGAGGCCATGAGCAGGATGACAGATCTTTGCAGAGGCTTTATTTTATTTTCAGAACCCTGTTAGTGAACAATACAATGACTCTCAGATTCATTCATTACTTTCATAATGGCAGTAGCAACACTAAATTTGATTATTTGCCTTAGACAAAGGGTTGTCCTTGAAAGTATTTCCTCCTCTCTTTGATTAAGAAGTATTCCTACATTAATGACTGGTAGTTCCATTTTCACCTTAGATTTCTGCTGTGGAAACAAGCTGAGTATATCACACTATCAAGCTTTTTGGAGATTATCAAGAGATAAAAACCAGGAGAGATTAAAAAGGCAGCAGGATTTCTTAAGTTCTGGCAAGGCGAAGGGATAGTATTGTATGTACAAAAATCAGAAACTATAAAAGCAGCAAAAGAGATAAATGTAATGTACTTGGATCTTTATGAAGACTACCTGACACCTGTATTTGTTCATATAGTGGTTGCCAATTTCTTAGAGTAGCAAAGGAATCAGTCTCTGGGTGATGGATTGGGTTTCCAAGGGCAATCCAAGTCCCTGGTCTGACTTACTAAATGTGATTTGAGGAATGGAGAGATGCCAAAAAAGGGAAATTGTGAGTTTGGGCTGGTGGTTTTATACAGATGGTCAACAAGAAGCAATATGACAGTAATAGCTATAATAAAGAATGGTAGCTGGGACTAAGCTTTCATAATTTGAAAGAAAAAGAACACCACATTGTCAAAGCATACCTGCAGGACATTGAAATGTAGTGAATCTCAAACTGATTACAAGTATTTGTTTCTGTGACACACTAAACTCAGTACAAATTTGACACATTTTTGCAGGAAGCAAAGGTGATATAGACCCAAAGCCCTTTTGCCTCTTTTGCCATGTGTACTTCCCTTACTGCACAAGGCAAGAAGACTGTACAGTTTCCTCAGTCATTTGAGCTGCATCTAGCCAGGACTGATAAAAAATACTCAGAGAAAGACTAGACATTTGGCTGGATGAGGAGAGCAATTTGCAGTGATGATAGACCTTACAAATTTAACCTTACACTGGCAGATTTGTAGCACATCTGTTATGCACACTGGAGAATGGGGCTGATTTTGTTGTTCACTTTTTTTGAAGTACTGGCGCTATCTATTGTCAGAGTAAGGATACTAATCCAGATTCCTGTTTTGAATTTGCAGGCAATTATGACAGGTTCTTAACTTAATTGTTAACAGAAATGTAGTAAAGCAAATTAGAGCATTTACATCAGACTAAGAGAAACTAAAAAGAAAAGAAGGCTGATAATAGCTATGAAGTAACTTCCAAAAATGATACTTCACCCAGTACTGTAATGTCATATAAATTGCTTTACCTCTGTGAATTTTAGGATCCTCACAGTCATAGGATATTTTTGCAATCATTTTGAATTATTACTCATCTGGTCAGAATCATAGAATGAATTTGGTTGGAATGAACCTTAAAGATCATCTGTTCCAACTCCCCTGATATGGGCAGAGACCATTCCACTAGATCAGCTTGCTCAGAGCCCCATCCAACCTGCCCTTGAACACATCCAGGAATGGGCATCCACCTCTACACTGGGTAACCTGTTCCAGTGCCTTACCACCCTCACAGTAAAGAATTTCTTCCTAATATCAAATCTAAACTGACTCTCTTTCAGTTTTAAACCATTCCCTGCTGTCCTATCACCTCATAGCCTTATAAAAAATGCCCTCTTCCACCTTCATTTAGGTTCCCTTTAAGTACTGGAAGGCTGCTCTAAGGTTTCCCCGAGCCTTCTCCAGACTGAACAATTGCAATTCTCTCTCTAATTTAGAGGCAAGGATAGTATATGGAGCAGTGTCAAATGTTCTGCACAAGTCCAGGTATATGACATCTGTTCCTCTTACCTCTCCACTGACACTGCATCATAGACGGCCACCAAATCTGCCAGGCATAATTTGCTTTTGGTGAAGCCATTTTAGCTGTCACCAATCTCCTCTTTATTTTTCAAGTTATTATGCCTTTGCATAATTTCCAGCAGGATTTGTTCCATGATCTGGCTGGGCACAGAGGTGAGACTGACTGGCATGTAATTCCCTGGATCTTCATTTCTTTGTTTTTATAGGAAGGGATGGGGTTTCTCCTTTTCCAGTCAATGGTAACTTCACTGCCATAACTTCTGAAACTAGATGGATAGTGCTCTGCCCACCAGTTCCCACAGAACCTGTAGATGCATCTTATAGGGTTTCAGAGACTTGTGCACCATCAGGTTCATTAGATGGGCTCCTCACTGCCCTAAGGATCTTGAACCAAACCATTTTATGTTCATTGCATCAAGACTGCCTTAGAGCTTCTTGTTCCCCACCAGCCCTTCCTTGATGGTGAGAGCAAGGTTCAGCATAGCAATTCTCCTTGTTGTCTTCTCTGTCCCTTGGAAAGAGAAGTTAACATGAGCACATTCCAGGAACTTTCCTGATTGCTTATGCCCTGCTGTGTTCTTCCCTCCCAGATATCCAGGCAGATGAAGTCCCCCAAGAGGCTCTGGGCTTGTGCACATGAGGTTGCTCCCATCTGTCTCCAGAGGGCCTCATCTACTGGGTCTTCCTGGTTGGATGTTCTCTAGCAGACCCCCACTATAGTAATGCTTGTCCCTGCTCAACCTTTAATCCTAACCCATACACTCTCAGCTGACTCCTTTCTCACCCCTAGACAAAACTCTGTGCACTCCATTTTGTCACAAAAATAGATGGTGACACTCTTGTCAGTGAAATATTGAACTTGAAATATTATAGTTTATGACTTAAACCTTTTCATGAAGGACTATTGAAACTGTATTACAAAAGCTGCACAGGAGGTCACCACACCCTGAACGGGGCTCTGAGAGGCCCTACAGGGTTCCCTGATAAAGATAAGATAAAGTAACAACTGTGGCTGGGGGAGAAGAACAGCACAAGCCTGGTACCCTCAGGGTGGAGAGCACAGCCCCAGGGCTATCAGCTGCCAGGCTCAAACAGACCCTGGAACCAAAGGGGGAGAGGCTTTGGGGGTGTTGGGAAGCCTCTGGTCAGAGGCAGTGGCCGCGTGTCTCCCTCCCTCCCTTCTCTTCCTCCTTCCTCCTTCCTCACTTCCTCACTTCCTCACTTCCTCACTTTCCTTCCTCACTTCCTTCTCACTTCTTCCTTCTTTACTTCGACACTGCCTTCCTTTTTTCTTTGCCTCTTTTACTATTAAATAAAATGTATCAAAATTTTGGCACCCACATCTAACCTCATTTGGTTTAAATCTCATTTTTTTGGTTATATTTTGCACCTTCAAAGTTCTTTCTGTTTTATACAGAGACATAATTTTCTTTGCTCTTCTGTGTCTAAACCAGATTGTAACAACTCCCTCTTCATCTCCCCTTCCTGCCCATCCTAAAGATGATGTATTCTTCCATTCCAAGCACTTCAGTCATAGGAGACATCCCATCACATCTCCATGATGTCAACAATATCATAGCCTTGTAGGTATGTGCACATCTGTAATTCCTCTTGTTTATTCTCCATGCTCTGTGCCTTTGTATAAAGGCATTTGAGTTGGAGCCCCAGTGAAGTTGCCTGGCTGAGTATCCGAAATTCATTTGTACTGCTCTTCAGGTGCTGTCCTCATGGCCTGCAAACCCTCTTCAGGCTCTGAGCATCCCATTTTAGCACTTATATTAAACTGGTAAGAATGGGAAGGATTGAGGCTCCCTTTTCCCCAGCGTTTTAATTTAAAACTCTCTTTACTAGCCCAGCAACCCTATGACCTTCCCCTTCTCTGACAGATGGGCCCCAGGAGAGACTTTTGCTGGTCAACAGCCAGCTGAACATGAGCCAGCTGTGTGCCCAGGTGGCCAAGAAGGCCAATGGCATCCTGTCCTGGATCAGGAAGTGTGGCCAGCAGGAGCAGGGTGGTCATTCCTCCCCTGTACTTGGCACTGGTGAGGCCACACCTCAAGTGTTGTGTCCTGTTCTGGGCCCCTCAGTTCAGGAAGGATGCGGAGATGCTTGAGCGTGTCCAGAGGGACCAATGAGGCTTATGAGGGACTGAGAACACAAGCCCTGTGAGGAACAGCTGAGAGCACTGGGGCTGTTTGGCCTGGAGAAAAGGAGACTCAGGGGTGACCTCATCACTCTCTACAACTCCCTGAAAGGCGGCTGTAGTCAGGTGGGGGTCGGTCACTTTCACCAGGCAGCACCTGACAGAACAAGAGGATACAGTCTCAAGCTGCATCAAGGGAAAATTAGGTTGGATATTAGTAAATAGTTTTTCACTGAAAGAATGATAAAGTACTGGAATGGTCTGCCCGGGGAGGTGGTTGAGTCACCATCCTGGATGTGTTTAAAAAAACACTGGATATGGCACTCAGTCTAGTGTTAGGGCATGGGTTGGACTCGATTATCTTGAAGGTCTCTTCCAACCTAGTCATTCTGTGAATTCTGTGAATTCTTTGAATCTGCCTTCTGCTGTACAGATTTCTCAAAGCAAGCCCCATGGTCTAAGCAGCTGAACCTCTTGCTGTGGCAACCATCCAGTAAACATTTGTTGATTAGCCAGATTCAAGTGGCCCTTTCAAACACATTCTTTTTGACCAAAACTATTGATGAAAAAACTACTCATGCTTCCGAATGCCTTACTGCTACTCCCAGGGTTCTGTAATCCTTGCAATTCCTCCAGCTGCTCCCAGCTGTGTCTCTGGCACTCACAAGAAAGAACAGCAGCAGATAATAGGCTGTGTGAGGTTCGATTGTCTCTTGGTGACATCATTGATATGAGTCCCCAGTAGGCAGCTCACTCCTAGAACATACATCAGGGCAGCAAGTCATTGCCTGGTACTTCTCAGAAGAGTCTACTACAACTATCATCTATTGCCCTTACTGATTTGTGCTGGCTGTCAATTACATGGAGAGCAGATGGGGCTGCTTTACTCAGCCCCGGAAACTCTCATAATGGACACAGGTCATCCCCCTTCACTTTGCAAAGCGGTGAAGCTGTTCTGCAGTGGTACCTCAGGCTTTTGGGGAAGCCTCTTCCTCCTGCAGGTCTTTGCCATTGCAAGCCTCCGTTCCTCTGCATTACTGGCCTCCCCCGCTTCTGTGTGTTCCCCGTGGGGAGTTTTTGACTGGTTATGGTTCCATTGTGGATCATGCTTGGAACCAGCTATTCAACTCCTTCATAGTCTCCCAGAGGTTACACAGCCTTTTTACCAGTTCTTGCAGGTCAGCCACTTGTTGCAGAAGGCCCTTCACAGGGGTACACCTTCTACAGGTGGGTCTGCTGCCAGGAGAAAGGTGTGTGCACTTCCAGCAGTCAGAGGTCTGCATTTCAGCCTCTCCCTGCAGCAGCCCCATCTGAGTGGAGGCATTGGCCACTGCTGGAGTAGGCAGAACAGACTCCGCAGCTGGAGCTGCAGACTTTGCTCCTAGAGGAGTGCCCACCATTCTGCCTTGAGGCTCAGGTAGGATGAGCACCCCTGAGCTGTGCAGGTGGTCACAGAATTGTGTCCAGATACTGGATTATGGATATAATCGATGAGATTATAGATTAATATTAAGATTATAGATAAAGATAATAAATGTCTCCACTCAGCAAGTGAAGTGCCCAAAGTTCAGAGCGGTGCCCTCCCACAGGAACTGCCATGCCAAATAGCTGAATCCATAACCTGTTTGCCTGTTCTTGTCATGGCATTCCTGGCCCCTTACAGTCCCTGGTGTTTCTTTTGTGGGAGTGGGGGTGGTCATTGTTATTCCTGGCCCTGCACATATCCTCATCAGCATGTCCCATCAAGCTTCTGGCTCCTGACTTGGGAAACCCTCTACACCATGAACCCCTGCCCCACTGTGGAACATGCCTGGACTACGGGTGATTTCTTTGGCAAGTGACATTAGCATGGTACTCTACAAATTAATGTATTCTTAAATATTTGGTCTGTTTCCAAAGGTAGACAGATTTAACTGAAGTTATTTAATTCAATGATTTTTACCATGATCTAAATCAATGAGCAAGAAACCTCATTTGAATACTTCTACATTTTTGCTGCTTTAGTTATTTGCCAAAATTTGATCATTGATAGTTTGCAACTGTTAAAACATACTGTCTTACAACTTACCACAGTAAAACAAGAGCAGTACCATACTTTCCTAAACAGGTTATACTATATACACATTTAATCGGTTTTACAATTTTACATACAATTGTATCAATTTTTCATTTCTATTGTGCTGTGTTAAATAGTAATAAACATAATTTCTTCTTTAACAGATGATTCCTTTTTGATTCATAATCTATATCAAATGGCTTCTACTGGAGACTGCAATTAAATTTAAGTGCAGAAAATCAGCATCTTTACATAATTTTTATTAGATAAACGAAATAACAAGTTTCTGGATATATAAGAAAATAATGTTTTCAACTTAAATTATCTATAAAATATATCTGTAATATCTGTAGTTTAATATTAAGTTCCTCTTGTTCTTCAGTTATCTAGAATAAGTAGATCTCACCTTTCAGAAATATTTTTTAAAAAGCAAATAAACTGCAATAAAGGAAATATAAAGCTGTGTCTGCAGAAGAGGTAGGCTGTCAAAAGAATGTTTATAACTTGAAGAAGTCAGTTTTTACAAAACCACCTGGCCTGGAGGCAAGTTATCCAAAAAGGTGGTGAAAAATTTTCCTCCTGGGTTTTCAAAGCTCAGTTGGATAAGTCCTGAGCAGTCTGAGCTCTCAAAATGTTCCCATTCAAAGTAAACTTATGGGTAATTCTTGGATTCCATGGTTCTACTTTAGCAATTTGAATTATAAGATGAAAGAGTAAATTGCAAGCACAGCATTTTTATTTACCTTACATTTTTCAGTAGGTGACAAAAATTACATAGATTCTTTATAAATTTATTTTAACATACCTTAAGGTAATTAATTTTGAGAATAAAAAATTGCAGTTGTATACATATTTCTTCCATTATTTTTCTTTGAATTAAAATTATTCACCTACTGGTTTGTTTTTTTTTTGTTTTGTTTTGTTTTGTTTTTTTTTGTTTTGTTTTGTTTTTTGTTTTTTTTCAATAGATTATTTCCAGTTAAAAATCATGAATGACAGAGATAAAAATAGATTGGTTTAAATTGCAAAAATGGACTTGGGAGGTCTGCCAGTTGTGAATTAACGTTCCTGATCCAGAATGATTGAGAGATATTAACTCGTTTGTCAGGTATTTCCTTTGAATATAATTTTGTATAATGAACAAAGTCTGGGATGTATAGATAATGAGCTACAGAAAGAAATATTTAGATTGTCTGATGAAATGATAATAAAATAATCATTGCTATCTGTTGTGTACAGGGATTTAAGAATAGGCCAGGCTGCTGTGTGTATTTTCAGATTACATGTGCAGAGCATAAATTATACTCAAAGACAACTGCGACACTGCAGCAGTTAGAAGAAGTTGTAGGAATTGATACAGTCAAGCACTTATGGATTCTCCACTGTACACAGTGTTTAAATGAAGATGAGATAGATTGGCAAAGTTGTGCAATAAACCATCCAGAATATAGAGGTTTTACCCAGTTCAGACTTAATGAAATTCTATGACCTCTGCTATGCGACAGGTCACTAGACTAGTACATCTCTGTGTTTTAGTTTGTGCTTTGTTTCTATCAGTTAAAGGCATTTTGAGCCTCGTCAGCCAGAAAGATGCTTGAGAGCAATGATGAGGGAGAAGGTTTAGGGTGTCATTCAGTTCAGAGCACATCACCAGCTGCAAAGAGAAAAGGTTGCAGTGAATGCCTGCTTCTGTTGAGGTCAATAAAATTTTTCCTTTGTCTTTAGAGGACCAGAATTTAAACTAATGAATTTCTTGAAGGTAGTGAAGTTATATGACTCCACAGTAATATGCACTTGATAATTAGTTTCTGTATTCGTATGCAAAATAATTAGTTGAATCGTTACGTTCAATACAATGGTATGCTGAAGTTTTTCTCTTAAATCTTTACATTATATATAATCAAAACCACTCCACAGCTACTTATTTCAATATTATAAACATTTTTCAATGCAGACACTAACTACTTTTTGGTGAAAAACAGAGACAGAAAAATTCAGTACAAACCTTTATATTTTACTAAGACAGCAGTAGAGTATTTAAATAGAGGTCCGGCCTTCGGTTTTTAAGTGCTGCCAGCATACTTAAAAAATAAAAAAACTATATGTTCTGTATATGTTCATATTATATATGTTCACATAAACATGAGAATTCAGAAAATGTCAGTCACATTACTTGTACTTATTAAGATGTGACTGTAATAACACCTGAACGTATTGTAGGCTGCATTCAGTTGAGGGTTCTCCTTAATCTGTTTATCTCTGATCCTGCTATGTGTGCAGATCATCAACATTTCCCCAATAAACATAATTTCTCTCTAATAGTCCTATATGCATAGAATCTAAAAAGCATTCAGCTAAACCAAACTGGAGAAAATCTTCAGGAAATAAGAAATTGTTATTGACATTTTTTAAATCTTTTTCTTCTTTCTGCACCAAATCATCATCTTCACAGAGCTCCTCACCATTCCTAGAGACTACAGCCACATTTCCCAGTATAGAACATACTCTGAATAAATACCACCAAGCCCTAAAATTTGCCTTTCATTCAGACCATAAAGGGCAAACAAAGAGCTTGAGAGGCTGCCCAAGCAAGCAGAAAGAGTCTGGCTCCTAATAGTGCAAATCTTTTGTAAACAGCTAACTGCAGTCCTATTTCATAAAGTCCACAGCAGGCTGCTCTGCATTTATAGGTTTCAAGCCTTTAGTGGTGACCTAGACAGTGTTAAATTTGCTTCATTCACTGTCAGTCCAATGCTTCAAAATTCCTATTAGTTCTGTAGGCAGTTCAAAGTCTACCACAATATGGAGTCAAGAATTAACAGCTCTTTTCCATGCATCTTTAGTGAAGGGATGGTTTCCTGAAGGGTAAAAATCAAGGGATGGATTTATGTGTAGAATGAAAAAAAGGTAATTCAAGGTACATTGTTATTTGACACGGTTTGAAGTTAAATACCTTAATTAGAAGAAAACAAAAAGTCCCACTTTTAAAGGGACATTTATCTATTAGATTGAACTGTTTGCAAAGGAAATTTATGTGCCAAGGTTATAAAGATTATAAAAGACACTATTTAATTATCCCTCAGTTGAACAAAGAAGTCCAGAAAGAGCAAGATATGGGACTAATGGACCAGCAAAAATGCAAAGTACCATTCAGCACTAAAGTAATTGGGCAGAACATAGAAAGAGACCAGGATAAATGATTACTTCATTAATTTTAAAATTAAAGGGCAAGATAAGGTGGTCACTATCATAGAGAGTTATTAAGGTAAAACTGGCTAATCAGCACAATTTAAATGTAAAGAAGTCATCCAATGCCTACCAATTTCAGAAGAGCATGAAATAAAGTAATGTGATGTAGCTTTATCAATCAAACCATACAGATAAGTGGTTTAGTCTACGAGTTTTCTAATTTATTGTAGCCTTTGTTTAGTACAGTGACCACTGGAAATTGAAGATGGACATCTCTTAAAATGTTTAAGGTTTGGGACTTACAAATTTGGACATTTAAGGCCTATCCAAAACCTTGCAAATTTCAATGCTCTTCCAGAAATTTCATGTTCCTTGCTTCGATCATGCTCCTGTAAAAAGTGTCATCATTTTTTCAGGACATATTCAGTCCCCCTACCTGGCTTACTGGCAAACATTTTAGTCTATTTTTTATAACAGAGTTTTTTATCTTGCTTCTTAGCTGCCTTTCCCCATTTCTGTTGCATTGACTCCCCTAATGCAACAAGCGAGAAAAAGTGCCTTTTCACTCTTTGTCTGTGAACTCACATTTTAAATATAATGCATTTTATTTTTGTTCCCTACAGCTTTCTCTGTGAAGTCTATGGGAACATTCTTTAATACAAAATAAAAATTAAAAAAAATGCAAAAGCTCAAATAGGCTTGAACCTTCAGAAATTCGGTCTTACTACAGGATATTTGAGTAAGTAGCTTAAATGATACCAAATCCTAGAATGCTTTCCCTATCTCTTTCAGTCTATCAGAAATATTCATTTGCTTACTCTAGAAGTAGTTAATATGCCTTAAATCCAATTCAGCACGCCTGACTAGCAGACTGTAACTCTTCATTTATTTATACTATATCCTGGTATTGCCATGGAAATGTAATGTCTCCTGAGAGTAAAGGCCTTGGGCCTTGTGTATTATAAGCTTAATCTGTTATCAACACATCATTTTGTTTCCCCCTTATAGCTATAAGTGAATTCTGGGACAATATTATGTTAATACTTTCTACTGACAGACAAGATAGTATATAATGAAAACAGGGGTTTCCAGCTTATACAATGATACACTTCAACAATAACATTTAAAGGAAAAAATAAATAATGAAATTTTAAGTGTCTAAACCTGAAAACATTCTTTTTCTAGGCTATCTGCCAAGTGAAATTTTATGGGGAAGGTTGGATAGGTGTTGACATAAAAGAAAACAGATGGAATGAAAGTTGTGACAGCATTTCTCTCTTCCTACACCATCAAATTTTGACGATTTTTTTTTTCTACAGATAGAACACTGGGAAAAAAACCAACCCAAATTAAAAAATCTAGTTTACATTTTCATGTTCATGTATTAAAGTTACTTTTAAATAGTTACTTTTTTCAACTGTTGCACAAATATGAATTTATTTGGAAACACTGATTAGAACTACTGTGGTATGCTAATTGGTGTTATTTATTGAGTTGTGATTAGGAAAGACACTGAACTGAAAAAACAAATCTGAACTACCTGTTATTCTGAAACATCTTGGATTCAGAAAAACTCTGGATTTGAACTTTGCAGTTATCTTTAAAAAATATGAAGTTGAGCAGAAGAAGCATTTCAATCTTCTATAGTTCCAAAATACTGCAGTTTATAACCCTTTCTTCTAAGTTACTTTTTATTAGTAAAGTCATTTTTTTTATATTATGGTTAACCAAGACAAATGCAATAGATATGTCCACAAACTTTAAAAAATGGTGGAACCTTGTGACTTTGGCCACCTGTTTTACTTGTATTCATTTTAATCCAGACTTGTGTAAAGGTATATGGTCTGATTTTAAAGGAGAAAACAAATCTGCAGCTTCACTGACTTCTGCCATTCTGTCTTCTCAGCTTGTAGTGAATGGTTAGCATTTTCTCTGCCTATAACATGCACTTAAAAATTAAACCTTGTTTCTAATTTCATAACTGTCCATATTTTGTGTGGGCGTCTGCCAGAAAACAGAAGTTAAATAGCTATGTAATGTTTTCATTGATGTGTATTTTTATGGTTTTTAACATTTTAAATACTACAGAATTAAAATGGCTCTTTGTTCCTGCTCATTATTTTAGTTTTAAAAGAACTTGGAGTATGGTCCTCTTTTCTGGAAGTAGTATGCAGTTTTTAAGAGGGCTGTAAAATAAGTCATGCATTTAAATAATATATAAGGCAAAGAATTGGATATATAAAATGATACAGGGAAGAATCTATATCAGGCATGCAGACACATTTTAATAAGCTCCCTTCAAAATAAGTCTGGGAACATTGTCTAAATACAGCAATGTCAAATAAGTCTGACAGTAATGAAATAAGACAATGCACTATTAACTGAATAACAGCACCATAGGAAAATATCTATCTAACTTAGATACTCAGTATGACTTGTCTCATTGGTTCGGCACTGCACTGCCTGGGTTCAGCAGCTTCTGTTCACAGAAACTTGGAAACAGCTCAGGGTAGAGTTCGCCACTAAAAGAAGACACACCTGTCTGTGATTCACTAACTAATATCTTTGTTCAATATGCACATCACCAGAAAGCTTTTACTCATTTATAGAAGGGACAGCACCTACACCCTCCAGAGTAAGTAGTGTGGTTTCTGCTGCTATCTCAAGGTGATCTTCCTGGAAGTGAAATTTCCAGGAGCTGTGTACAGTTATGAGTAACTTACTTGCAAAGGCATCTTGAAAACCAGTAATCCCCTAAATATGGTGACAGCAGAAGCTAAGCTAGGAAGTATTTTCAAAACAGTCCTCCTGGAGAACAACATGCTAAGTAGCTGAAAAAAGAGGGTTTAAGTGAAGCATCCTGGGAAATGGGACATCCCCATTAAAACCATTGATTTGCTCCAAATCTATGTATCCATTCTGCAGCTCAGGCAGAGAGGCCAGACCTGCCTATCCCTCTGTATGTGACAACAATATTCATTGAATTAGCTGGCACATGGGTGACACCAGGTTTCACAGATCACCTAATTCACCACTCTGACTGGAAGCCCATTAAAAGGCAGAAGTTTTCTTTGGCTTTTGTGACACCATGGTTTAAGCAGCTACCTAAGCACAGTGAGGGTGCCTGTGAATCTGATTCCTGTAATCTTTACATTCACAAGTCTTTAATCAGTCAGTGACCATACATGGTGCAATTCCTAAATGATAGGTGTCTCTCTTCTTTCAGCACCAGTCCCCGAACTTGAACAGACTCTGATGACTACTTCCAATGTTGAAGCACTATATCCAATGTGCACTATATCAACACCTTTCAGTAAAGTTGTATTACTTCAGGAATGTTTGCTATACCTGTAAACAAATTCCATTGTAACATTTGGTTACACCACTAATTACCCATAAAACCTATCACTGCCAAACAGCAATGTGTGTACCAAATAGATACTGAAAAAATAATTACTTTGGTGCTGACCTTTTATATTTCTACCAATGATGTGTATTAATAAACTGTGATGTACTTGGCATAAAACACAACAGTCTATCTTCTATTTAACAGCCTTTACAGCTAAAGACAGTTTTAAGGTCTGCTATCTCCTGGATACTTGTGATTTAGGAATTTAATGAAGAATAAAACAAAATGTGCCAGCTTAGCAGATAGTCTGGATGACAGGTTTAATTTATGACCTGTAAGTGATAAAATGGCAGTTTGAAAGAATTATGAAACATTTGATATAATCTTTGGTATAACACTTCCACCCTTGGCAAAGGCTCAGATACTTGTAGTGAACAATAAAGTAATGGTCTTATCTAAATTGGTTGATGATTAGGTAATTTTTACAAATACAGCTTGCTGTTGTAACAGTGATATTCTAAATAATTCCCTTATCAAGTAGCCTGAGTTATGTCGTCCATTTTAATGAATACAAACAGATCAACTCAAAGGTATTTTGAGTATGGTGTTAACTCTCCTAATGTGTGTGTTCTATTTTCTTATTCTAAGACAAGTTGTTTTTACAGGTACAGGGAGTTACATGTGCTACCTGTATTTCTCACAAGAACTAACATTTTTGAGTGATCACTGGAAGATTTGATATGAAGTAAAAAATCAGAAAAAATGATTCCCAGAGAACATACATTTCCATGTTTGTCAGTGATATTATTTTAAAGGTTGTGCTCATTTTCTTATCACTTTATATTATCCTTTGTTAAAGTAATTTTAAAAAAATAGAGTGTTTTGCTACACTTTTCTAAAAAAATTATAACTACTTAAAAAATAATGAGTATTAATGAATTGAATTTGAAAGAGATTTCTATACAATCACACAAATCAAATTCTATAACACAATGATCCATAACTGCTTTTTTGCCAGCATTGGCCATTCTGATGCAGAAACATCCTAATTTTCTATGTGGTTTGTAACTTTTACTCACCTTTCCTTACAGGACTTTAATTTTGGCATTCCATCAAGCTAAATACTTACTGAGTTTCCTGATTACTTCCTCAATACTATTAGTTTTGGGGGGTTTGGTTTGGGTTGGGTTTTCTTACTGATGATATAATCTCATCTATAGTACTTTTCACTCCTACCAACAGTAAACATGTATCACTTAAAAAGTTGCAAACCCATATAGTCAATATCATTTCATAGAAATGTGGCATGATAAAGGTTTCAAAGTTGTTTTTCGTGCAGCAACAACCTGGTTAAGATACAGTTAAATCTCGGAATAGATGAACACATATTTTAAATTTGGTTGGAAATACTATCTAGGCCAAGCCATTTAGGTAAAAACCACTTTAAGTTTGGTAGTCCTCCAGGCTCTTCTCTCCTCAAACCTGAACTGCTTGGGAATTCCAGCTGCAATGACAGAAAAACTCTGAAACAGACACTGAGGGCAAGGGGTTTCACACCATATAATAGTCAAGTGGGAAACTCTGACCATGTTAATTGCCTCTTAGTTTCTTTCCTCACTATAATTGTAAAGGAAATTTTGGAGGCAAATAAGGCAAATTTGTAGCCCAAACTTTAAATATGTAGAATTATACCTAAATGAGGTGCTTAAACAAACATCAAGTAGAGGATATAAGTGCTTCCTTATGTATTATGTAAAGTCCTAGCTAAAATCTACAAATAATGTAAAAAATTTCACTGATTCTTTGGATTCCTAACACTACCCCATTTTCACATGCATTTATCTTTTCATTACTTTGATTTCCAGATTGAAGTGAAGGTCAGCACAGAAACGCCAACTTTTTGGATCTCTATTTTATTCTTTGTCTACTTATTTCCTACAGTTTTTTAAAATTAATTCTAGTGGTCAGCCTGGGAAAGTAGATCAAATCATGTGCCAGTTATATGTCTGAGAAAAAATCTGGGATGCATTTATCAAAACCAGGCCAAAGTTACCTATTTGTCTGAATTTTACCATTTGTTTGAAAGCATTCTGTGAATTTTTACAAATCATTATTTCAATTTTGTTATTGCTGCTGCTGTGGGAACAAATGAAGTTGGAAAAGTAGTTCACAAGGGAAGGATAAAAGTGTTGACAGATTTTTATCGAAATGGAGAAAGTAGCATATGGAAAGAGAGCAAGGGAAAACATGAAAAAAAGGGTGGTGTGAACTTTGGGCCAAAACTTGCTGACAGCCAGGGGAAGGCCAGGAGGTGAGGGTAGGAAGAGAAGAAACAGAGAAGCCTTCTGAGGCTTGTGAATAAAGACATTTGGCCGCCGGTTGAAAAATTAAGTAACAACACAAGGCTCCCTCCTGGAAGGATGCAGACCTAAAGAAGTGAGAGGTGTCACAAGCACATACAAACTGTTATCCTGGATTGAAGCAGGGGTCTTGGTAATCAAGTAACTTCTCCTCAGAAGGACCCAGCTGTTTCAGGGAAGGTCTCAAAGACTGCAGGTTTTGGAATACCAGTCCCCAGAATAATCTACCAAAATCCTAGCAAGAAATTGGCTAGTACTTCTGGTTTGGGTTGTTTTTCTTCCCTTTAGCTGGTGTAACTGAGAATTCTGACGATCCACAAGAATAGACAATTCTTAATTCCTTGAAGCTCTCTGTGTGTGAACCTGTCTGGAGGTCAACTGATGTTCTACATTTTTATCCTTGTTCACAATTATAAATACTGGCACGACTACATTTAAAAGAGTAAAGGTGTGTGTTGTGTGCATAGCCTTTTACTGTCTTCAGATTGGAAGATGTAACTCTCATCTCATCTTCATTGTTGGGAGGGTTGTATAGAACTATGCACCTTTTGTGCAACTCTGAGGAAATTATGACACTACTGTTTGCACATGTCCTAGTTCCAGCCAGGATAGAGTTAATTTTGCAGTAGGTGGGAGGGGACATGTCCAGGACAAAGAGTACCACCTCATGTCATTTCCAGGGGTGGGGGGAAGGGACACTTATGAGGAGAAGAGATCCTTCCTGGACTGCTGCAGCACGGGGGAGGCAGCAGTCAGGTATTGCTGTTTCTGTATGAGATTGTTTACATCTTTCTTGTACCCTCTATCCTTAGTATCGTTGCTGTTACTGTTATTTTTCCTTAGCTCATTGCTGTTCACAATAAATTGTTTCTATCTCACCCCACGATCTTTACCTTTTGTGTCTCCAACTCTCCTCTCCATCCTGCCACAGGAGAGGGAGGTGGAGTGGGGGACAGCAAGTAAGTGGCATGGGATTTGGAGTCTCAGTGGGAGCATCATCCCTAAACAATGACAGAATACTGTGTAGGATCTCAGCTGGATATACTAGAAAGTACTATCAAGTAAAGGGACAAATATTTTTCTTTGTGCTAGTAAGATCCTCTATTTGCTGGAACAGCTTTTAAAAAGTAGCTGTTTACCTTTATAGGAGAGGATCTAGTTTCAGTTTATCACTCTAGTAATTTTCTCTTGTCTTTGGTGACTAAAGTAATCTTTTTCTCCTTGAAATGTTTTAGAATTTTCCTTTTTGCATTTGCATTTGTATTGTGATGTTGGACAGTGAATCCTCCTGCTACCTTGCCCCATTCTCATCCTCTTCTCTTCCCTCCAATTTTGAAAGCATCTATGTCACTTTTTCCTCCAAT
Source organism: Sitta carolinensis (assembly GCA_032173965.1). Lineage (NCBI taxonomy): Eukaryota > Metazoa > Chordata > Aves > Passeriformes > Sittidae > Sitta > Sitta carolinensis. Next base: position 138,308,419 of record CM063284.1, read on the forward strand.
AAGCCAATCTTTGACTCATGAAAGAAAGTGCACAAGTGTAAGCATACACGTATAACATTTCCAAGTACTGTTTTTACGAATTTGTGCATACATGGATGTCGTTGTTTCAATTTGAAACCAGGCAAAAACACCAATTCGTATTTTGGTTTGGGTTTTCCAATTTGAAATTTCCCAATCAAGAGCAAAGCAGGCTTACGCTTAAAAGTAATAAGACTTTATTAAGTAACACTAAAAGGGAAAAAAACAAGAATCAGAATGAAACCTTCAAAACACATCTCCTCCCTTCCCACATCTTCTTTTCTCCCAACCAACAATGTAAAGAAAACAACACTCAGAAATCTCAGTCAGTTTTCCACCCCTAAAACAGTTTTTCTTCAGTTCACTTAGGGAGGAAAGCATCTCTCGTATGCTATGGAAAATTCCCCACAAGAAAACAGTTCTCTTTTGGACCCGGTCTTTCATGATCAACAGCCACCTGGAAGATCTGCATTCATGAAACTCATCCCATCTTCACAGTTGTGCATGTGGGCCACATGGATGTATGGGGCTTACTTTAAAGATAAACTGTTCAAAGCAAAGGTTCTCTTTATCTATCTTTGAGATCACCTTCATCTCAGGGAACAGAGATTCACTTCTTTTGAGGGCTAAGAGTCTTTATCACTTCATCTCTCTGTTGAACTTCTCATGATATCACAGCTTCATCAACATTTCATTCCTTTGCTCAGGTCTACAATTTGAATTCTCCATCTCCCCCATACTTATGGTTTAAAGGAAATATCTCAATATTTTATAGCCAACTACCACAGCTTACGAGTCTTTTCAGCCTGAAAGCAGCTCCCTATACTCCTTCCATCTGGACCTTCACTCTTTCTTGACTGATCTTGATACTTTCATGCAGTCTCTCTACCTGCCTTCATTTTAATTTTCTCTCACTGGAGAGAGAATGGAGGTTTTTTCATGTCCCATCTGTGCACTGATACACTGAAAGAGTTAATAAAGACAGTGTCTGGGCCAAGGCATTCACCTGAGGGATTGCTGCTGTGCTGGAGCTGTGCCAGGATCTCTGCCAGGCTGTGGTCCATGGTGTCACATTACAAAGCCATGCTCTGGGGGCAGATCTCAAAGGGCCGGTGCCAAAGGCAGCCGCTGCTGGTCTTTTGCGGCTGGGGGGGAAGTTGGACAGATCTCCAGATCCCCTTTTCCACCCCTCAATCTTTTTAGGATGTCCCAGCCCACAGCATCAATTCTCTCCTCTCTGCCCAGAGTTAAACAGAGGCAGAGCCAGCCCGGCCAGCAGCAGAGCAGAACTTTGTGCTGCAGATGTTCCCAAAAGCAGCTGAGCCCTACCTGGCCCCTGTGGCCTTTCCCCCCTGCCCACTCGTCCCAAGGCCCAGGGGGGAAGGTGTTCTCTCTCCAACAGCTGGAACAAAAAGGAAGTTCCCAGGCTTCCTTCCTTTGAAATGTAACAACACCCAGACACAAAATGCTTTCCCATTGGTCAAAAAAACTGCCAATCTCAAAACCAGCCAACTCACTTCCATGGGCTGGTCAAACTAACACAGTGGACTATTTTCCAGGTGCCACAATTCATGCATGTTCAAATGTGAATATCTTCAACTTGTGTAATTCTCTTTTCCATTTCCCTCTTTTCTCTCTCAGCTCATAACTCACTCCATTATAATGTTTATTTTTCTTAAATTTGTCTCTTTTTTTCCAGGGTTTGTTTTCTCCATGACCTGTCTCACAAAAGTCTATGTCCCTGTTGCACATTGCAGCCTCCATCCAATCCATTTCCTTGAGTCATCTAAGTAGGGTAAGTCAGATGCATTACTGCCCTGGGCTGTCAATACTTCCAGAATGTGACTCAGTTTTAAAATGGGGTGAATTACCTTTTGGAAGTTCCTGTACCTTCATCTGAACAGAAAAGATGCCTCAGATAACACTGTTCCTTATTTAAGCAGTATGTGAAATTAGGTGGAAGTGAAACAAGTCCCACAGCTTTCTAAAATATGATCCTGGAAGACAGAAGGCTTTCCAGAACAGGCAATTTCGATTACAATTCAAATATATGGGAAAGAAGGAAAAATTAGTTTTCATGAAACTCTGTTCATAATACATGCCACAGTGCAGGCTGAAGTTCTAGTTCCTATGATCATTCTGTGTTCATATAAAGCATCATAGTTCTGAAGAAATACCTCTTTTATACTAGTGAACTGAAATAATTATTTGTGCTTTTATATGGTGAAAACCAGAGTAACCAGAGCAGAAGGCCCCTGATTGTTCATCTATATTAAGAGACAGATCTGTCACAAGGAGTGTGTGTAATTAATATACAAAGTGGAAAAGAATAACCCATTCAAGGATCTGAGATTATGATAAAAAAAATCATCTTAGATAACTGATGTAGAAAGCAGATGCTGTTACCAAGTATCCCTATTAGAAATTTAACTATAAAATTCCTTTCTCCTTTGATGCTTATAATAATATTCTTTGCATTAAATACTGAGATGTCTTCAGTGTTTCCAATTGTAGCTTGAATTTTTCCATCTCAGTAACTAAGGGCATTAAATATCTTCAGATGTCATACTGACTTTGAGTTCAAATTAGTAAATTCTGGTTCTGTGTCACTGCCAATTCTTCATACCCAACCAAACCAAACAAATAAATGAGGAAAAAGGAAATGGAGTCCTTGTAGTATACCCATTGCAAAGGCACTGCACATTAAGGCTTGCATAGTCAGCAACGTGGTAAAACTCTCAAAATATGCTGGGGTACATTTTGGAGTTTTTGTACAGTTTTTTTTCGCACTCATGAAGAATGCAGTTTCTAGTCTGTACAGCAGCCCCAATCAATATGTGTATCTTGATAACGTAGATTTTTCACTGTTTTGCTAGTGTCATATTTTACACAGAATCCACAGCTTTTTCCTGCTGCACACTTGCAAGCAGCAGCTGTTTCATGTTGCTTCCACTATGGCTGTCCCTAGGCTTTATAATCTCCTCCTTTAAGATTATCCTTCAGCTCAGTGCCTAAAATACAAATGCTTGAAGACCTGATTCCAAAAGTGTTTATGCAGAAAAAGTGCATAAACATCCTTTGTCCAGGTTCCTGTAATATAAGGGCAATGAAGTTTATAAAGTGCAGAAATACTTAATTTTTGTTTTCTGCATATTGAATGAATCAGGCAAATAAATTAAATGGAAGATCCTAATAACTAATTGAATAATACACAACTGAGTGTCATATAACTCAGGCTAGAGCTAAACATGCTGCTGAGTTAAGCATTTAGATGGCACAATTCACTGCATTCTTGATGCCTGTAACAATATTCATTTCAACCACATAATGTTGTGTGTTGAAATGAAGTGTTACACTTTTCATCATGAGTAAGTTCTGCCACCTTCCATAGAGAAGCAGAATGTATGAGAATTCCACTTGCTATTGGGCCATCAGATACTCCTCAAATTTGAAAGGTAAACCAGTGGAGGTATGACAGGACTACATAAAGCAATGAATTTAGGAGCAGATGTGGGGAAGTTGTGTTAGCTGGTGAACATATGCCTGGAGGGCAGTGGACACTTCTAACCATGTAAAGAATTATTTGAATGAAGACTGGTAGAGAAAAAGCTAAAAGAGAAAGGGAGAACCTATCTTTGAGGGAAAATTAGCTTGACTAGGTCAGTCTAGCCCAATGAAAGGTCAGCAGGGACATGGTAGTAGAACAGCTAAGACATTTAGAGGTTAATCATTTCCATTACCACCTGCTTGCACCCTGTTGTTTATAGCCACCAGCCTAAATGCCTGAGATTTTCAAGGACCCAAAAAAGCTTGTTTAGCTACAGCAGGGCTGGAGACCATTGCCTCTCAGAAATGTGGTAAAACCAGCTTTGGATTTGATAAGAGTAACCCATGTTACCTGTGTACCTTCTGGTTTAATTTCCCTGTACAACAGAACCCGTGGCAGCCCTCCTTACCCAATGCGTTCTCACCATTGTATTCAGTTTTAATTAAAAGGTTTTTACTTTATGAAGCTATCTTGATGTCTCTCCAGCTCTTCTCTCTCATGAAAAGTTTTTGTTTACAGCTCTTGCAGAATCAGAAATCAGTCCCAGCTGTTCCCTTTGTTATAATTTAACATCTGGAAAAGTATTTGGTTTACATACACATGCATGACAAGAATTTATCATATGAAATTGCCCTCAACTTACATCAACTAACTATTGAATTGCCTTTTTGTTCCAGCACTTTCAAATATTAAAAAATATGTTACAAAGCAGGTTCCAAGTTCCTAAGCAAATTAAAGAGCGAAGAAAATGTGTAACAATAGGTTCTTCAAGGGCCACATAAATAAATAAATAAAAATACAACATGCACTTAAGCAAATAGGAGTTTGAGTCCTCAGTTAATTCAGTAGCAAAGTATTTGTTGTTCAGAGTAGAATATATCAGAATATAGCAGTTCCTGTGTGATGCTGCTTCCTTTAACACTGTGTGAATTCATTAGTACTCACAAACTCACAATAGAAACAAAATCTTAAAATGTCTCAGAAATCTTCCTATCAGCAATAAACTTCACAATTCTTCTAAATCTCAGTAAAATAGGTTTTGAAATAGTATTTTTTATAGATCAATATAAAACCAAGCAATTACGGATGGAGAGGAAAGAACCATAAATACAGCTGCTGAAAAAAAATACAGTGTCATAATTAAGAAGCTTCAAGCAGAAAATGTAAATACTCTCCATATGCTGTTAATATCATGGGAAATTAAATATTTAAAGAAGGAAAAGGCTGCCAATATCACATACCAGCACCAGTTCAGTTTGATAGAATAGCTTTAAGGTTTAGATTTGATTTCAGGAAGAAATTCTTTGCTGTGAGGCACTGGAAATAGTTGCTAAGAGATGTGGATGTCCCATCCCTGTCAGTGTTCAAGGCCAGGTTGGATGGGCTCTGAGTGACCTGGTCTAGTGGAAGATGTCCCTGCCTATGGCACGGGATTGAGACTACATGATCTTTAAGGTCCCCTCCAACCCGAACCATTCTATGCCTCTGTGATTTTTATGCAAAGTAAAAATGGTCCAGATCAAGAGGAACTTTCCCACTTTAATACAGATTTCAAATTCAAGAACATTCTTGTATTAGACAATAAGTTTAAAAGATATTTAGCCCAGATTTTTTAAATGTGTGTCTTGGAGTAATTGAAAAAAAGAGACAATAAAGAAAAAAATAAGAATAGGATTGAAAGACAAGTTTATGTTTTAAAATTATAAGTGTTTTTGACCAGTGAAAACTAAAACATTGCTTTCTTTCCAAGGAAAGTTTTCATTATGATCAATTAAGCTTTATTGAAGAAATGAACGATAAATGAAAAATGTAACTAAAGATTTTTGTACTTCATATAGCCAAAATAACTTGAGAATAAATGAATATTTTAATTAAAGTACTTGAATATATAAATATTTTACAATATTTTACAATATATAAATATTTTATTTTAAACTAAAGCAAAATTTAAAGAATTTATCTCTCATATATTAATATTCTGCTCTAGAAGTTTCCAGTGGATTTAGCTCTGATAAGGATTCCATCAAAATCAATGAAGTAAAGCACACATGGATTTTTCTCCAGCATACATCATTTTTTTAACTGAACTAAGGAATATTTCCACTTTTGTTGAATTTGCAGATCTCATTTCCCCAGTGTTACAGTGTTGACACCCAGAGGCTTTAGATTCCCTTAAGGCTTTCAAGTATGAAAAAAGTTCTCAAAGATCTTATAGGTACATCTTTAGCTTTGGTGATTTTACCAATTATATTTTAACTTGTTCTCATGTCCAAGGGTTTTGTTCCTCTTTTTGTTCTGTGTCTTGTTTTTGTTATTTGTTTCATATTTGGTTTTAGTTTGGGATTTTTTGCAGGGGTTTTTTGGTTTGTGTTTTTTTGTTTTTTTTTTTCTTCTGGGAGGAGTTGTATTTCCTTTGGGTAAGAATCATTGTATAGTTTTTTTTACTTTCCTTCTTTGAAGACACTGAAAACCAATGACATAATTTTTCTCAGTTTTTGTGGTTTGAACTACCTCTGCCATATAGAGAACATTTGCCTCAGCTGATGAGTTCTAGGGTCCATATTGAAAAGAGACATTGTGCAGCAGTTTCTGGGACAGCTTTGAAAATTTCTGAAAGACTCCATCAGTCAGGTTTGCTAATGGGATGTGAAAAGAGTGTAGTGTGAAGGAGCAACCTATCTCTTATTAACTCTGTATGTGAACAAGGGGAAGCCTAACACCCAGCAGGTCCATATTACAAGAAAGCAAATCATATAACCCTGGCAAGCCAGGGTTAATTTTCTCTTAATAAGGCCTTTCATCTCATTTTCACAGCTACTTGAAGATTTACTGCAAGGAGTTGACTTCCCTACTTTTTACTGACAAGAATTATGACAGATATAGCAATATCTGTGTAAGAAAAAAAGAAGCCAACACTGCCAAAAAGACTGTCCAAAACATAAAAGAGGTATAAGTAAAATAGCTAATAGGTATATGGTTACTTGTTTGTTGTTTACACTATAATCATAGTATTTTGCAAACAATCATCATTCATATTTTGCAAAGAAAGCAGATGCAAATGAGTAATTTCCATTACTCTATAGCTGATCCAGCAGAATTGTGAAGCACGAATGTAGCAGAAAGCACATACCAACATTTGTTTTTCCATGATCATTAAACTTTGTTTGTTTTGCTGAATCCAGGGCATAAACTGGATATCAGAAGTGTGTCCAGCTGCAGCTCTGAAGGCTGCAGTGAGGTGACCTGTCCTACAAGAAAACAAAATGTGTTTTCATGACTGTGTGAATAATGGATTAGTAGAAAGGAAATAATGGTGATTTGCTATTTGAGGCAAAGTACTGCTGTTAATTGATTACAATTTTTTAAGGCAATACCAGAATCAAGAAAATAGCAATTAATAGACAAAGGGATGGAGATATAATTTTTCCCACCTTATATTAAATTAATGATATTGGATATAACCCCTGGAAGACAATATCCTTTAAAATTCCTTGGGGTGAAAAAGGCAGATTCACTGAAAATTGCTTCCAGTATAAATTCTAGTGATTACTCTTGTTTTTTTTTTTTTTTTTAGTTTAAAGAGCATTTTAACAGTATTGAATGTGGCTTGACATAAATTTTGCCAAAATGTACCTTGATTAAAATTTCAGTAGAGTAAAAAAAATGTTAAAAGTATGTGAAGAAAAAATATTTATATAATAATAAAACAGCTTTCAAATGCTTGCAATCTACTTCCTCATGTCTTATGGGACATAATAAGTTTCTGTATAACCTCACAAGGAGAACAAAACTGACATATTTAATGATAATCTTATATTGAAACAAAGAAATAACATTCATACTTCAAACAAGTATGCTTTGTACCTGAAATGGGCAGACATAAGTAAAAATTAGAAAGTTCAAAACCAAAACAGTAAGCAGAATATTTTTTTCTAATCTTTGCTTAATACATAAACACAAAGACATAAAAAGCAGACACTTTTTTGGTTGGCTTGGCACTGATGGTCGTACATAAGGATATATGACTCACATATGTGATGCCTAATTGCATTTTTCAATCATTGCCCAAGATAGTAAATAAGGAGTTACAGAGATGCTAAGAAATAATGCAGTTTTCTGATTTTTTCAGATTCCTGCTTGTTGAAAAAGAGAGAAAAGAGCTTTTCTCATTATTTATTTTTCTAACTGTTTTTTTTTAGCAATGCAAGAAGGCTTCCCAACAGGCCATTTGTTCTCCGCTAGGCAAAGGAAGAATGTGGAAAAAACACTCAAATTGAACCCATCAGGATGCAGTTTTTCTCGATTATGAATGAGGGCTAATTTTCACTAAAGTGGCAAAAACTAATAGGCCTAGGTGGAAAAGAAAATTTTCTACTTTCATGATAAGTAATGAAATTTCAAAATATACCTTGCTTAGTAATTGCTGCAAATTTTATCAACATAGATTAAAATCAACAACAACAACAACAAAAATTTCCTTTATGTTGGCTGCATCTCTTCAAAGGAAAAATAGTGCTTTCATTTTATAGATAAAAAAATCAGTAACAATATAAATCCAGGTCCGGTACTTCTAGGTACTAAATCTTGAGGAAAGGCCAAACAAAGGTTTACTTGAATAAAAACTCCACATGTAAATCTCAAGTCTTGCTAAAATCAGGAGCCAGGACTGCTTTTAACTTCTGAGCAACCAATATTCAGATTTTTTTATTTTATTTTTTTCTGACAAAGTTTCTCTGGGTGTTATCTTTTGGACTTACTGTGTCTACTTTCATGAGAAAGCAGAAATTTTCTGGCATGAAACCATCTGGCAAATGCACATATTTTGTGACAAAAATAGCTCATATCCTAAAGGTGCTCTCTGCCAACAGGAGGTGTCTTATTCTAATATAGTTAATCCTTTTAGCCACAGTATAAAGAGGCTCTTTGTTGTCAAAACATTAAAGTTTTCTGCAAATACCAGTACTTGAAAAACCACTGAACATCTCATTGCATTATTTAACATTTAAATCAAAAAAAGAGCATGTCTGGATACTTGCAATAGTCTATCAATGAAGATAGTAGAAATTCTTTTCACTGAACCTCCCAAAATTTGCTGTGCTTGCGTAGAAAATACTGTTGTTATTTTAACTCAGAAAATTCTCCTGTTTGACAATGCTCAAATGTATAGTCTGCCATTTCTTCAAAAAACAAGTCATTTTTACCTTTCAGATTTTTAATAGAAATTTAGAAATTAGATAAATCATACAGAGTTGATGTCTGATAATAGTTTCAAAATTAGTTTACTTTTGAAAATTAGTTATGTCATAAATTAAATTGGTTTTAAAAAATATTTATTATTGATACTTCAAAAATTTCCTTTTGTCTCTTTCCTTTAGATTTATAAAATATACATGCATGTGCAAAAGAATACTGAATAAGTTTTTAATAATGTCATGAACATTGTTAAGCAAAGAGATCAAATGTGAAGGCTAACTCCATTCAAGTAAAAGCTGTTTATCTTTGAAAAGTATAGATATTTTTAAAAACCTATTAGAGGTGCAAGAAAAAAAGACATTTCTATTTCAATTAATAAAGACAGACATAAAAGCTAAATTTTACCAATTAATCTGATTACCAAAGTGTTTGATTTGAACAACGATGCAAAGATTTTAGCATTTTTATCATTACTGTTCCCAGGTGAAGTCAGGAACTATTTTATTCACCTGAGCAAAAGGAAATCATTAAAAAATTTACCCAAAACTGTGACTGCAGTATGGTTTAGTCTGGGGAATGAAATTCAGAGCACCACTTTAGGTTCATTAGGATTTCAAATTCAGATATTATTTGTATTCATGTCACAGCATGAAATTTATAGGTTTTTAACCAACAATATAAATCTATTGTGCAAAATTATCTGACTTTGAGCAACAAGCCCATCTTGAATGCTTCAATTACTCACTTCATCAAAAGCATATATGACAGTTTTGATACCCCACAAGTTCCTCTGTGCTTTGTTTTTTTTTTTTTTATTTCTTGATTGTCATCTTTCAATATAGAGAAAGAAAGCTATTTTCAGTCTTTTCCAGTGGTTTGGATCTTGTTAAAGCTTTATGGGGTAAGAGTTTATCACGGATCAAACAAGTTGATAGTTCTTAGTCTATGTCTAAATAATCATAATTTTCATTCAGATTTTTACTCACATAGAGTCTACCCCGGAAATCCTGGTCTGAAATATCATTCTTGTGGTTCAAACGAATTCTTTTCAATCTATCTTGATTCTTTCTTTGTGTTGTATTAATATCAATAGTACCAGACTTTTGGAAGCAACATATAAAGTGTTGAGATGACAGCATCAACAGAATCTTTTGATCAAAGACAGAAAGAAAATATGATAACCAATATTTTATATAAAATATTTCATACAATCAATGAAAACAACCGCCCCATGTAATGTGTTCAGAAAATCTAGGTTAGTGCAGATTCAGACAGGTCAAAGTTTTGTTTAGTGAAAAATTTGAATTCTATCTTGCATTCTATCTGAATATTTGGCAAAATTCAGGTAAAGAAAATATTTGGATTTTCCAAAACTCTTGAAAGCATCTAAAATAATTTTCTGTTCTGTTTGTATTTTGAATTAACACCCTGACAGACTTTTTTGGAAATAAATATCTAGGAATATATATTATTGACCACTGTATCTGAAAGAGGCAAGAAATAAAGACTTCCTTAGAAGGAAAAGATATTCATGATCACAGAACCTATAATTCATTCCAATATCTGCTGGAAAGAGAGAAGGTCTGGATATAAGCAGTTCAGGAGATTCCTAGAATGTCTTGGCATCAATCCCTTCATGCAGGTAACGGTTGACTCAGGGGTTACTTTCTGTGCTCAGGCAAGGGGGAGATGGAAGAAACTGCAAAGGTCAAGGGCAGACTCGCAATCAAGTGATTGAGACAAACAGTGCCTGATCAATCTGATTGCTGCCTGGCTTTGTGTACAGCTGGGGAAATGTTGGACACCTTAGCTCAAGTCAGATGCTTGACAGAGTCTCCCATGGTGTCCTTAGAGCAAAATTGGTAGAATATGAGTTGGATAAGTGGAAGGGGCTGAGAAAACTGGCTGCATCACTAGGCTCAGGATCCTGTGATCCACAATATGAAGTCTGGATGGTTATTAGGAGCATCCCTCAGGGATAAATATTGGGGCCTTTTCTTTGTTGCATTAATGTATTATAATATGTTGCGGAGCTCTATGATAGGGAATGTTTTTTTGCCTACTCATTATTTTCTCTACTTTTTTAAACTTATACCAAAATAAATAATTTTATTTTTTTTATTCTTTTCACTCTTAAATGAAGAAGAGTTACTTCCAAGAGAACAGTACAGTTTGCTAAATACCAAGAGTAGTTTAAATAATTTCATTGATCTGACCAGAAGTAACAATAACTAATAAATTCATGTGTGAAACATGACAGTTAACTCATCCTTAAGACTCACTATGAGGAAAAATATGAAAGTAATTACTCTAGGTGTTAGTATTTATATATATCAAATTTTGCAAATTTTTTTTCGAACGTGAAGAACTCTTCAAACAAAATATTTAAATAGTTTATTGTCCTGGTTTGGCCCTGATTGGCTAATTTTTAATATTGACATATGATTAAACAAATGAAAAGGATAGGTACACCTTTGTGAATATACATTTTTTAGGTGAGATTCCGGAAATACTTATTTTCTGTTTTCCAGCTGGGGGAAAAGGTAACCGGGTGTGGCGCTGGCCGTTCCCGCTCTGCCGCAGCCTTCGTGTCCTGGCTGGCTGGACCATGCGCAGCGTGGCTGGGCCGGGGAGGGGACTGCAGCAGTGGGTGCCCCCATTGGCAGGGGCTGGGCTGTGGCTCTGGTGGCTCCCAGGCAGAGAGAAGGGGCTGTCATTGGCCCCTGGCGTCAGTCACAGCTAATGCCCAGCCTGGCTGGTAAGATCCTAGCCCAGCATGGCTGCTGAAGAAAAGTTCTCAGCGGCTGAGGCCAGTAGCAGCCGTGCAGCTGCACAGAGGGGCCCTGCAGCCCTGCAGAGAGGCCCTGCAGCCCCTATAGAGCCCCTGCAGCCCCTATAGAGCCCCTGCAGCCCCTATAGAGGCCCTGCAGCCCCTATAGAGGCCCTGCAGCCCCTATAGAGCCCCTGCAGCCCCTATAGAGGCCGTGCAACCCCGATAGAGACCCTGCAGCCCGTATAGAGACCCTGCAGCCCCCATAGAGGCCCTGCAGCCCCATAGAGGCCCTGCAGCCCCCATAGAGGCCCTGCAGCCCCTATAGAGGCCCTGCAGCCCCCATAGAGGCCCTGCAGCCCCTATAGAGCCCCTGCAGCCCCCATAGAGGCCGTGCAGCCCCCATAGAGGCCCTGCAGCCCCCATAGAGGCCGTGCAGCCCCCATAGAGGCCGTGCAGCCCCTATAGAGGCCTGCAGCCCCATAGAGGCTCTGCAGCCCCCATAGAGGCCCTGCAGCCCCATAGAGGCCGTGCAGCCCCTATAGAGGCTCTGCAGCCCCCATAGAGGCCCTGCAGCCCCCATAGAGGCCGTGCAGCCCCTATAGAGGCCCTGCAGCCCCCATAGAGCTCTGCAGCCCTATAGAGGCCGTGCAGCCCCCATAGAGGCCGTGCAGCCCCTATAGAGGCCCTGCAGCCCCTATAGAGGCCTGCAGCCCCATAGAGGCCGTGCAGCCCCTATAGAGGCCCTGCAGCCCCCATAGAGGCTCTGCAGCCCCTATAGAGGCCGTGCAGCCCCCATAGAGGCCGTGCAGCCCCTATAGAGGCCCTGCAGCCCCCATAGAGGCCGTGCAGCCCCTATAGAGGCCCTGCAGCCCCCATAGAGGCTCTGCAGCCCCCATAGAGGCCGTGCAGCCCCCATAGAGGCCGTGCAGCCCCTATAGAGGCCCTGCAGCCCCCATAGAGGCTCTGCAGCCCCTATAGAGGCCGTGCAGCCCCCACAGACCCAGCATGGCCTGCAGTTCATCATGCAACTGCTTTGGCCCTTTTGTAGACTCTTTCAGAGAAAGGATGAAGCCTCCAAGCCCCGTTCTGCCCGAGTAAGAGCAGGAGACTGAATGATACGTGAAGAGACACAGCATGAGACCTAATGTCAGGAAAGACAGAGAAGAATCCTAGATTGGAAGGAAGATTGAAGAAGTTGCTTAATTTCAGGTAGGACTTCTCTTGTAAAATCATAGACAATGGACTTAATATCTCTGCAACATATAAAATGCTTTTAAGGGGATGCAAAGCTCTAGTCATAGCTGTGAGTTGATGTAATTGCGATCTAATGGAGAAATTTGAACACAGGAAGACCAGGAGAGAGAGAGAGATGATGCCCTCTGCCCAGTGAGAGATGACCTCTGTTTCTTGAGATGAAGATGAGATAGATGAAGAGAACTTTGGTTTTATGCTAGAAGAGCATCCTTAAACGGTGCCCTAAGAAGCTGATATGACCCATGAGTAGCTGTGGAAGGCTGCCTCATGGGAGGGGTTTCACAATGGCAGATTTTTTCCCGTGGGTGGGCCATTCGTGAAGTGTGAGAGCAAGAGAACTGCTATCTTGTGGAAAACCTCTATGGTGTTTCAAGAGAGACTCCTTTCCTTTGGTGAACTGAGAAGTGATTATTCTAGGGGTGGCACTAACAACATGAAAATCTCAGGTTTTGTCTTTTCATGTTGTCAATGGGAAGGTGAACAGTTAGTGGGGGAGGAGAAGTGTTTTGAAAGTTTCATCTTGATTCTTGGGGTTTTTTTTTCTTTTAGCGTTAATAAAGTTTTTGTTACTTTTAAGTTTAAGCCTGCTTTGCTCTTGATTGGGAAATTTCAAATTGGCAAACCAAAATCACTACATGTATGCATAAGTTAAATTATGTGAATATTTATTTAGAAGTTCAGAATATGTCTTGCTCATGTGAAATACAGCAAAGAAAAGAAACAATATATTGCATAGTAGAGCATAATGCAAGCAATTGGCATAAATCAAAAAATCATAAGTTTATTTGCTAGATGTTTATTAAGTTTATTTCTTTGGTATTTTGGTATTTAGAGAAAAAAGGGTTTGATTGTGTTTCTTTCACCTATTCCTCCCTTTTCTGTCAAATTTGTAAAGAGAATTTTGGAAGAGATTACTTGCAATTTTGATGGCAGTAGTAGCCTTCCTGAGCCTGAAATTACTCTTTCAACACAAAACATAATTTTTCTTTTACTCAGTTTTTCTTCTTTGCAATTCTTGTCTTAATCACAGTCTTTTAAAAAAATAATTATTTTGTTCCTGAGGTGTTAAGAAGGGTGAGAGTTAATTAATTTTTTTTCTATTGAGAAAAGTATGTCTTTAACAAATCTGAGTTGTATTTAATGCCATTTTACATGCATAACCAGGGTCTATATTCTGCTTTTCTTTAAAACAATAGAGAAGTCATGTTAGATGCTGAGAAAGCTCAGCTGTTTACAGCATGGTGCCACTAACACCAAGGTTCAATCCCTGCATGGGCCCTTAAATCAAGAGTTGGACTCGATGATCATCATGGCTCTGTTCCAACTCAAGAGTATTCTTTGATTTGCTGTGATTAGTATCTCTACAACTGCTGAGATTTAATTCTCCAGTCTCCTTTTTAATTACGTATAGAACATTAGAGAGTAGAGAGTACTACTCCACTCTAACTATATTTATTGATTAGGCTTGGTACATTACTGTTTTCATGAGTCAGTTCTTTTAGAAGTAGGATAGATAATACTTTATTTTCACTATTGGAGCATACTGATCTGTTAGAGGTTTGTTTCCTTCCTTCTGTGCATGGTTTTCTAAGTCTTTATTTCCAGTAACCACTCTGCATCTGTTCTGATATCAACATTATAATTTTAATGAAAATGTTTTTTATCAAGGCTAGTAATCTTAGATGCTCAACATGAAATATTTAATTGTCCCTGAAAAATCCAGTTCCTGCATCTCCAAAAGACCTGCAGCTTTATTAAAGCCTAAACCATTAAATACTGAAAATACCTGCAGTAATGCTTCTTCAAGTGCAGTCATAGCCAGATTGCCAGAAACAGTAACTATCTTGTTTTTCCTATTTTTCCAGTAATGGAAATGAAAATAATTATCTTGTAATTTATTCACAGAAAAGAAAACAGGTGGGAGAAAATCTAAATGTATCTTGACAAGAAGGTGTTGTGAAATAGCACTGGTAAGAACAATTTCTTCCTCAGATGTATTGGCTCCCCAGTGAACACCCAGTAGAGTACTGGCAGAAGAGCAGCTACCAAGTAATTCTAAAAGGACTAAATACTCTATGCAGAAGATGAAAACAGAAGACCCTTTGAGTTTCCCTTCTTACAGACATGATACCCAAAAGCTGGGAAATTATATTAAAAAAAAACAAACAAAAAACCAAAAACCAACCAAAAAAAAAAAAAAAACCCAAAAAAAGGAGAAACAAACAAAAAAATAAAAAACAAACTGTTCGAATAACTTAGCATATGGAATAAAGAAAAAAGAGTCCAATCTGGATTTTAGAGTTTAGCCCCAGTTAACAGGACAGGAAGAGCGTGTGCTGTAGTGCTGTGCTTGTGCTCACTTTAGTTCTTCAACCTTACTACAGCAGTACATTAGCAAATGCAGACAAAAGTGGGTGACAGTTTCTCAAATTAAAAGGTGTGAGGACTGTAAAATATATCATGGTTAGTTTCAGCTTCTCTTAGTCTCTATATTTGTTCATATGAACTAAAAGGAGTTGGAAAACCTGTATCTAAACCACAGGGATTCAGCCCTGGTAGACATTCACATTTGAATTGATGGACCCAGTCAAAACACACAGGCTTGTATTCAGAACCAGAATGTATCTGAAGTAATTTTGAAAACCATGAAAATCACATCTAAATAGGATAATAATACAATGTGATGGCTATAATAAACTGCCCTGAGGTTCTGGGAATGTCCTGTTCAATTGGTCATGTAATGTCTCAGCCCAGGCTTCAGTACATGTTATTCCAATTAAAACATGAAAGAAAAAAGCTCTCACTCTTGAAATGCATGCACCCACCCTGCTTTGGTGAAATGTAAGAAGCAGGAACAGCTTCCTGTAAGCTTTTACCTGTCAGAGTTCCTGCCATTGATACTGCCTTCTGCATGGCGAATATCAATGATGAAGGATTTCTGCTAAATAATGTTCTAAAAGTACCCATCTTTCTGATGCAAGCTGGGACTTCTGCTTTATTTATGGGCTTAATTGCTTGTGTGCATTGCATGCTGCTAATCTCACTCTTCCAGAGAGACTGTGAAACAGTCAGCTTTAACAACCTCCTTCTTCCAAGACACTGTGACAACCTTCCCACCAGCACATAAGGAAGTCTCTTACAGAACTTGGAAACACTCTGCTCCAAGCAGGATAAGTAGAGAGGTTTATGAGGTGTCTTCTGCATCTCCAAAGCCTTTGGATGTGCATGTATTTCTATGTGAATTAAGTATTCTAGCTCGTTGGCAACCTATCTATCTGAACTGCCTGAAAACGAAATCGTCTTCCCTTTCCCTCTCCCCTACTCCAGTTTGGCATGTACACGTAATGATTATATTCCCAAGAAATTCTTTAACTTGTCTGTAAAACATGATACTTATTTCATTTTAACAGGACATAATATTTCCATATTAAACTATCAATACAGATTATTACCATTATGTGCAGTAGTTAGCAATAAAACCACCACTTGGTATTGGGCTTTTGCAAACCCCTTGGCTTATTTTCCTTGTAAAAACAAATAAATGTACATCAGGATGTACATTTACAAAGAAATGTTACACAAAGAAAAGAAAGTATTCACAATTATTTTGCACATTGCTTATGCTCATGCAATAACTGTACCAGCTAAAAAGGATTGGAAATACAGCACGTCTTAAAACTAAGGGTTCCCAGAGAGGATCCACTCCCTGGGGAAAATAAAGAAGGTTCTCTATAATTTCTCTCAATGTTACTTGGTTACTGCTGCTGCTGTTGGTGACAACAAACAGCAAAAAGCCTTATGGCTGTCTGAGAATCTCAAAGTACAATTTGCACGTGAACACTTTTCCTTCCCAGCACTCAGTCTTGCTCAGACTTGCTTTTCATACTTGTTTTACTCTTCTTGCAAAAATTCACCATGTTTTCAGGACACATCACAAAATACTTTATTCTGCAGTTAAATGTGGTCTTTCAGGTACTCTTACACCTACAAAGACAAAATTCGGTCACATATTTAGGCTTTGGCAGCAGCTACTTTTTTTTTGCCAAAATAGCATACAAATATTTGAATTCCACATTTATAGTAAAATTTCTCTTAGTTTCAGCACAATTTCTACTCTTTTTTGGAAGATCACCTTAATTTACTCCTTGTTCAAGTGTTCATAATATCAGAATTTTAATTAAATCCCCACGTTATAGCAAGCATGAACAATAAGAATAAACTCTGAATCTCACTAGCTGAAAATACACTTGAACAAAATTTCTGTTTCCTCATAATTTTTAGATAATCAAAATTATAAAGATTTCTAGAAATACATTGATAAAATTCAAATAAAGGAATCTGGACAGGAGCCTTATAAATCTTGTCTGTTGGGTTTTCCTACTTTCTTGGCAAACCTGTCTGCCAGACTGTTGTGTGTGATTTGAAATACCAGGGCCCCTGTGATCTCTGCTGGGGGCAGACCACTAGACAGACTGCCTTGGAGTAAGGATGCTATTCCCTTTCATCAATGCATCAAAGCTTCTGGCTTGGTTTTTTTTTTTTTTTCCCAATGTGAAATGCAATAATTTAAAATTCTTCCCCAAAGTATACTATCTTTATTTTACCCTGTTCTCTAAATGTGGTTGGGTAAGTATGATGGACGTTCAACAGATATCCCAAAGTTAAGGAAATGCTTAATTTGGGGCTACATATCTACAGGCTTTTTTACCTCATGTAGAACAGTATAATTGAAGCTAGTTTCTGTATGGTGGTAGGATCATTGGAATACAGGAAATAAAAGCTATTCTCATCACTTGGATTTCACAACTTTAGGTTAATACCGTCCATCAATCCTGCACATCAACATTCTTCCCAAAGGAGCACAACTATCATCAAGAATTAAATTATCTGAAAGGAGAGGATTCTTTTTAGATTTATTATACACAGTGTAATACTCTCTACCAAGTCCTTGTTATCTGACACAGTGATTTTTTTTTCCTTTTTACACATTTTTTCTTATAAACCTAAGTCAGTTCAAACCCAGAGAAATTTCTTTTTAAATATTAATTTTTGAACAAGATCTCTTCTCAGAAAAAACCTGTCCTTTCATACTCATCCCACTATTTAGGTATATGTGCTACTCCTATTGACTTTAAGAGGATTTGAAGAATGTGCTTAAGAACTTTAGTAAGTAGGTATGAAACAGGCATGTGCCTAAGTCCTTTCAGGTGGGTCTTTAGCAACCTTAGTGTGTAACACCAGAAAAATCACACAAAAGAAGAAACAGATATTTTGAATTTGAAAGCATTGAATGCTGCAAATCTTTAGCATCTCATATGCCAACATTACTTTATTTTAATTAGCATAGATCACTGTTCCAAAATAATTATGAGATTATAAGTGTATCTCTCTGGTATGTACTTTAATATTCTGCCTATAAAGAAATCATAGCCATCATTTTACATATTTATCAGCATGGTACCTGATTTCTCTAATCATTATAGCCTTAGTTTTCAGAGAAATAAATAAGGCATAAATAAATAAATAAATAATGACATCTGCTGCAAGTTGATAGGGTATGGACTCACTCAGAGTGGACTGTTGTATTTAACATTTCTGACAGCTTTCCTGATGTGAAGTCTTATAGGTTTAAGAAACTCACTGCAAGCAGATTGCTTTGAAATTTTACAGTTAAATAATTAGTTATGCATAAGAAAGCACGAAGCTAGTACATGAGGATGCTTTTCTTTCATGAATAATTTTGTAAGTTGCATTTTGATGATTAATAAAACTTTCATATTTATGTAAAAAGGGAAAAGAAAAACAATACAGTGAAAAATGTTTATTCTTGTTTCTAACATTAGCTGTCATCATTATTCTGAATATAATAGGATCTCATAGCTCCAAGTTACTATTAAAATGGTAACATTTTTTATATGGAAAAATGTAAAAATATTTGCTGTAAGAAATTTAGTTTAATACAAAAAATTATATTAATTTCTTCTGAATATATTGCAAACAGTATAATTTCTGTGCATCACGTTAAAGGAAAATAAGCAATATTAGTCCACTAAGAGGAACTGCACTGTAGATCGGGAATAATTCAATCACATTTCTTGATTAGCAGTGGTGTAAAGTTTTTACAAGGGAGAGGTGAATCAGGTCTTTATACATGTTTTTCACTTATACCATGACACAGTCTACCAGAGGCATATAAAGGACTCATGAAACCAGGAAGCAACCCGAAGCTATTTCTATGGAAACAAGCTCTGGCTGCAGGGAAAGCAGTAAATCAATCTCCTTCATGTTGTGTTTGAGACATGTTTGGATGTTTCTAACACTTGGCTGCCGGGTTACCTAACCAGCTAGCTCTCAGGATTTAGTGCTACTGACTGAATTCCTTGCTCACCTTATGGACAATGCTAGTTTTGACTTAGAAAATCAGGCAGGCATGATTTTTTTTCTTACTTTTAACTGCAGAAATAGTGTCTATTGACTTTTGCTATGTTGTTACATATTATATACATTTTTCTTTTCTAAAACCAAACCCTCAAGGAAAAAAAAAAAAAAAGAAGACACAAAAACCCCAAAAGCCCTCACAACAACAACAAAACTCCACTTGGTGTTAAATAGAGCTAGTGTAATCAAAGTAAAGCTGATCTCCCCTTTTACCCCAAGCCCCAGAATGAAGCCATCATCAAATTGCTGTTAGTGAGTGTAGGCTGTAGAGGGCAATGTCCCTCAGCAAAGCAGTTTGCTTCCCAGAGAGGAGTCTAGTCCATCTTTTAAGTGCATATTACTTTTTCCTGAGTTGTCAGTTGTTTGTAGTGGGAAGAATCGGATCTTACTCACATTCAAGTGATTAGGGGAACACTGGAAAAGCAATCTACATGTTTTGGTGAATAGCAAGCTTCCCACAACATTTTAAACAAAATTAAAAGTTGTTATTTCATGATTTAAATAATAAATTAAAAAACTAAACGTTTGCTTTGGTTTTAACTGAAGAGCAGAAAATTCAGGATATCCAAAAGAATGCAGAACCAGGTAGGGATATAAATTCCCTTCTTCTTTGTGAAAGAAAAAAAAAGTTAACTCAGTTTTTCCTTGAAAACATCAGCCAGCTATATTGGAGAGTAAATGTTCAAGATTTAAGGAATATAAAGACTGCTTTTCTATTCAGTCTCTCTACAGATGAACAAGGTTGGAAAAGCTCCATGCAATATTGCCAACCACAAGTCTTCAGAAAACATGAAGCCAGTCTCTCCAAATTGTATGACCAGCTTTTAAACCAAAAATTCTTCACTTAGGAATAAATAATGTACTTTCCTTATTGGTTAAGTTATTTGGGTCTGATACCCCCATCTCTGAACAAGAAGTCTTTTGTTAAGAAATGGAAGCCAAACATGCCCACTGGACTGCAGGACTAGAAAGGAAGAAGAGTTAAATGTAAATTAATTAAGTAAAAGAAAGGAAATGGGGCTAGAAAGAGTAACAAAGTTCAATAAGGGAGAAAAGCGAAAGATTAAGATGTAAAAGGGACTGCAGTTTGTATGCTGTGTAACATGGTGCTTTGCCTACACTGCTTTAGGTCACAGAAAAAACCTCTTAAAAGTCATTCTGGTCTACTAAAAACAACATGTGGAACGCTGAGTTAATATATACACACAGTACAGCTCCATGCCGTCATTATCTGACTTAAAGACATATGAGCATAAATTGCCTATTTGGTGCATTAACACCAGAGTTTATTGGACAAGATACTGTCTACTTCCATCTGGAGCTCACAACAGTTTCAGTTAAGTACATGATGTTATGACTAACAAGTTTGAGTTCTCTTAATATCTAATATCTGCTGCAAATGTTATGAGTGATTACTCTAAGAAAAGCATATGGAGTGAAAGGAAAAAAAGACATCAGTTTTATTAATTTTTGATTAATGGCAGAAAAAAATTGTCAAATGAAGAATAAAATCATGAGAAAGATCTTCAAGCTTTTTCATGTATAGTCAGGTATTCAGATATTCCAAAACCTCTGCCTAACTATATTCTCAGATACTAATGCAGTATTCATATCCAAAATAACCAGCCTTTTTGGTATTTAGGATAACATAAATACACTGACTTAAGATTTCCCATCTCCTCCACCTACTCCTCCTCCCTGAATGCTTTTAACACACACTGGATATTTTTTTTTCCATCAAACTCTCTTCTCAAGACTGTTCTCCTCTCTTCCCAGACATAAATGAGGTGCTGGGCAATGTTCTGACGTCAATGTGGTAATTGCCCCAGGGGGGGAAATAGGAGTTTAAAATAGAAATAGAGACACAGACAGACACATTCATATAGACACCTGTGGGTGCCAACAACACTGATAGACCCAGACTTCTGGGAATCTGTGGCAGACTTCAGATGCCACATTGCTCTCTTAGCTCTGTATGGCATTGTTCTCCCTCTGTCTTGGCAAAGATTGAGCTACAAAATTCAGGACTGGAATTGGACTTGGAGCTGCTCCAAAGTTTACCAAGATGCATGGGTATGGCTGAGGTCTATCTCTAACTACAACTGATTTTTTCTTTGAAGGCTTTTGCATATTATGCATGTACTCTTGCTTTCATTTATTATAAGACCAAAACTATTTACAGATCTCTGGGTAAATGACAATCTAGTGTTTAATTTCTTCAACATCTCTGATGGAAAATCTGAAAAAGGAGCAGTACTACCACCAGCCACACAGAGTATTCTAGTCTGTCAGAGTTAAAAGAAACTTAAAGGCATAACATCTAAAAAAGAATCACCAGTGATAGTAGGCAAAGGTCTAGATTTATTTCTGTTCTCCATTTCTGTTTTAATTTACAACAAACATTAATTAAGACCAGAAAAGGTGCAGAGTAGCTAGCTAAAGAAATAAAAAATGGTTTGTGAGCAGATGCTAGAAAGTTTGGCTAGACAACAAAATTATTCTGAATGTCTGAGAAGGGACATACTGAGTGTTTCTGAAAGAATCACCATATTAACTATCAGATAATTAGTACAAAACAAATGGGAATTAATCGATAATTAATATATTTAGATTGGAAGTTGGAAGATTTTTTAATCATCTTTCAACAAAAGTTCTGGCATGTCCTTCTAAGAAAGAGAGGTTGTTGGGATATTTTTAAGGCAGCTTTAAAAATTCATGCCTGAAGTTAAAAACAACAACAACAACAAAAATAAGGTAGTTCTTTGGGCAACAAAAAAAAAAAAATAGTTGTAACTCTTCATCAAAGAATGCTAAATATCAAAACCCATAAATAAGTTCAAAAGAAAACCAATAAATATTTTCAAGAGAAATCCACAAAATGTGTCTAAACTGATAAAAAACATGAAGCTGAAGAAGAAGAAAGCACACTGGGGAAGGATCACATATATATTTACCCTGATGTTGGTTTGCTCTCATGGCCTGGAGGTGATCTACAACATAGATATATGTTTTGAGAGAACTCTGTACCTTGAAGACTTTCTACATAAATTATACCTCTGTTTTTAATACAATCCCAGCAGAGCTGAAGACCTAACTATATTCAAGTTATTTGTTACTCTAAGAAAGAAGTAGAGGGAGGACCAGGAGATCAGCTGCAGTTTTTTCGTGTGCAACTCCACAGCCTGTTGGTACTTGGGTTCCTAATGTCTTTATCATCAGGCCAGTGTGTTCTGCTCATCTTGGCTCATCTCCAAAGAAACTTTTTGCTCCAAAATTAATAAATTTTTTTTTTCTTAAACACTGCCAGGCACTAGATGTTTCTTGAGAGTACATCAGTCTTTAAAAATTAGATACAGTGTCCTCCTTAATCAGGAAGCAGACAACCTGAAAAGAGGCCTTAAATATTTTGTGGTCGTACTCTTGCAAAGACTTTGGCTTGGTGAAGAGACCAGGAATGTCCATGCTGGACACAGCTGTTCCTTCCAACAGACCCAAGTCAGGACACTGATGAGCCCATCAACCAAGCTGGTCTTGTCTCTGCAGAAACATCCAAGAAAGAGCATAGCATGTCTAGACAGTGACAAGTGGGGAAAAATGTATGAAAAATAGCTCTGTGAACAACAAGATCAGAGAAGGAGATTCCCCTGTAGCCCTCAGAGCACCCGATGTTGGAGCATATGGTCATGTCCTGAAGAAACTGCAGCCCACAGAGTGCCCACATAGAAGCAGACTTCTGGCAGAAGCTCTGGCCCACAGAAGATCCATGCTGGAGCAGAGGAAAAGTATGAGGAAAAAGGAGAGATAGAAGAATTATGAATAAAACACCTATTCCTCAACCTTTCTTCGTATGCCTGCCTGGATAGTGTGGTGGTAAAGGAAATGGCAGAGAAGGAGTAAACATGAGCCCAGACCAAAAATAAACAGAAAAGTGGAGGGAGAGGTGCAAGTCCAATTTGTCTTTGTTTCTTACTACACAGGTCTACTTTATTAGGCAGAAAGTTAATTTTCCTCAGGTTGCATCTTCTTTGCCCACAACAGTGCTGGGTAAGTGATCTCTTTATCTTGACCCACAAGCTTTTTCATCTTCTTTTATCTATTGAACTATTGAAAAAAGCAAGTGACAGAGCAAGCAGGGGTCTAGAAACTAGCAGAGGTCAAACCACCTCATCATCAAGGCCAGTTCTTGTCAAATATACTGAAAAAATTGCTTCCAAACAACTTGAAAGAAAATTTTGGGAAACAGGGTTAATTATTAAATCATCTTTGAAGAAAATGTTTCTCAAAAGTTTTTAATTTCACATTTTTTCTTTTGTTTTAGCTATAGCAAACTTAAAAAAGGGGAGATTAAACAAAAACACCAAAATCCCCGTATTTTTTCATGTAAACCCCCCTATTTTTAGGAAACTCTCGTTCTTGCAATTTAATTAATATTGTGCTTCCATTGTGTTTTTTGCAGCCTTGTGAGAAGCATTTCTTTTCCATATCATATACAAAACCTCAAGTTCTTGGAGTCAGTCTGGGTATCTCATGATAATTACAAAACCCATATCACCATTATGGACAGAAATCTTTGGAGTAGGGATTTTGACTTTTAAACCTCATATTGACCACCAGCTGCTGTCCTCGCTAGCAGAGGCACTAGACACGCACTGCAGGAATTTGTGCATCTGCCAAAAGCATGGACACAAGAAAAATATGTTATAGCTGCTGTACAGAATCAGAGGACTGTGAAGCAACAGTCCAAAGTAAAATTTGGAAGATGAAGGGACAGCAGTTGGCTTCCCTTGCAATTTCCCTCTTTGCTCATGTAGTTAAAGAATTAGTATTAGTAAGCATCAGCATAATATGTCTTCCTTGATATGAGCTAAAGAGATAAATCTTTATATCGGTTGTGGGACCTTGAATTAGCCACAGTTTTTTGTCACAGAAATAGCTGAAGACCTCTAAATATCTAATGCTATTGATTATGAGAGTACAGTACAGATATTTAATTTTGGGGATGGATTAATATATAGGTGTTGTCAACAAGGGCTTCCCAGGAATCCTTGCTAAGACAGTCATCCTCTCTCACAGTCTACCACATTTCTATAATTTCCAAAATTTAAACAAATCACACTCAGCCTCCTCTGGGCTTATAGATAAAGATGTGTTTTTCTGTTCTTTTGGAAATCTGACTGTCTTGCTGATAGGAGGTTTCCATCTGCCCCTGTGTTGCGAGTTTGTCATTTTCCTCCCTCCTTGCCTTCCTCATACAAAAGACCAGGCACTGCCTTATCCCAGCTCTCCTTGCCCAGTAACTGGAGATGCAGCAATCTCCCTTTCCTCCTAGGGGAGTTTCCTCTCAGTTTGGTGTTTTCGCTTCAGTAGCATCCAAGGCAAACTGGCAGCCTTCATCTCTGCTGCCCACAAACATCCTACTAACTGAATGTAACATTCTGCAAACTGAACAGACAAAGTGGTAATACCATTCATCAGCCATAACATCACACCTTATTTGTTTGAAAATCCCAAACAGACACATCTTTCAAGACACTATTTCTTTGTATGCACTCATATAGAGGTCTTCAGTGCTGCGTTCAAAAGCATGAGTTATTGGCTCAACGTGTAATCCCACAGTTTGCAGCTCAGGTTCCCTTTTCTAAAAGGCAGCTGTCTGGTGGCGCTCTAATTCACATTGTTTGAGTGAGTTCCATTTTGTAATACCAGGAGTCCTGTATATGCTCTTCTCCCCATTCCTTTTCCTTCTACCTCTAATTCTAACAGTGGTTTTCCACTAACTTTGTATATCATGATTCTGCACATCCTTGCAGACTGTGTGTACAAGAGTAAGTGTCCATAATCTTGTTACACAAGGATGTGTGTACTCTTGCGAAAACATCTCCTATGTGTGGCACAGTAAAATTATAGCCTGTTTTTTGAGACAATGAGAAGTATGACAAAAAAAGTGCTTTCCAGAATGAAGTCTTCCTCTTTATTTGTCTATATTTGCAGTGACTTTATGGAGCACTATTGGTTAATGCCAGTGAAACAGTTGTCAGCAATTTACGATGAAAGGAAATCAGAGTTTTGGATGATTAGAGGTAGGGTTTCAAATTCCTTGGTTGTTTTATTTTTCTTCAAACGGATTGTTTTTCTGTTTCAGAAGACAAGAAATAGTATTTACAATTAGGTAACTCAAGAAACACAATTCACAGTTGTTTTATCTCAACTACCAGAGGAAAAAATAATGTCATTCCTTGTTACTTTTAATACATATTTTCCATGGGAGTGAAATCCATCACAATGCTATTATAGCGAAATGAAGGAATGCGCTTATCATCCTAGAGAAGGATTTGAATGTGCTACACAAAAAATTATTCTGTCATTTAAATATTATAACTTTACTATTATTTGAAAGAAGGATACAGCAGATGGACAGATTCAGTATGAGACAGTGTTGGTCAACATGCTAGAAAATTATTTTTTTGGCGTCTGCATTGTCAGAAAGGATTTTTAGGTAGACATGACTGAAAAATAAAGTCTTTAAGTATACTTTTAAATAGGGCCATTAGATTTATTTGTATTCATCTGATATGAATCTGATAGACCATACAAAAATGCCTGAATAAAGCATTTACTAATCCTATTAGGAAATGAGAGATGAATTATTAAATTCAAAGGTATTCTCATTACCAAGAGGAAACATGCTCTGACAGAAAAAATTCCATACATGTCCTAGAGGTGGTCAAGCTAAGATGTTGTTCCTGTGTGCCATTTGCTAGTATTTAAATGGATTATGGATTGATTCTTAGCCTGGGGAACAAAAAAGAAAAAAGCATTAATGTTAATGAAGACAAAAAACAAATTTCAATCTGCTGACATTGTTGCTTAATAGCATGTTCAGGATAATGAAGAGTTCTTTCTTGACATTGCAGTCTGTTATTGTGTATAAATTCAAATTTATTTTGACTAAGCATTTAAAGAACATATATCAAGATGTTTAGTACAATAAATATTGATAAGCAGGGTGGTGATTTGATTTATTATTTTTTAATTGGAAATAATGGACTAAGGAGTCATCTAAAATGATGATACTTACCACAATGTATTTAGGAATTCTGTGAAAAAAACAATAATTTATCTTTGTGGCTTTCCTTTAACTTGTTATAAAATTTTCCTTTTGATTACCTTCTCAAATGTTTCCTAAACCAATGTTTGTACTGACCTTAAGAGATATTTGAATAAATTTCTTCATTTTCAGGTCTTCCACGTGAAAGTTAGTGACACACTGTTGCCTGTAGAATTCAAGCTATTTTCTTTTTCTTACTTAATAGGATATCAGTAGCATCAAGGCTGCAACTGGAATTTTTTATACTGTATTATATATGTTAGCTCAGTTGATTAGAGCCTGGAGCCAATAACACCAAGGTTGAAGGTCCAGTCCCCATATGGGACATTCCCTTAAGAGCTGAACTTGATGATCCCTGTGGGGTCCCATACAATTCAAAATATTCTGTAAAACATGCTATAGACAATTTTATTTTAAATTTATAATTTTATTACATCAAGGTACTGTTTGATGTTCTTGGTTAAAGTGACAGAAAAAATTAAATTATTAGTGACATGGTTAAAATACATTGTGTAATTCAGTTACTGGGTGTTTTCTTAAGATTCCCTCAGAATACTTCACATGTACATTTTTTTAACCCTCTTGGTCTTCCTCAGGGTTCAGTGTGTTATTCTGATGCACAGTATTATTTATTTTTAGCCTATTTAAGTATCTTTTGTTTGAAAGAGTCAGAACTTTCTATATGCATGCTTGATACATGATATAATCAGTTTTATTTGTTCCAGTCTTACTTGGTTCATTGCGAGTAGATGCTTCACTATCTCTGTTTCCTGCCAGTTACAAAGGCCAATACTTCTTTCATGACCTCATGGAAACATTTTCTATTTTCAAAGCAGTTGATGAAAGACCTTCCCATGATGGCCTTTCACACCAGTTGGTCTGTCAAAATATGCCCACTATTTTTAGGAGAAGATGACAGATTTCATCCTACTGTGCAGGAGATGATTTGTTTAGCTATTTACTTGCAATGAAAAATCATCATCTACTGTTGTGAAGTAGACATTAGATTATGGGCTGATAAAACATAGACACAGGATAATAAACATTCACTTTCTCCCTGTTATAATGTCTTGGAAACCTCTGGAAAAGTTATTTGGACAATAAATACAATAATTTTGTTAAGATTAACTTTCAAGCAATAAATACTAAAAGGTTACCCACATTCAAAAATCACTCCTAAAATTAAAACAATATGTATACTTACACATCCACAATCTAAGGCATGAACTGAAAACTTTATATATATATATATATATATATATATATTATATATATATATATATATATATATATATATATTATGTAATATAAGGAGTGGAGAATATTCAAATAATTCCAGAGACAAAGACAGTACTGAGAATCTGTTATGAGAAAATTGCATTTCTTCCTTCATTTTGATTGGTCCAGAGACCAGGGCAAGATATACACTATTTCCAGGATTTTCATCCACTCTTACTGTCATGAAAATTGTGACAGCAAAAAAGACCAACTGTGTTTTTGCTGACTAATACTTTTTCTGGATAATAAATGTCAATGCAAAACATCTGTGATCCATATTAAAAGCTTTACAACACTACTTTTACTTCACACATTCAGAAGTTTACTACCTTTCCTGAGGCAAAAAATAATTTGACCAAGAAAAAATTTAGTGTTAGATCAAAGCTGGAGCACTCTTTGACACTCATGTCTCTTTTTAAAGATCTACATCTGATTTGTGTCCATGGATCAATCCATCTAATGAAAAATACTTTCCTGATGAAAAATGAAGGGTTGACTGATGAATGAGACAAACATTTAGAGAAGATGGGGTCTAGATAATGAGATCCACTCATGCAAAACTACACACTTTGAAAGAAATTGAGAACTTTTTCTGTATTTCAGACTCCATAAATAATTTGATTCATTCATACCATAGCATCATATAAGGGTTTTTGGGGACTCTTTACCTAGACAGGACAATCAGCAAATTTCTTTAATCTATTTTGTTTGTGGCCTAAATTTGGAAATGTTTAGACTCTAGTGTCTGGGGCCAGAGAGGTGAAATTATTAAACAAGTGCAACAGACAGATGGACCAATAGGAAAATATTTGGCTGTATCTGTGGTGCCACTAATAGTGACATCCCAGGAAATGCTTGTGCTAGCCTGTGACAGCAACTTTCAAACTTTATTGTTCCCTGGAGCTTTTGGGTTTTAAGAAAAGACTATCTAAGCCTCAAGTTCAAAAATAAGCAATTAATTTCCCAAACTGCTAAATTTTCATTAATTAATTGTTGGACAAAATCACATAAAGATATTCTAAAATGGCATGTTCACACGTGTTGCATTTTGCATACAACTTGAACCAGCTGGTGTACGATGTTTCCATTAAAATTGCAGTGGATTTAAAAATCTGCTTCTTTTCCATAATTCTAAAGAAAAAACTTTAAAAGCTAAAAAGACCATTATGCCCAGTCCCAAAGGAAGATGTGTCAGATCAGTGGAATTATAGTGTAAATCTATATGGCAGAAATGCTGAGCAGCAGAATCAGTAAAATGTGAAGGATTTTATAACTTTTTGAAAATGTAAGGGGTTCACCTGTCAGACTGCACCTGACCTCCCATCCTAGAAATTCAAGGTGCAGTCTAGGTTTTAATTTTCATTTCCTTTTAGGTAGGATGTGTTGCCCTGAAGTACAAAATTCTGAAACAAAGCTGTACTTTCCTTTCCAGTGTAAGAATCTGGGTCCATCTCTGAACAGCATGTTTGTCAGGCAACCTTACGCATTCAGAGCTGGAATAGAATTGATGATCTTCAGCCTCAGGAGTGCAGATTTCTTCTGCCTGCTAAGCCAAAACACTAACTTAGAAAGTAAAAAGTGTGTTTCAGTAACTGAAACATATAGCATTATTCAGAACCAAATCACAGCCTATTGTAAAGAATAGAGGGAGAAGAATGTCTAGCTCAAGGTAATTGCATTAAAATACTGTCTCTCTCTGGTCCTTATCCAAAACCTACTGGAATATAGGAAACCCTGCTCATACCCTTTTCACTGTCCTGTTCCTTATTCTGTGAGTTTGTACAGTCAAAAGTACTCAAATGAATATCTTTCATGGAAAACAAGGCTATGAGAGAAAGTGACAAAAGCTAAATTGACTTGTTCTTTCATTGGAAAAAACAGCATACAATTCTTAACTACTTTGAAGCTCTCTTAGCTGGGGAATGGAAACAATATGTAAACAATGCCAAATTTTGGTTGTTTTTATTTATTTTTAAGAACCACTTGTGATAATCCCTATGTGGACCATGTACAAGGCTTATAGATAACCAAAATAGGAACAAACCTATAAAAAGGCTGTGCAGTCTTCAGGCACTTTTTGTCTTCTACTAGTCAGAGGAAGTGTCTTACAGACAAACACAACTGGGCCAACTGGGTTGCAAATGAACATATTCAATTTTTCAGGGAATAGCAGTTCAATATTCTGGTTTACTACAGGGCTAAACTGGAAGAAAAGCTTTTTTTTTTTTTTTTTTTTTTTTATGCCTTCCTTGGCCTTCAGTCCTTATTCATGCATGCACCTTTTTATTTTTTTCTCTGAAGAGTTATTCTTCAAAAGCTGCAGCGATCATGAATGTCAGAGCAGAGCAGCTGGGAGATTCAGCTGATGCAGGGCACAGCCATCTGCTTAGACAGACTGCACCATGACACACAGATGGATTCAGGAGACCTAGGTTTAATCCCAAGTTTTCTAAAGAAGTTCTGGCAACATATTGCTGTGTGCCTCAGTTTCCACCATTATCAAATGAAAATAATAAGCATTTACTGTATAGGCGCCTAATGTAAATGAATTAGAGTGTGAAAGCCATGATATCGCCAGATACCTAAAGTGAAGTTTGAAGTACAGTGACATGAACAGAGAACTACTTTTTCATACACTGTAATTTCCAATACTAGGTCAAGATGGTGCTGACAAAATTGTTTCTGTGTTCTTGGACATGAAAGTACAATTAAGAACAGAAGCAATAAAAATGCACTGAAGTGGAAAAATAGCTCTGCGTTAAAACTCAAGCCAAACATTTTTATTTGAATCCAAAGTAGCTTTTAAAAATTAACATAAAATTGAAAGCTAAGACATGATTTTACTGAAAAATCATGCTAATCATTAGCAATCTGGAACAAAAGTTGGGGAATAAATTAATTTGTCAGCCAGGTGGCCTTTAGTGTGTTTTCCTGAGGCCAAGGATGCATATGGCTTGGAGAAATCCATTTTGTCTGTAACCCAGCCTGCTGAAGCAGAACTGCAGTCCAAGGAGCAACAAGGTCATCAAAAGTTATTTGTCACTCTTTCCTAATGAGCTGTTCAGACTCTTTGGCATTCATATATGGTGTAAGTACTGATTCAGGCCTCCCAGATCACAGTTTGATATAAATGATAATCTCACCTGTACTGAAATGCCTTGACCATCTGTACACATTTCTCACGGTCATTCCCATTTCCTTGGAATTAACACAACTGGCATAGGTTTATGCATCCCTTCACCAACTGCATCTTCTCAGGGGAGAAATATTGGTACTCCACAACTCATCATTGACATAGCAGCTACTTCCAACTCTACTTTCAAGTTGAAATCCATCCTCTAAAATGCACAAGCATAGCCAAAATGAAACTATATTTTAAAATCCATGTTTGTTCTAAAGCAATCAAGCAAATTAATGACATAAGATCAAAATTATACTTTTGTATACACAAATGAGCATATTCCTGATAGCTGGCATGTTTTGTTATGTGTAACTGTATTTCAGATTGGAAAGATGCCAGTTAAATTTAAGAAATGCTGAAATTTAAGGTGCCCAAATAACTTCAGTTTTCCTGCTATATTTGCATATTATGAAATAGTTAACTACATAATTGTGTACTTGCTTTTTTTTTTTTTTTCCATTGGCCCTTTATCTCTCCTCAGAAAAACCCGAACATTCTTTTTTATCTCGTTCAGTCTATGTGTGACTCCAGGCAATACTTTATTTCACTGTCCACTCAATATATGAAGGTGTATTGAAATTGAACTAAAAGTGATAACTCTTCTATTGACAAGGTACTATATGGTAAATACTCTTTTTTTTTTCCAAAACAATTCAAATTCTATGTAACTCTTTTTTTAATAGATTCTCTATCAACATACAGAATGTTCAGTACTTCTGCAAATAATAGCCCAAGTATTTTGAGCTGAAATAACTAGCAATGAAGAGCTAGATTCACAAAAGTATTGAGGTGCACTCATATTTATCACTTCAAGCAACCAGCACAAATCACTGCTCAGCTGCTGCTTAGTTTTGTTGTACGCATACCAAAACATGTATGAGTCAAATTGTTGAAAGAGCTGTAACCTGATATTCCTCACTGGGAAACTGGTGTAAACTGAGCAAAACATGCAGTGTTGTATTAATGAACATTTCCAGATTTACCATTGAACAACCAGACACACTTTTTTTAAAAAAGAAATAACCTCCTTCTGTGCATGCAGTTTTCTCCTTGATGAAATTATATTTTCCATTCCACTTAAAACTTACAGTCAGTGCCCAGTCTGTGGCAGACTGAACCTGTCAGGGAGAATTATTTCTAAAACTAAGGAAATGGATTTAGTGTCATTTACTTAGGATCAAAGTGATGTGAAGCCTAAGAACATTTGTGAATACTCAGAAAGCAGTAGGAACAGAATGGGTGAGCAAGATGAGATGTGATCACAGAAAAAATTGGTCTATGTGCAGCTTTTTATTTACTGTTTATGAATATTTAAGGTAGTTATCCGATTAAGCAGAACCTTAACTTTTGAAATATTTCTTGATCGTTCTTGCACTATTACTTTTACAGTTATGCAAATTAACAGATATATTAACCTACTTGCCACAGCAACCATGAACCAAACACCAGTGACATCCTGAAAAAAATTTATTGACTGTTTATTGGAGAAAATATACATATATAAATGAAAGCAAATACTTATTTATTTGCAGCACTTTCTGTTGAAGATAGAAAGTTTATGGAACTATAATTTAATTAAACTCTATTTTAATGAAAATTAAAATTGGCAACAGGAATATCTTAGAGGACCAAGACAGTCTGATTCTCCAGTATAATTCTATATCCTTGATCAGTGAGCAATTGTTACAATAGTTCTTAATGCATGCAACATGAAGCCATGCTAGGTTGGTTTAGATCAGCCAAGCCCCAAAGTGTCTCTCTTTTGGGGTAAATAACGTAACTAAACCTTCCAGCTGGCTGCAAAAAGATGAGTACCTCCAAGCCCTGAGTCAAGCTCCCGGGGCAGAGTTGGCTGCCCAAAACAGCTCTATGGAAGCCAGACTGCTGAACAGAACGTTCTCAAGCAGAGCTTTAAGAATGCCCATCCAAAGTGAATTAGGCATCCACCTCTGCCTGTGGAAAGACAATCTCTTCCATTTTCAATTCACAGCTACAAAAACTCACTAAGCCATACGCGTGCATCCTGTAAAATATGCCAACAGTTCTTGAGGGTGTTCCTTTTATATTCGCAGCTTGTAGCTGACATATGGGATGAAATCTTTCTTCTGTTCTTTGAGGGTTAAGCCTATACCTCACCATCTTTTGATACATACTCCAGTTGGCAGCTGTAGAGTATTTCTTGGTATAACTCGATTATTTCTGTCCTCTCTGTTCAGTAAATTCAATTGCACATTTAGTTGAAGACTCAGCATGCTAAAGAGGAAGAGGAAAGTTCCCAGGAGCAGAGGCATCCACTATCAGCCCGCATCATGTTTTAATAAACTAACCATTGTGCCCACAGCACATTTTCCCAAGCAGATCCCGCAATGAAGCAGTGAAAAAAAAAATTAAGTTTGTAAATCTATAGGTCTGAAATACAAACAAAGTACCTAAAGGGTAACATAGTCTGAGTGTGGGCAATTCTTGGAACATCCACAAGGAGACATTTGAGTACCTAGATATATATCAAGAAGCTTTTATTCCAAAAAAATGGAAGGAGCTGCAAAGAAACTGAACTGGATCTTGGACTTTGATGCTACTTTAAGTGCCAAAGTATTTTTGCGGGGCCAACTCAGAGCATTCAGCTATGCTGAGTTTACACTTGTCACAGCTGAGAGGAAAAGGTAGCTTCCAAAATAGCTTTATACCTCTCTTATTCCTGGGAGCAGTAATGTGCCAAACCACCCACTGGCACAAATAAATCAAAAAATCAAAAGCTAGCAGGTGGAATTATGGGTAAATGACATGCAAATAAGACTGATCAGAACTGGCTTTTCTTCTTTCCTCCATAAAGAAAACAGAGTATTCTTTCCTCAAGGCTTTCTGGCTAAGAATCATACAAAAGATAGTCAAGTGTCTATAATCCTTTACTATTAACTGGGCTAGACTGTGCAAAACTTGCTTCTGTGGATGAATACTTATTCACAGAAGTCACTGAGTTTTTTGTTAGGTTTTTTTTGTGGTTAGGATTGGGTTTTTTTCTCCTATTGAATCTGGTAGCTTGTTTTCCTTGATAAGTTTTTATTAATATGAATAAAGACTGTGCAATCAAGCCAAATCCATATTTCAGCTACACAAAAATACAGGCTTATAATTTTCTCTTGTTCATGCCTTTTATGCTAGGAGTGAGCTTGATCTTTTTCCAAGCTCCAAACAAAATCTAAGAGTTCGTGGAAGAAATCAGTCTCAAAAATGTCAAGCACAATATAAATGTGTGAAAGCATTTCCACTTAAAAACCATTCCTGTAGGTCCAAATCTCATGCAATCTTCATCTTCCAGTTAAAAATTTGACCCAAAAGCAACACTTAAGTATCCCCAAACAGTTTTTTCTGGATTTTAGCTACCTTTGTTGGGAAGCTTATAATAGAGAGAACATTTTTAGAGTGCCCAGATTTTTAAGGTGTTTGACTCTTTGCTTATGAAAGGATGCAAGGTGGATACAATATCATCATTTATATCAAAATAAGTAATTGTTTTTTTCCCAGGTTAACTCTTAAATCGTGATGAATAAATAAGATTTTTTTTAAAAAAGTAAACCAGCTATGTCAATTTGAGAGCTATAAACCCTTAATTCTGACAGAGAAACAGTATCAGGCCACACTTTTTTCTGCTTTGACTAAAGAAATCTAGCCTTGCATACAAACGTTCATGTCCACTCCAATAGCATTATCAATAGCATTATCACTAGCTGGAGTTATGCAACAGGCAAATCAAAGATGTTTTTGCCTTTAGTTACCCAAGGGATCATATAGCATCCTCTTGAAAAAAAAAAAAAAAAAAAAAAAAAAGCACTTAGTGCAGAAATATCCAGCTTTCTAGATGAATAAGGATTTGATTTCTCTAGTTAACTGGTTTTAGTCGACTATCTAGTAAATAGTTTCAATGATTTCTATAGACATCTGCTTATATTTGGTGTTCATTTTATTCACCTATAAACTATTCCTCTCCATCATACAGAAACACTTTACCACTGCACTCTATGTATTTCTAGACACTGTGAGGACAAAGGACTGAAAGGAAAAACTTGTTGCAAAAAATCAAACTGACTAAAATTTTTTTTCTTCTTCCACATAGGAAATAACTTTTTTTCTCTATTCTCCCTTTCTGTAACATCACTGATAAAAGATAACTGAGTTGGAACCATAGCAGTTATAAGAATTAGCTGCTTTTCCTGCCTGGATTTGCAGCTTTTTGCTGGTGTTTTGGGTTTTGATTGGTTCATTTGTTCATTGGTTTGGGGATTTTGGGGGTTTTCTTTGTATATGTCTGCCTGGGTGTGTATTATTAACTGAATCACCTGACAGATAGTTGAATTACCAGAAAGAGTTAACAGTTATCAGGACACTTATATTGGTGCTATATGAGTCATTACCGAGCTATGAAGTCTTACAGCAGAGGTACAACCTCTTTGGCTTTCTTGTCCTGTTCTCTTTCTTCTGCAAGAGAGTTTAAGATCATGATGGCACTCTTGAACACAAGAGTAAAACACTGGAAAATATCCAAATTATACAATAGATCTAGCTAAGCAACAGAATGAAATTTTCTGAAGCAACGAGTGAACTTCTTCAGACAGAGTGAAGCACTTTGTTCCTTGTTTGACTGGAACTCTCATTTTCTGGTCACACCAGTATTTTTAAAATTCTCAGAGCTGACACACGCCAGCATAAAGGAAAATCAGAAGAGGTAAAAACTGTCAAATTCTGGGGTTTGTGTAAAAGTTAGAAATAGAAGGTTGTTTTTCTATTTCCTTTTAAAGACCAGTCACATGGAAGACTATTTTTATCTCCGCGTTTCATAAGCCACTAGACTTTTAGTTAGCAAAATGTTACTTGATTACTAAACCAAAATCGGTTTATTTTTCAAGGAGTGTATTTTCTTTAGGGAGCCTAGCATCAGAATAATAAATTGATTTAAGTTATGATGTAAAGTCATTACTGCTTTATTTCCTTTGAATCTAAAACATAGGTAATTAGGCACTTACAGCTTGAAACTCTGTGCATTACTCACAAATTTTCTTGTGTTCTTTAGTGCATTCTAAATGTCAATTCACTTCTTGTTCCTTTGAAATGTATGTGCTATTTTTGAGAAATACCAGAATTTTATAGTAGCTTGTCTACAGTAATTGTCAAAAATTGGGAGACAATACTAATGTGCCTCACATTCCTCTTTAGCAACAAAATAAACAAAAATAGCAAGACCAACTGGGTAGATGAAAAACTAGAAAATCTTCTGAAAACAATGGGAGGCAGCAGGATTCCAGAATGCAGTTGGTTTCAGCCAAGAATATCGCTTCCATTTTTTGTAGAAAGGAATCTGGTAAAAACTCAGAGTACAATGAAACAAACTGGGAAATGGTGCAACAGACCTCCCATGTGGATCACAGTGCACAGCCCAAGTAGAAAACAACAACAGTTGTCACAAAAGGAGCAACCACATAAAAGGGAAAATGTTGCATCCACCAAGTGATGTCCTGCCCATGATGAATTTGTTCACCTGTAAAACAAGCTATCATCCTTTTTAATTAAAAAGACAAAACAAAACAAAACAAAACAAAATTAAAGACTTCAAACATTTGAGCATTTAATTTGGAAACTTTTTTTTTTTTTTCTTTTTTTTATGACCAACAGTTTCTAGATATTTTTATGATGTATATTTAACAAATTTTGATCATATTCCCTGAATGTGTTTCCTGCTATAAAGCTCTAGGACCAGATCTGGCTTCTTATTTCATAAAGTTTTAATATATACATCAATAACAGGCAGTTATGGGCCATTCAACACAAGAGTGCTTGACTTTAGTTAAAAAATTATGTTCTACCACTCTATGTGAGAAGGTAGAAGAATAAAAGTACTTGCATCTCACTACTGAGATCAAGGTTCATGGCTGTGGATGACCTTCATAAAGTGGATTTAACTCAATCCCTTCATCTGCCATGCCAAGGAATATATCACCATGCTGAACCAAGAAGACAACCTAAATTGAAACAAGACATGAACCTATGAAGAAATGAATAATGAACTAGTGTAATTCTGTTGCTGTTACTTTCAGGTAGAAGATGAGGTCAGTGTCAGGTCAGTGTTCTTCTGAACTTCATCTATCACAGCTTCAGATGTATTTAACTGGTATCAGTTTAGCAATCTTTGTAGGTAAAAATATTCACAATACACAATTAAAAGTAATGACATCCTCTTGAGCACATATGTACAGAGTGCAAGACACCAGAACAGCTAGGACAGGGCATTTATCAGGTAAATAGTATGCGTTTTATATATAAATATTTTCTGTTATACTGGAAGACTTATTAATTGCCTTTTCAGTCCCTTGTGCATGATAGGTTTTTAAAAATAAGAACTGAAGATATGTTGACCTGAAGGACCAGGCTACATTCAGAAGATAAGTAATTTTATGTCTTCCTGTATTATTTTCTAGCAGAAGAATAATTATTAAAATAACAAGTTTATACTGTTGTAACAATGATGGAAACATAAAGGAGATAGAATGAGGCAAAACTAAACTGCTATGTAAGATGTTACACACTTTTTACCTAAGTGAGGATGCTCTAGGCTGGAACAACTTACCTACAAACACTGTACAGGTTCATACAGGATTCCAGAATACCCCACATATTTTTATGTGGTGCAGTATGTGATTTGTTTTGGCACACTACCTAACTCACAAATAGTAGCCACTCCCTGGCATGACCCTTCTAATACTCCACTTGAACCACATATATTTACCATTTGACATTATCCCATCAGCCAGGGCTAAAATATGCCTCATAAATGAATAAAAATTTTTTGCCGATAAGTTATGGGACAAATTAAGGACAATTTGGGTCATGGGGAAAATATTGTGTACTAGATTTACTCAAACGGCTACTACAGGGTTTAGGGACCAAATGGAGCACAATGCTGATGTATCTGGAATTTTTTTTTTTTTTTGATTGGGAGGCAAGGATATTTTGGTAAGTTCCATGGAAGGATGTTAGAGATTTGTTTGGGAATCCAGGCATGTGCCAGTACAAAGATGTATGGCACAACACACTGCAAGTTAGAATATTCACAGTATATTTGTTCAAGGGCAGGAGGCATGGGACATGATGCCCTTTCCTATGTCAGTGGATCACGGGACACAATACACTTTATTCACTTTATTCCTGTTGATTTTTGATTCTGTGATAGCTTACAACAAAAAAACTTTGTTGTTCTGTGCCCTACAATCTTCAGACAAGTTCCCAGGTAACAGGAATCCCTATAGTTCAGCACTGTGTTACCAGACAGATGTGACAAAAATTTCCCCATGCAAACTCTGAAAGTCACAAAGGAATGAAGCCAAACTTCACTCTTCTGTGAAACAAAAGATCCACAATAGGTAGGCAATGTCAAAAAAAAAGTAGTTTTCCAGAATTCAAGCAGTTTGTATAGATAGAATAGTACAGGCTAGGCTGCACAAAGGAACTCAAAATGCAAAAAAATGCATGCAGATACTCCTTAGGTTTGTGTTCAACTTTCTACAAAGTATTAGTCTCATAATTCTTGCATTAGACTTTTCCAAATACCTCAGATGCAGACCTTTTCTGTACTCAGCTCTGGAGATGAAGAAAATAAACTTCTCTTTAAGACCAGTCACCAGCGCAGCATTTCAATGAAGGAATGAGACTAAATGAGATTGTGAGTCTTCCCAGAGAGCCATCTTTATACTGTTAGTTCATCCTCTTCTCTAATGGCTTTGGCTGTAAAAGGACATATATTTCCCAAAGACAGACATTCGCACGTTGAAATAACCCTGCAAAGAAGTGGGAAAGTTATTTGTGGCAATGGAAGCAGGATGACTGCCTGGGGTTGTTTGTGTTACAGCTGTCACAACCTCTGCCTTATAACAGCAATACTGGAGACTTTCTCAATGTGAGCCACTGGCAAGCATAGCCCCTCCTTTGCCTCAGTCAAGGTGGCAGAGGAAGTGTTGGCAAGCTTCCACCCCAGAAAAGTTAAAATTATGGGACAATGCCAATCTGAACACCTGTCCTTTCTAAACAGCTTTTGCCAAG
Source organism: Sitta carolinensis (assembly GCA_032173965.1). Lineage (NCBI taxonomy): Eukaryota > Metazoa > Chordata > Aves > Passeriformes > Sittidae > Sitta > Sitta carolinensis. The sequence continues at coordinate 138,347,297 of CM063284.1, forward strand.
ATACATCTTGAAATTAAGCTGGATTAAGTCAGGACAGTCTGTGGTAGAGACTTTGATAAGACTGAGCTAGATATTGGAAAAAAACCCTAGGACAAGCAGGTAACAAAGAACTTTTGGAATAACTGTGTTGTTTTAGGGCTGATAAGATTTTACTGTGGACTCACTCATCGGTATCTCAGGGCTGTGTTTCATCTGCCAGTACTCTAATGGGTGGCAAGGGATTGGTGCCTCCTGCCTGATGTCACAGACAGAAGCAGAACTGAGGAGGATATCCTGCCCTTCCTGTGAAGGCATTCATGAAGCCTGTGAGGGGCTCCATGATTGGGTTGAAGCCTTATCATTTCCCTTTTATTATTCAACTAGTTAAACTGCATGGTTCCCAGGGAAACATAAATCTGGGTGCAATTTTCAGGGTATTTCAGGTCTAGGAAAGTTATAAACAGGCAGTAGAAACCTGTGCTGACAGTAAAATCTTGTACTCTACTCCATTTGTTCCATTAATCCTTTAATTGCATCCTTACAGGAGTTACATAGAATTCAGGAGGACCCTACACTACCAGGCAGGAAAGGGAACGGCACAGGGAGAGAAATAAAGGAAAGAAAGAAGCAAGGATGGGAGCAAGGAAGAACATATTCCAGCCTATGCCAGAGGGTCACATTTGTCAGTTCACAAGGGGGTGAGCCTGAGCACAATATGAGCACAGGTACTGAGGAGCATTGGTCTGGTAGCTGGGGCCACTTTCTTACACTGGGTGCTGTAAATCTGTCAGCAAAGGCAGATTCACTGCTGTGAGTGGAAATCAGGCCAGAGGTATGGGTTCCCTTTCCAGAGGCCCATGGCCAGTGAGGCTACCTAGGTGGTCTGCAGAGCATCCCAGCATTGCCAGCATATAAGTCAATGGTTTAAAACATTACGATTTCTTTAAGCTCTCATTTCCAAACCACAGGGCCTAAGAGGGCATTTTTTCCCTAGCAACAGATTTATTAAGAAAAAAGAAGCTTATAGTGAGATTGAAGAATTACATTTATTCTTCCCTCCAAAACACCTGGAGTTACTTACCTTGGAACTTTCATACCTCAAAAAGCAAACCAAGCCAAACATTTAGGCGAGACTGAACTTGGAAAATTTTACCCCCAAAGAAGGATTGTTCTGAGATTCATCTGCACATTAAACCAGGAAATTCCAATGAAAGCCCCAAAATAATGTATAATTATAATTTGTGCTATCTCTCAAGGAATAATATGCATTATTACTAATGAAGCAGAAAGTAATGGGGCACCCAGTAGATGGAGAAAACCTTTTGTAGTTATGTGTAATTATAACAATTTTTGGCCATAACTTCAGAGTAATTCTGAAACCGAGTGAAATTTTTGGTCCAGCTATTTGTCTTTGCATGATTTAAAATTGGACTACTTTTTTAGAAAGTCAAAGAACTTTCTTTGCTGTGAAGTTTAAATTAAATTTTGATATATGCCTTAAAATTATGAAAGTAATTTTTCTAGTGTTCTTCGTATGACTTTTTAACACAAAGCAGAAAGATTAGAGCTACTGCTAATAACTAATGTGCTGCAACATATATCTAGCTGTAACTCATTATCAATGTATGCTTCTGAGAAATTGTAAATATGAAAAGAATGTCTAATTCCTGAGATTATTTTGAAGCCAACTGAAAGATTTTGTTAATCTTTTCTGTAAAACAAAATATTGTATCTGAAATTGATGCCAGAAGAAAAAGAAGATTTTCTACTTCATAAAAACAGGGTTTCTATTGTTTTCTTTTTGTATTTTTGTTACGTACCAACTGTTTCCTTTGTCCTTTTCTGAATGCAGGAGGATGATAGAGGACAACACAGGCCATTTTTTTGCAAAGGCAGAATTGGCAGCTGCCTAGGATGTCAACTTGTTTTACATAGGCATGCTCTCTATCCTCTTATGCCCAGAGATGCAGAATTAGCCTAAATAACAATAGTGTTATGGAGATGTGTGGGGATCAACAGAGGGATGTGGCAAAGAGGTGTAAAGGACAGCTATGACTGGGATACAGGTAATGAACCTTGTGCATCAGCAGCCCAAATGCAACCAAAGAGAGCAAAGATTGAAGAAAACCTCAGATCTTGGATCACTGCATCCTGAACCCTTTGGAGCAGGTTAAGTCCTAGCCAATTTCCTCTTCTTTTTCTCCCTTTCCTTTTCCCTCATCATGCCAAGAGGTGTAAGAGGTTAAACAGGAGGGTGCTTTTGAGGAATAAGAAGAGGCAATGCAATTTCAGATGGGCTCAAAAAGGCCTGTATAATATGGCAGCTGGGGTGGACCAGAGAGAGGAAAACAGACAGAGATTTTGAGGAAGAAGGTGAGGGGATAGGAATGGGGCTGGGAGAGAATTTAAAAAACTACAAAACTATCTATGGGTCCCCTGACTTATCACTTAGTCTGATGAAAACCTAATTTCTCCTTCCCTTCTCTCCACTGAGGCATCTCATCATCTCTCTCACTTTGCACTTTTCACTGAATATTTTCCCTTCTTATATCTTGAGAAACACCTAAACAGTAAAAAAAAAATATTTTTCCTGCATGTAAGAAGCCTAGAACTGGTTCTGTTTCTATCAGCACCGTTTACAGATGGCTGAGGACTTCTCTGTATTTTGAACAACTTTTAGTTTTGCCGTTCTCAAAATATAGGAACAAATGTCTTTCATACAGTCTAATTCCTGTCAATATCCAGGTCTGTGGTGGTAGCAAAGGGTGAAGTTGCATAGGAAGACAGCAGAGCCCTGTGTGTGTATTCCTGGGAAGTTTCCTTGGTCTCTATAACAGGATCCATTTGGGAAAAGTGGTCTTGTACTAGGGAGCTCCTAAAGAAACAGAATGCTGAAGAATCTGCAGCTGCATCCACAAGATCAGGAAAATTTTCTCTTTGTCTTAAAACTGTTTTGCTACTGTCATAGGCAACAGTTTATGCCTAAAGCAAGACCTTTAATCAGAGCTTACTGTCTGTACATTTGAAGTGGGATGCATCTAACCAAATGTAAGCACTTTTTATGTATTTCTTTATAGAGAGATTTAGACTCCTAGCAAATGCTTTGTCTAACTCTAAAGTAGACATCCAACACAGATGACATGAAAAGCTCCCTGAACATGCCCTAAAACATGTTTGTCTCCCAAATGATTTCCCCTAGGTTGCCTAACTCATACAAAAATAATTGTCCACCCAGTCACACAAAACATCTGAGTAGACACAGAGAAATGCTTTCACCATCTGTAGATAACACAGACTGCTTTTTGGGCAGTATAATGAATCCTGTGGTAACAAGGTAACAACAAATCACACTTCTATTCTGAAAATACATAACTTTTAGCTTTTTTGGCTATTCTATCCCATCTTTCATTTCCTGAATTTTAATTTTCTTAAGAAAGGTTCTGAAGGAGTGAAAGAAAAAATCACCTAAAAAACCAAGAACATTTTAAGAATGAAAATTTTAATAATTAATGTAATAATAACATCTGAAATTATAACTATGCATATAGTCATAAAAATAACAGAAATTATACTAATTTTTTTCTCTACTGCGGACTTTGTGTCAAATTCAGTTTATTATAAAAGTAGGACATAAAGAGTATTACTTTGGAAGAGGTAGCAAGCATTATAGTCAGGAGTTTTAGAAAGCAGCATCAATTAGGAGAAAATTTGCAAAATATTTTCTTTCCAGGTAGCAAAAACATTTTCAAAAGAACTCACTGTTAAGAGTTCTAATAATATTATCAGAGGCATTGAAATGGGAAATTAATGTCAAGAAGGTCAAGAAGCTTTGAAAATCTCATCTTTATTTATGTGTTTTTTAAATGGATAAAAAGCATAGGTACCTGAAATATTGTTTTAATGATTCAACAATTCCTGTGCTCATGCAGGCCCAGGGAAAAAAGATTTTCTTTCTCCACTGGGGAGAAGTGAGAAGTAAATCTTCTAGTTGTGTGTCCAGTAAATTTGTTTCAGCATTCTGATTAGTATAACAGTCATTGCTGTCCCTTCAATGATTCACACAAAATATAATTATTTTTAGCATACAGATTCTCTTCATTACTGACAAGGTCATGTTTAGGTCCTACCTACAGAAGCAAGACATTAACAATATTATGCTGCTTGCTTTCTCTAAGCAAAGGATTTGCTTTGAGCATTTTACACACATTTCCTTTTTTTTATTATTTTTTATACTCATATTTTCTTTACCACAATAGGAATAACAAATTTATAAATCTGTTGGGTTGCTATGTTCCCTCTTTCCTCTTTGTCTGAGGAAAAAAAGCCTATGTCTAGCTAGCGCAACAACAAATTCCTTTATGCCAGGTGGCATGCAAATAGGTACATGAGCATCACTAAAGCTTTAGCTTCAGATCATGAAAAAATCCACTCTCCCTAAAATCAGATCCTTGTGGCGATTCAAGAGAAAGATTATTTTTTTCTCCACAGTTACACTGGTCACTGAAGATTCTGCTTCAAAATCTTGTTCAGCATATGGGAATCCCACTGCCCTTCTGAAAATTAAATACTGGGATCTCTCCCTTCCTGAGAAATCCCACTTAAAAACACCTTTTTTTTGAGGATTTATCAATACTTAATTTTAAAAAATAGCCCTTCTCTTAATGGCTTTTCTCTGCTGAATTCTACTAACTTTGCTGACTTTGTTAAATGAGACCAGTCACTAATTCTGGAATCACAGTCAGCATCATTCCTCATCTTTTGTTTTCTTTCCTTCTCACCTGGCTGAGACAATTAAATACTGTATAGAGTGTCAAAGGCACAGCCTAATAATTGCAGAACAATAAGCTTTCCTAGCCCAGGAAGGCTTCGATTGTCCGTCTGTAAAAGCCATTTTCTGCATCCTTATTAGTCACCTATTATGTGGATCATTTTAATTACTAATTAAGATGATGTCTAGTTTCTTCAGTGTTAGCCACGAACATGAAATAACATTATTTTAATCAAAGGCAGAGCTTCACTTGGAATTGTTGACTTCCATACATAGATTTTTTGTTAGTAGCCAATTTCTGAGGTCTATGTGGTGAAGGTTTATATAATTTCTAAACAAGCATCAAGGTTTGTTATATTATTTTTTAATTACTTCAAAACTATTTTATTGCTATATAATAAGCAGAAGAATTCTTAATGGCACTTGAATTAAAAAAAAAAAAAAAAGTTTTATGACTCAGGTTAAATGCTTATGCACTGTAGATGCTCTGCACACCGTTGATGCATTTGATAGCATAGTTGCAAACCATGAATGACCTGTCTTCCCCAAAGTCAACGCCCCAGGTCTTACATATCAGGCACAACAGCTTCCTCACATCTCCTGGTAAAAATGAGGTTTCATGAATGCCTGATTTTTGAGCAGAGCTTATTCATGGTCTTCCCAAAGGGATAGAAAACTTTTGTGAAATCCCCATACATTTGTGGATTTCCAAATATTTCACTGTGTGAAGATTAAGTGAATTAGAACTTTTCTATCTTCTGTCTCTTGGTGGACTTGTACTTCTGCAGGGGTGTTAAATCTGGCAAAGACAAAGCAGAGTCTGCAACTAATCACTTCAGCTGATGATTGCGGCAATAGCCAGGTCAGGACAGAGTCACTGATCCGTTTAGCGCAGCTTTATCAGAAAGTTTATAAAGTTTACATAAACAGATGTACATAATTCTAAACTTAAAATTACCAAGAGACCAAAAGATTTATACTTTAAACAACCATCTTTCACTGCCTCATATATTGTGGGGCTGCTGAAGATGGGGTTTAAATGTTTTTTTATGGCAGAAAAATTATTAATATTTTAGATGTGGACATCTGCCCGAACTGGAGCTGCGCTGGCCAATGGTGCACTTGTGTTTCAATTCTCAGAAAAGTGGAAAGGTCTTGCTTGGTTATTAATGATTAATTTACTATCCTTTGAGAGCTCAGATTTGTTTATGTCTACTAATGTATTTTTTCACACTGCAGGTCAGCTATGGTGTCCTATGTGTAGCTAAGATACACCAATTACTATTTAAGTCCGCAGCGCACCAAGTGTGGGGTTTTTTTCCTTTTTTAGGCAATTTACTTGATTTCTTCTGTGTTTAATACTGAGAGAGCCCCCTTTGGTGAGAAATTATCGACACCTCTGTCCACTGAATCTTCTCAACCTAGCTGCTTCATCTTCTTAAACTGTCCTTGGATCAGCCTATTTAATACAAGTGTAAGAGTTCTCCCCATGTAGCCTCTCAAGATGAAAATCTCTACCTTGTTTTCTGAACACATGGCTCTCTTTGGGTGGTACATAAAGATTAGCTATTAGAGTCTGTGGACCCCTGTGTTAAAAAAATGTGCAAACAATAACTAAAAAAACACCTCTAAAATTCCTATTAATTTAGTACTCATTCTCACCTACTCAATACCCTTATATTTTACTGCCTACCCTCCTCTAAAAGCCACATTTCAAGGCTTAAAAATTAGTCATCTTCTTTAGCTAGTCATCATTTGCATTTACAATATAACTTTTCTCACCAGTTGTGAGTCTTGCAGTGTAAGGAGCTAAACACTCCAACTTCTACAAGATGATCAGAGTTAACACCTGTAGTGCTGGGATTTCTTTTTTTAATAATAGAATTTTGTGTAATGTACAGTATTTGTCATAGTGAAGAATTAAAGGGCTGGGCAGCGGTTATAAGAATTTAATACCCAAATTCCTATTTCAGATATAATATATCTGCCCATTTGAGAAGTGCACCTGAAAATATCTGAATGTGTTGATTATTCCTGCAGTCTTGGGACTGTCCTCTTTTGTTTATGGCATAAAAAGGATTAGCATGCTGGCATAGAGCAATTGCTTGGAAAAAAATGGTGGTAGGAAACATCCTATGTCTCTGATCAGGTAGTAGTAAATGTTATTAAATCCTTACTAATTAACTTCAGACTGGACATGCAACAAATAATTTCAATTGTTTTTAAGCAAAGGTCTTTTTAAGGATAAGATTATGTTATTTCTTGGCTAAGCAAAATAAAAATTGAACAATCGGAAAACATTTTGGAGGGTGTAATTTGATTGCAAAATAAGGCATTCTGAGAAACCTTTCAAAATGTGTTCAATCTGCCAAGCAATAAATAACCTTCACACCTGATTTGTTTTAAATTAATGAAGTCTACCGTAGCTACCAGTTTGGAGTAAAATGAAACTGTTTCCCTACACAGTCAGAGTATCATAGATTTTAACAAAAAGAGACACTAAAATAATTTTCACAGCAGTGAATTGAGTGATTTAATGATGCTGAAGAAAGGTAAGATTGATTGAAAAACTCTAGAGTATATGCCATCTCTTTCTCAGATGGCAGTGTGTAAATTGAAGACGGAAAGCTAGGCAAATGAAGAAATAAGAGAACATCAATCAACCCTTTATCAAACCCCTGTACTGCTGCTAGGTCTTTGTCTGACATGCCATTGTGTTGTCTGTTAGAAACAGAAAAGAACTTCATTCTTGTCAATAAATGGCTACAAAGCCACCAATCTGGTAAGGGGACAGTCAGCTGCTAAGTCTGACAGGTCAGTTTATTGACATGTGGATGTTTAATTCAGCACAATAAATAGATTATATCATCACAAATTGTGCCCTTTTTTTTGTTGCATGTGGCCCACATCCATATTTTGTTCATGACAGTAGGTATTTCATTGAGGAAACACTTATCCTTTACATTGAGAAAAATATGCTCTGCCTTTAAAAGAAAAACAGAACTCAAAATACTACATATAATTACAAGGTGAGTGTATATGTATAATTGTCTTACAAATACATATGCTGAAAATATTGTGAATTTTCTTAAATTATGGTGCTGTAAAACATTACCAGACAACTAAAAGGATAGTTGAAACAAATTAGAGCAGAGTGAAATTAGCCCAGTAGTTAATTTTAGGTTAATACCAGCTTAAAATACATTGCCCTACAAATTATTTCTTAAACACCATGTGGTCCTAGTGACATACACAAGCTGTATATGTCTATCTGCCTGAGGAGCAGTCTCAGTGGAAGGAGATCCAAAGTTCATCTGTCCTATTCTTCTTTCTTTGATAAGAAGCAGCAGGTTCTAGGAAAATACATGAGAATAGGGAATGAGAGAAGATAAAAGAATCCAGCTTCCAACAGTCAAAAATGTCAGGATTTCCTAAGTCAGAGGTGACTTCTTGACTCTTGTAATGCATTGGGTTGGGATGGATATAATTTTCTTCATAGCAGCTCATATGGTGCACTGGTGACCTAAACAGTGCTGCTAACACAAAATTTTTTTAGTTATTGTGCAACAGGGCATGGACAGCACCCAGCCCTTCTCTGATTCTCACTCTTCCTCACCAGTGAAAAGGCTGGGAGTGAATGCAGCCATCACAGCTGACTCACAGAGGCCAAAGTGGCATTCCACACTGGAGCACCATGCTGAGCAGCAAACTCTTGGTAGTAGTTTAGTAGTTTTCCCAATGTTGCCATAAGTTGGCATCAAGTGGTTGGACATCAGTCCATCAGTGGTTGGACTGGTCGGACATCAGTCATCAGTCATGAGTTATTGCTTTTGCAAAATGTGTTGATGAGTCTCCTCCTTCTGTCTTTACTTATTAACTGATCTTTATCTATACCCAAGAGTTTTCTCTCTCATGTCCTTCCAATTCTCTCTCCCAAACCATTGGAAGAGAGTGAGGAAGGGACTGGTGGTGCTGAGTTAATTACTGGGGTTAACTCACCACAAGTGTTGCATATTCTAACTCCCAACAGTTCATTTCTTATTAATTTGCTCCCATTATTAATAACTCAGTGTTTTTCTCAACTCATAAAATTAAGTAGATTTGTTCTATTTTTAATCTGTACCTAACAAAGGATTCTATTTCCTATTTGTTGTTCCTATTCTATTTCTAGTTGTCGTGAAGGGCAGATTTAAAAGAGTTTATGTAATCTAACAGCTCTTTTAAGCATTTATGTCCAGTTCAGGTAGGCTTAACATCAGTTTACTTCAGAGCCATCTGAAAAAAATAAAAATAAAAAGAACAGGATAGGAAAAAGCGAAAATAGAAAGAAATGTTGACAAATATAGGAAAGTGTGAGAACCAGGAAATCCTTCTGACTGTCCTGGGAAGATTTATAAGTCACAAGAATTTAGAGAGAATGATAATTAGTATGTCACACGGTGAAAAAGTAGAATTTGTGGATTTTAGATGTGAGATTGGGGACAAAGATGGAGGAAATGGGGTGTGTCCCTGAGCTTCTTCTTCGTCCTCTTGTTCTCCATCTTATCTGGTGGTGTGGCACATTTGGATTGGTTTGGAACAAAAGTACACTGTACAACATAGTGGATAGATATTGGAGAATTGTTATAAATAAAGTACACGTAATTTTCAGTATAAAAGATAGTGCCCTCCCAAGGGCGGACAGAAGAAGGGCGGACAGACCAAGACCAAAGAGGAGAGCACTGGCCTGCAGAGAAGCTGTGGCAGGCCAGGGAATGAATATGCGATAGCAAAGAATAAACAAATTCCTGAGAACGAGAAAACAGATGACTCGACCTCTTCTTCAGACGCAGGGCTGGGGGAAAACAGAAAGCTTTCACAGAGACAGAAACAGAGACAAGTTAAGTTAGGTGAAAGCCAAGCTCACAGAGCTCTCAGAAACACCAGGAAGGCCCAGGCAAGAAAAACAAAGAAATAACAAAAACAGGAAGAAAAAAAAACAACATATCTTTTTATATTTTTAAAAACCTAACAGGAAAGGATGAATCAGTATCCATGATGGGAAACTTAAAGATTTAATCATCATTATATGGGCTCCCAATGCTCTAGTATCCATCTCATCTTTTATTTCCCATTTTTCAAATGAATGACTATTTTTCGATCCATGTAAGAGAGTGATTATCTAAACATGAATGTCTTGTTTTCAGAAAAAAGTATGACTTTAACTGGCTATGAAAATTCACACAGCACCAATAAATTATTGTGATACTCCTTTCTAATTTTATTATTATAACTTCTAAGAGATAATTTACCAGTCGATTGAGTAGATACTGGATTTTAGGAGAAAATATATTGCTAAGCATGATTGGGTGAACAACACTAGACAACAAGGCTTGTGATGTAGGATATATCCCTTTCTTTAGTACTGGTATATTGGATTTTTATGGCAAGGATTTAGTAGCAGGATGGGACTACAGGCTGTTAGAGGCTTCCCCTATAGAGGCTGATAGAGCCAAGGCCAGCCAACTACAAGACAGACCCACTGCTGGCCAAGGCAGAGCCCAACAGTGGCAACACCTATGGGATAAAATGTTTCATAATGGGCAAAAAAAACACTGCACACTGGTATCCAGGACAGAGTGAGAATATGTGAGAGGAACATCCCTGCAGACACCAAGGTCAGTGGAGAAGGAGGGGCAGAAGAGACAGGAGGTGCTCCAGGTGCTGTAGCAGAGATCCCTCTGCAGCCCATGGTGCAGAAAATGGTGAGGCAGCTGTGCCCCTGATACCATGGAGGATCACAACGGTGCAGAGCTTTCCATGGAGACCATGGAGGGACCTATGCCAGAGCAAGTGGAAGCTCAGAGGAGGCTGTGACCCTGTGACCAGCTCACACTGGAGCAGGTCCCTGACAGGACCTGTGGACTCCTGCAGACACAAGCCCATGCCAGAGCAGTTTTTCTGGCAGGGCTTGTGACCCTGCAGGGGACCCAGCTGGAGCAGGCAGTTCCTGAAGGACTGGACCATGTGGAAGGTATCCACACTGGAGCAGTTTCTAAAGAGCTGCAGCCTGAGAAGGAGTTGGGTGGGAGAAGTTTTAGGAGGGACCCCACACTGAAACAGCATGTGGAAGAGTGTGTGCAGTCCTTTTCCTGAGGATGACGGAACAGTAGAGACGTGATGAGCTGACCACAGCCCACATCCCCCAACCCCCTGCATTGCTATGTGGGAGAAGGAGGAAAAAAAAAATAGGAGAGAAGTTGTGCCTGGAAAGAAGGGAGAATTGAGGGGAAGGTGTTTTAAGATTTGGGTTTATTTTCCCTACTCCGAATTTATTATTAGGTAATTTCTCTAATTTTTTTCCATATTCAGTCTGCTTTACCCATGATGGTAACTGGTGAATGATTTCTCCATGGCTTTATCTTAAGTCTTTCATTCAAATTTCTCTCTCCTGTTTCTTAGGACAGGAATGAAATAGTCAGTTTGTTGGGTTCTATTGTGTTTTAAATAAATAATCACAAAAGAGGGTTCTTCCAGAAAAATATGTGCTCCAGTGTCTAGTGGGAAGTTCCTCAGACCAAATAGAAGGGCTGGTCTGAATTAAGATTTTAATAAAGGGACTTCTGAATCTTATTTCAAAGAGGTAAATTATGAATACTATGACCGGGACTAGAGGGGCCTTGCCTCCAGCCAGGTGGAGGAAGAGATTAAAGATTTACTGGACTGTGTGGATTGGATTCAATGGCCTGGCACATCATACCAAGCTTGTTTCACTTGAACGGGCATCCTGTACACATAATCGACTGCCCCAGGTTGGAAACACAGCCCTACCATCTGCCATGGACCAATCCAGACTGCACTGGAGCAGGGTGAAGCTCTGGAACACCTGCAATACATTGATGACATCATCATGGGCAACAAAGCAGAAGAATTTTTTGAGAAAAGGAAGAAAATAGTCCAAATACTTCTTAAAGCTGCTTTCGTTATAAAACAAAACAATATAAATGGACCACACAGGAGATCCAGATTTTAGAAATAAAATGCCAATATGGGATGTGGGCAGATCCAAATGCCCAATGATTAGCAAAACAGCAACCTCTCCACCAACTAACAAAAAGGAAACTTAAACTTTCTTAAGCTATGGGGTTTTGGAGAATGCGTGCTCCAAATTATAGCCCTGATTGTAAGCCCCCTCTATAAAGTGACCCATCAGAAGAAAAGTTTCCTACAGTGCCCTGAAAAAACATCTAGTTTTTTAACAAAATATATGGGAGACATTTCATGCAGTAGCTCTTTTGCCAATCCAGGCAGTAAAATATATAAAATGATGTGAACTATGCTACATACTAGAAGAATGACCCTATCTGGAGCCTCTGGAAGGAAGCACCAAGGGGTACTCCCTGATGGGTCCTGCTGTATTGCAGGAAAGCATCAGAGAGAGAACGCAGACGTATGATCTGTATGTAACAAGCTGTATATGTATTTGATGAGCTGCAGAAAGGAGAATATGACTCAGACCAATTTGCAGAAATGGAGGCTATCCAGCTAGCTTTAGACACTGCTGAGCAAAACAAATGGCCAGTGCTCTATCTCTGTATCGGCTGGTGGTGGAATGCCCTGTGGGGATGTTTACAGCAAGGGAAATAGAGCAATTGGCTGTGCAGGGACAAACCCATCCGGGTTGCTGCACTGTTGCAAGTTACTGCTGTTTGTAAAAGTGCTTCAGGCAGATGCCACTGAAAAACATCAGAACAACCAGCAGGTGGATCAGGCTCCTAAGATTGAAGTGGCTCAGGTGGATATGGACTGGTGAATTATTTGTAGGACAGTGAGCCCATGACACCCACGGCCATCAAGGAAGAGATACACTACAGAGACAGGCTCATGACCATGGGGTGGAGTTTATTTAGCATGGGCACTGTTGCACACATTATCCATGAACATGGAGTGGTGCTGCAGTCAATCAAGACAAATGGTTAAAGTCTCTTGGGTATGTGGGTGTAAGAGACTGTCCAAAGATCCCTCATTTGCCTCACGACTGTTGCGAGAACAGAGACTAAGACCACAAAGACCCCAGAGAACTTTGTGCAGGAGCTCCGCCCTGATTGAGATGGGTGCTAGCCAAGTGATTGTTTGCAGGTGTGTTTGATGTGGGCTGCAGTACACTGCTTTGTTCCTGCTGGTGAGCAAGGACTTGCAGCAGGCCCTAACACAGGTGTGTTTGATAGTACACTGCTCCATCCTTGCTGACGAGCAAGAACTTGCAGAGGGGTGCTTGCGCCTGCCTCCATCACAATAGCCCATAGATCTCCCCACCTCTTGGCCAGCCACCCCTCGCTTTGGAGAAAGACTATAAAACGTGACTTTCTGAGTTAACTTGCCAAGATCTCCCCACGGAAAGAGGACACGTCTATTGGCTAAGGACCACGAGGACTTCGTCTCATCCATTGGTAGCTGTATCCCACCCTCTCTCTCTTTTTCTTTCTCTCTCTCTCTCCCATCTATCACATAATTGTGTTAGCACTCAATAAAAGTGCATTGCTGTGATTAAGCTGTAGTGTCCTCTGTTGTTTGCCCTTTTTACACTCTGAGGTCCATAAATAAACTGTCATGACTCCCACCTGTATGAGTGGATTGTGACAGGGGGACAGTGGTTGAGATCAGTGGTATGTGGAGGTGTGCTAGGCTGACTTTACTGTAGTCCTACAAAGCTGCCAAGGGAAGCATGTGTTTACAGTGGTGGAAGCAGCCACTAAATGGCTGGAAGCATATGCAATGTCCCATGTCACTGCCCAGAATGCTACCCTAAGGCCTTGATAAAAAGTCTTACAGCAACATGGCACCACAGAAACAATTGAGTCAGACAACATGACTCATTTCTGAAACTTGATAGACACCTGGTTCAAAGAACATGGCATTGGATGGGTACATCACAGTCCCTAACATGCATCAGCCTCCAGGAAAATCTAATTATAAAATTGACTGCTAAAGAGCACACCAAGAGCAATGGGTGCTTGGACCTCCAAATATCAGGAAAAACATTTAGCAAAAATCACCTGGCTAGTCAACATTAGAGGATATGGACATGATCAAGCTGTCCATGGCCTATCGGAACTTTAATGTACTGAAGAAAGGGGTAAAGTCCCTGTAGTGTGCATCAAAAATATTTTGGGGAAGACAGCTTGGTTATACCTGCCTGTGATATAATCAGTCCACTGGGCCTCTCAATATTTATCCTATGACCATCATTCTCCATACCAGAGGTGATAAACAGCACAAGAGGGAACATATACATATAAATTCAATCTGGAACATCTGTAATTGTCTTGAACCCTTTGAAATAACAGTATCACACACTGTATGACAGAAAAGACTGCCATGGTTTGACTCCTACTGGCAACTAAGCAGCACATTGTCATTGACCCTCACTTTCTAAGATACCTGTATGCATATTTTAAGAATGTGTGGGCTAGATTCAATCATGTACATCAGTGATAAATCAACACAAGTAACCTAAGGTAGCCATGCCAGTTGTGGCTGTGCATTTTTATGATTTTAATTCAATAAAAGTCCAAAAACCACTCTGGGCATTTGCTTCTTCAGGCTCATGACAAAAAAAAAGAAATTATTTAAATTTGATAACTAGCACAATAATTGCCACACATATGTTTTGCAAGCACAGAAACTTTATCAATAAAAGACTCATTACATTATTTATGTTAAATTCTTCTTTTGTTTAAAAAACATTTCATCAGCCTGCTGTTCTGTGTTGAAAATACAAGTCACTGCTAATTTAGCTGCAAGGGTTTATTCTCCTTTTGAAAAGGAAAAAAAGTGTTTTAAAATAGTTTAGTTGTATCATACATACTCATCAGAATCCATCTGTCTCTGTAACTAATGAAAAATCTTGGCTCAGAATTTAACTAAGAAAGAGGAGAGATTGAATGAGCATGCAGAAGAAAAACAAGAGCTACTTCTCCCAGTAGGTGAGCAGAAAAAGGATATGTCTGAGCAAGTGCGAAACTGAAATAAGGTGCATGTTGGAACTGCAGTAGAGAAACAGAGAGGAAATTCTGCCATTAGAGAAAAACAGGACAGAGAAAGACTTGGAAGAAAACTGGTTGAAGAGCCTGCACTCAGGTAAAAACTTTCTTCTTCAGTGCCCAGAAGAGAATCAAATCAATTCAGGTCTCACTAGCCCTTGGCTGCCTGCCTATACCTGTGACATCTGCTGCTTTGTGAGCCCACAGAGAGGCTGACAGCACAGCACTGTTATTAGTTGCTCTGGTAGCTCCAAAAGTAAGAATTTGTGTAGCTGGTGTAAAGGCTGGCTTTGTAATAATATTTAAGAGATTGGATTTGGACTTTTAAAATAAATCTCCCCATAATCCCCACTTTTTGCAGCATGATTATCTTTGAGTAGGAATTACAAACTGGACTCCTTTTGCGTGGAAGCCTACCAAGGGATACATCCTGAGCCTGTTCCTTTTGCTAATGGCAGCCAATCCATGGGACCAAAGAAGCAAATCTCCACAAAATGGCTACAGTGAACATCAGTTCTTCAGGGTCTGCTCTGCAAAGTGGACCCACACTCATTTCCTAATGAGACACAACTTTGGATTCCACTACTGCTAATCACCGGTATGATATCCTATCAATATTTGCTTTCTTTTAGAAAGACAGACATCAGTACAAAGAAAGTCAGCATCAGAAGAACAAGTGGAAAACATCTATTGAAGCTATAATTAAGATTACACAGGGAAACTTAATTAGCAGATTCACAGTGCATAAACAAATATACATAGCTCTTATGTTTTGATGTTAAGATTTTCTTTAAGGATTCAGCTTCCCTTTTCTCTTCTTCCTAAAGCCCCTTCTTCCTTCATGGATACTGCTCCCTTTTCCAACAGATGCCTTACTTTCTTAGTGCCAAACATGACCTCACCTGACCTTTCTTGCACACTAGTCAGACCTACAGTGAAATTGATTTGTAGTTTACCTCATCTGGTGTTTATTGATGCAGTACAGGACTGCCTAATGGACAATAGTGGCCTTTTGCTCATCAATTCTATGGGGTACTGGATGATACTATTAGCACACAAATCAGCAACATGTGGACAATCTGGGAAAACAATAAAAAATTGTGTTAGCAGTGCAATGAATATTGCATAACATATATGTCCTCATTTGCAGCCATCTTCCTCAGTGCTTATAATTTTGGAAAGACAGGTTTAGTAGACCTTTGTGGTGTGTTCTTTATTCTAATTTATTGTTTTATTGTATTAGTTCATTGTTAATAGTTTTATTGTTAATGGTTCTTTCCAATATACCCCTATGGTTCTCTTAAATTTGTCAATCCCTACTGTTGTATCCACCCCAAAGTTTCCTTAACTGGTAAACCCGCCCTATGTTCCAGCTCCTTCCCTGTCAGTCAGTCTTTCCCTGCCCAGCTCCTTCCATCCATCATAGTTGCCCCATCCCCTGTTCCAGACCCTTCCTTGTCAATCCTCCCTCCAGCCTATCCCTGCACGGTTCCTCCCCTTGGGCTGTCACCCAAACCTCGATGCCCCATTGGCCCACGTGACCCCAGTCCTCCCTCATTAGTTCAGGATGTTGTCAATCCCACCTTGTCCTCCTCCCCTCTCCCTACCTTATTGGTTGTAAGTTTGTGTCCACGCCTGGGATCCTCCCCCTATAAAACCCCCTGCACACCCCAGTTCTGGGTCTCTTCGTCCCTGACGCTCTCTGAGGAAATAAACCTTTGGGAATCATATGAAGGATCCCTCTCTGGTTTTTGCTCTAATCCTTGATGCCTTTCCCACCTTGGTGCTACAGAGAGCAGTCTTGCTGCCAGGGGATCCAGCAGCCACTGCCTTATCTCTACCTGGGACTATTCCAGACCAGGAGAGACCACTCTGGGCACAGTCCGAGACCAGGGCTAGCTGCGGAACCCTCTCGAGCACTGTGTCAGTAGACAACAGTGATGGTTAAATTTAAAAATTGTTTACTGCAAACATGATACTACATCTATGGAAGGACCAAGAAATAAACTGTGGTCTCTCTGGCAGATTAAAATTTCAAGACCTGTCTCCAAAAACTTAATTTGTTACTGTCATCTAGTCAGAGTAACTTTATACAGCCAACTTTAATCCAGAAAGTACTTCACTACCTTGTTTTTGAGTGTTTGAATTTGTCATACTAGTATTTATACATGTCTTATATAGAATAAAAAATAAAATAAGCCTGTTCCTTTGAATAGATGTCAATTGCCGCTGAACCTGTGAAAGTCCTCACTTAGATATGTTGAATGTAAAAACTCAGCCTTGCTCTATGGTGTAGAGAAATGTTAAACTACCTCCTCCTGGTTTAAGGAAAGCTTTTTTTTTCTTTGGAAAATCCTTACGTTAGACAGCAAAGCCTTTCTTTTGTTACCAAGAAGTTTAAAATTACATTTACTAGGGTCATATCTGCAGATTTTGAGGCAGTAATGTTGCTTCTTAGGTGTAGAAAATCCTAGTAGAAACTAAGGATCCAAAAATAATAATTTGAAGGTATATTTAACAATACCAGTATTTCCATCAACAATTGTTTGGATGTAGTTCAAAAGGCACTTAAAAATCACTACTTAGAGCTACTATGATCTTCCTACAATTCTTTTCTTGGATCATTTATATGGATTTTGTCTCTTTGCTTTTAAAGTATGGGGAAATTACTTGAATCTAGGAGAATATCTTACTTTGCATCAATTTTGAATTTCTAGAATATCTAACCATAAGAACATGGACATTGAAAATTATTTCATCTTGAGTAAAATCAGGAGTTTCCATTTGCTTAAAAAAACAACCCTCTCTGTTAGTATAAAAAAACCCCCTTCTCTTTACATAGAAAAAAACTCATAAAGGATTCAGGGATAGAGTAATTTCTGTTTTTGCTATGAGGCAGTTATAATAATCAAGGGCAACAAAATGAAAGCCCTTTTAAAATTCCTTTTCTTCCTGAAGTGTTTACCTATGATATTCCAAACAATAGTGTCTGCCTCTTGGCACCTATTTAAGATATCCTTAGCAAATGAAAATTAAATTAACAACAATTCTTTTAAAATCCCTAAGGCAAAATTGAAACTTTATATACTTATAGAAGAAAACAGTTATTCTCCAAATGGCTGACAACACCATCTCTAGGCTACATAGTAATGGATGCCAGTGAAAATGATTACACATTTCTTTATTCTCACTAGATAACCTTCAGGTAAAATGATTTCAGGCTCTCTGATTTTCTGGCTTACTTTCCACACGTATTACATGCACTAGCCTTAACACCAAAGGTTTCATCTCAGTCACATGCAGAATAGATGCAAAATATTCCTAAGATTCAATTTATTGCATTGAGTACTGTATTCCATGGTGTAAATGCCACATCCCCCTGAGGAACTGAAGTGATTGCAAAGGCTGAGTCTGGCCCTTCCCAAAGGTGGTAACTGAGGCCCAGAAAAGTCCATTGAAGTTTGTGCTGTAACCCTCCTACCTGCACTGGCTTATTTCTGGGCAGCTTTTGACCATTTAATTAACTTTACCCTTTGCTAGGCCCAGGGATTTTCTCATTGCTTTGGTGGTCTTTTATCTCTTCTTTTTGACTTGGCAAAGTAGCCCTACCTTCAGGGTGAACTAGAGAAATCTTTCACTCACAGCTCTAAATCTGGTAACTCTGTGTAAGTTCTTGTTAGGATCCTGCTTATCAAGGAGACTCTTTTCTTGCTTAGTAAATTCATTGACATAAATCCATGGGAAGCAAGTGCACAGACATATGAATGATATGTATAATATGGATTAATAAATAATACAAATATTGTTTATCACAATGTGTTATTTATCTAGTGTGCATTATGGATAATGGTGTTTCTTTTACGCTTTTAATATTTGAATACGCAAAAGTATCTTTGGCAATACTTCTTGCAGTCTAAATTCTTATTGTCAGGATAAAGAGAACATAATAATGTATCAGGAATATTTTTCAAAGTTATACTAATTTTTTCTTGCTTCTAATGAAGACTCTATAGTCAAATTAGTGTACTGAAAATCTACTGATGGCATCACTGTGTTCATATCACCTAGTATCTCAAGAATCTTCCTCTCTTCCCAGATTCTCAAGCAGAAAGACTTAATAATTTTTACCATTAAACTGTTATCTCATTTCTCTACCCAACTGGCTACATCTCTTTGTATGATAATCTGATCCTTTCCTATATTAACAATAATTTGCACAACCTGGAAGTACAGTAAATGTACATAAAGTTATTTCAAATGAAAACATTATATCATTAATCAAAACTGATCCTGACAACACTTCCTGAACCACTAATTTAATTGTTTTTGATCCTAATGTTTCTTATTCATTACTTTCCGTATCTTTTGTTTATCAGTTTTTCAATTCTAGGACTAATCCCATCCTATGCCATTTTAAATTGGAATTCACCTTTGCCAGAAATTCAGTAGTGCATTTTCATTGTATTAAATTTGTCTGTGAATATTGATCAAAAAATAATATTTCTTTGGAATGACATCTTCTAGGCAGTGTACATGGGCTATCTTTATAACAGGTAATAAGAAGTATATCAGTGATATCCTAGTTCACAGAAAATATTATATTTGGTGAGAAAAAAAATCTATATATTTTATAGTCATCTGTGATTGTGTCAATTCTTTCAGCAGTATTACTTGCTGATAGTAGAGTCACATTCTCAAATACTTAGTAATTTAGAAGGACAGAATTATAAAATGTTAGAAGGGACCCCAAAGATCATATAGTTCCTACTCTCAGCCATAGGCAGGGACATCTTCTACTAGACCAAGTTGCTCAGAGCCCCATCCAACCTGGCCTTGAATGCTTCTAGGGTTGAAGCACCCACAACTTCTCCAGGCAACCTGTTCCTGTGACTGGCAACCCCCACAGTAAAGAGTTTCTTCCTAATATCAAATGTATTAATCAACTCTCTTTCAGGTTGAAACCATCACGCCTTGTTCTATCACTTCATGACCTTGTTAAAAAACCCTCCCTAGCATTCTTGTAGACTCTCTTTAACTACTAAAAGGCTGCTCTAAGATCTCCCAGGAACATGCTTTGCTCCAGACTGAACCCCGACACTTCCTCTGATGCAGAGACAAGAATGTCCTGCAGAACTGTCTCAGAAGCCCTGCACAGATCTGGGTAGATGACATCTGTTGCTCTTCCCTTATCCACCAATACTGCAACCACATCGTAGAAGGCCACCAATTCTGCTAAGCATGATTTGCCCTTACTGAAGGCGTTTTAGCTGTCACACATCACCTCCTAGTTTTCTATGTGCCTTAGCAACAGAGTTTCCAGAAGGATCTGCTCCATGACCTTACCAGGCACAGAGGAGAGACTGACCAGCTTCTAGTTCCCTGGGTCTTCTTTTCTTCCTCTTTTTAAGAAATGGGATTATATTTCTCCTTTTCCAGTCAGTGCAACTTCGTCATAGTGCCATGACTTCAATTGGTCAATATCCATTTCATAAGTTTATAAGCTTTCATACATTTGTACTTTCATAAACCTTTGAAAAGAATGTAAATAGTTGACTCCTGATGATTCAATAGAAATTATTATGGTAGATGTGTGTCAGAATGGCTTTGTAATTTCTCACATTTATATTCCAGGTAATTTATATGAAAAACAGTATCAAGTTACATGTCCTATTGTTTTTAATTCCTCTAATATTCCAGAATTAGTATTTATCTATCATAGCTTCCATATCTTATGTTTTCATGGTCTTCTTAGATTATACAAAAGTGGCCATAAATCTGTTTAACTTTTTAGACAATTCAATCTCAAATATACATATTTATCCCACATCCTGGCCTGTGGAATGAAGACAAAGTTTACTTCTTATAATAATTCTAAGGAAAAAATTACCACTGTTAATATTTAGGAAATTTTGTACTGAAGTGATGAAAAATGTTTTAAATTAAGAAGTCCTTACTTTGGTTTCTTCCTTGTTTGGGCAACAATGAACTTCAACATGACTGGTTGCACAGTTGCTGTCACAGATCTAGAACAGCAATCCTGATGTTAACCATATGTGGAACTTTTTTTACCCTGAGGTTATGCTGTGATTGAAGTGCTGCATTGATGTCACTAATGTATTCAAGAGGATATTTTCCATTTATTTCAAAGGACTGTAGATTCTAAAACAATTTAAAACTCTGAATATACTACATATCATTCCTCCATTGACAGAAAATCTTTGTCTTCACAGCTACCACTTAGGAGTCTTCTCAAACTACAGGATTACAATGCTGCCTCTGATTCACAGCCTGATAAGTAACTTCTAAATCAGAGTTTGACTGAAATATTTTAACTCCAACTTTCACAAACTCTTCTTTCTACAGTGAGAAATTTGTTGCAGGAAATAATTATAGCTTTTATCACTTGTGGGAATGTAAAGGTAGTGGAAAGGTAGAAAGTCACTCAAAAATCTATCTTAGTGGATATTTAGCTATCTGTCTTAGTGTGACCAGCCTAAGGAAGTGAGCTGGCTAGGTTTGAGACTGGCATTTTATTGGACCAATGGGTAAGCATTTTCTAGTTCTTATTCCCTTTGCAAGCAGCCCGTGCAGGTCTCTTTCCCCCCGGCTGTCAGAGCACACACCTCTGCCCTCTCTGCCCTGGGCTGAGTGGGGGGAGGCGGCGGCGGGCCGGGTGCGGGCTGGGCCCGCTCGGCCCGGCCAGGATTCTCCGCTCCTGGAGGGGCGGGAGCGGCTGCCGAGCCCTCACCGAGGAACACACCAGGACCCGTCCCGGAGGGGCAAAGGAGCCGGCAGAGCCTGCAGAGCTTTTGTGCCAGTTGAACCACCAAACCACACCAGCCGGAGGCTGTGTCGGCATCGGGAGCGGCTGAGCATGGAGACAGCACCTGTATGGGCACCAAAGGAGCTGAGCATGGGGACAGCACCTGTATGGGCACCAAAGGAGCTGTGCATGGGGACAGCACCTGTATGGGCACCAAAGGAGCTGTGCATGGGGACAGCACCTGTATGGGCACCAAAGGAGCTGTGCATGGGCACCAGCACCTGTATGGGCACCAAAGGAGCTGAGCATGGGGACAGCACCTGTATGGGCACCAAGGAGCTGTGCATGGGCACCAGCACCTGTATGGGCACCAAAGGAGCTGAGCATGGGACAGCACCTGTATGGGCACCAAGGAGCTGTGCATGGGACAGCACCTGTATGGGCACCAGAGGAGCTGTGCATGGGCACCAGCACCTGTATGGGCACCAGAGGAGCTGTGCAACAGAACCAGCACCAGTGGACCCTGTGGTTCATGCTAAAGGCAGCCCAAAGAAGCCAGGAGCAGCCTTGAACCCTGTTCCAGACTGAAAGCAGCTGGCACAGCTCACATGGAGTCGGCAAAAGAGCATGTGGCCAACAGAAAAACGCAAAGAGAGAGCTTGTTCTAATACAAGACTTGGACGAAACTGACTTTTTTTTTTTTTTTTCTCAACATTACAAAACTTTATACTGGAAGAACAGTAATTCTCTCTTAGGCTAAGAAAAAAAAGGGAGGTGAAAGTTTATAAGAACAAACCACATGAAATTGAAGTTGGTAAGAAAAGAGTTAGATTTTAGATTGAAGGGATTTTGAAAAGTTTGTCTTAAGCTTAGGCTATAAAATTCTTTTGTGAAGCTATGGTACAAATATACTTGATAGATTAGACTTTGGGTTTTCCCCAGTAAGTTCATGGAATGCTTTGGGGGGTTGGTAGCGTTCTAGCCACAATCATGAACTGAGGCACCAGTGTTGGAAGTTTGATGAGAAACCTCAGCTCCTGGGGATAAAAGGGGAAGACCTCTACTCCCGGAGATGAGTGAAAAGATGCTAGAACGGCTCATCCTTACAAAAAATGCACCCCAATAGGCTGATATGGACCGAGAACACAGTTGTGAAGAAAAACTGTGAAAGAGTGAAAGGCAGATCTTGGGCACCTGCGGTTTGTGAGAAACATGAAGCCACAAGAGTTCTTTTCTTGTAAGAAGCTTTCCATAGCATTAGCGAAGAATACTTTTCTCTCTAAATGAACCAATGAACCAAAGAAAGATTATTTGTAGAGGTAAAAATAAACTGACTGAGATTTCTAAGTGTTGTTGTCTTTACATTGTTGGTTAAGAGGAAAAAAAGGGTTATGGGGAGGGAGGAAGAGTGTTTTGAAGGTTCCATCCTCATTCTTGTTGTTTTTATTTCTTTTAGTGTTAGTTAATAAAGTCTTATTACTTTTAAGCTTAAGCCTGCTTTGCTCTTGATTAGAACCTTTGCAATTGGCAAAATCAAACCAAAACAAAAATTGGTGTTTCCACCTGGTTTTGAATTGAAACCACGACACTATCTTAAAATTTGTTTTACATACATCTACAATACATAAGAAGTAGAGATAAATATGAGCAAGTTAAAATACAAAGTACCTTCTGGGTATACAAAATCAGCAATATTCAGTACTACGTAGAAATATTTTTCTACACTTTGTTTTGTATATATTTTCTCCTATTTTGCTGAAGGCATGTAATGTCTTTTAAGGACATCCCCACCCCTGAAATAAATTAAGGGGTTTGATTCTAAGCACTGTAAGAACAATTTATTTTTATCTAAATTCAGTCATCAAATACAAATGGCCAGTCCAATCTAGCCATATACAATGGAGACAATTGTTTCCAGATTATTCATTAGAGATTCAAGGAAGGATGCCTATATTTCTGGGACAAAATCAATTGAATAATGCACAAATGTGTTTCACAATCTCAAGAAAAACAGTTTTCTTCTATTTTCTGACCCAGGCCATATACTTTATACAAGACCTTTAATAAGCAGGTTTATGTCAGCAATTCTTTATTTTAATAAATACTATAGCACAAGAGTAGCAGACTAGTGCTACCAGCAGTCACAGCAAAACTCATACCACTATGAAGTAC
This sequence comes from Sitta carolinensis, assembly GCA_032173965.1. Classification (NCBI taxonomy): domain Eukaryota; kingdom Metazoa; phylum Chordata; class Aves; order Passeriformes; family Sittidae; genus Sitta; species Sitta carolinensis. The sequence goes on from CM063284.1 coordinate 138,371,001, forward strand.
ATCTTAAAATTATTTTCCAAATATATTTGACAGAGAATCTATAAAAAATTACAGAATGATGTGTGTTAACCCTGATGAGCAGCTCAGCCTTACACAGCCCCTCACTCACTTTCCCTGGTGAGCTAGTAGAGAATGCTAAAAATGAGCAAATTTTTTGGGTTAAGACAAGTTTAATAGCTAAAGCAAAGTTTTTGTTTTGCATCCAAGAGGGTTTTTTCTGTGGGGGGCTGTAGGGGGATACAGAACTGGCTTATGTAAGAAATTGCTAGAAGTTCCTCCATGTCCAAGAGAACCAATGTTAGCCCTGTTCTTATAAGGATCCACAAGGTTTTCATTATATTTTCTCTACTCTGTCCAGTTGAGGAGAGGGAGATATACAGCAGCTTTAGTAGGCACACTGTGTCCAGGAAGGATTAAGTCACCACACTGTGCATGTGAACAGAACAAAACCAGTAACTCCTTCACCCCTTCCCATCAGCTGGTGTTCAGCCATCTCCAGGAAGGCAGGGCTCCATGTATGTAAGAACGGTTGCTTGGGCAGACAAATGGCATCACTCTGAACATCCCCCCTTGCTGCCTCTTTCCTCCAGCTTTTATTGCTGGGCACAATGTCGTATGCTATAGAATATTTCTTCTGTTGGTTGGGGTCAGCTGTCCCTCACAACTCCTTCTGGCCTCCAACCTGCTCACTGCCAGGACATCATGAGATGGGATTGATGTTGTGTAAGTGCTATTCAGCAGTATCTAAAACACCTGTGTGCTATCAACACCATTTTGGTCATAAATACCAATCATAGAACCACACAAGCTACTAGGAAGAACACTAAACCTATCCTGATCAAACCCAATATATAGAGGAATTAAGCCCTCTCCATTGTTAAATGCATTTATAATAAATACGGATTGAACCATAGCTTTCAAAAATAGTTAATAGACTGGCAATAAATTATAAAAGTTTAAAGAATTTATTAACTAGGTCAAAAGATTTCAAAATATTGTAAATGGTAAAAAATCATATTAGAGTTCTTTTTCAGCATTTTTTTTCCCAACTGGAAGTTAAAGAAAGTAAATAACATGTGTTTTTCTAATAACATCAGTTATTCGTTTGCAATCTTTCATGACATGAAGTAAGAAATTGAATAAAATAGGGAAAAATGTGAGTCATGCCTTATTTGTCTAGATGCCTCTCCTGAAGTTAGAACCATCTGCAACATTTATTTGCTACATTAGACAAATGAATGATTTTTCATTCCCAGGGCTAAACCCGTTTTTAATTTAATTCAAGTGCACGTAGAGTTTGTCCTCTGTAATGACTTCTGCAACTATTCTCCTTTGACTTTGCCTCAGGGCTCTGTGTCTTTAAACTTCATGATACAAAAAGTATCTTTGATTTTACTAATCAAAATAAGAACCAAGTTTTCAAAGACTGAATACACATTTCATTAAAACATACAGCATATATACAGAAAAAAAATTCTTAGCATTCAGCATAATTCAGTATATGTGTTGATGTCAACTATGTCAGGATGTATCTCATTTATCATTGCTAAACCTTTACGTGGGTTTAGTAGATTCAGGCAACTTTAGTGCAGAAAACTCTATCAAATACTTTTAAATACTAGATATTTCACAGTATGACTTGGTAAGCTGCAAGACCGCAGTTAACCACGTGCTAAAAGATTATTCAGAGGAAATATTTATATATACTTTGTGCTTATATTCTTTTCTTCTAATATAGAGATTAAAAAGTGAGAAAATATGTATACTGCATATTATAGTATCAGAATATATTTTCTCTATAATTATGTCTTTATATTCCTGTTGTATACTGTACCAATTTTTGCAGATAGAGTGCATCCTAGGAAGGTCTTTATTCTTATCCAGTATGGAATTGTTTTCCTATGTTCTTAGATTATTAACCTCATTTACCTACAGGGGAACCATCTGCAACAGAGCTGCAGGGTGCCCAGGAACTTTTTGAGGATAATAGACCCAGGCAATTTTAAATTGTCGCTCCTCTGACCTGTTGAATATCACTTCTGTATTCAGATAATGTAGGATGTATAACCTACAAATCCCAGCCAGTAGGATGAATTATCTTTTGCATTTGCGTTCAGTGATTATGTCTGTATTGGTCCTTTTAACCTCACTAATGCTGTGGCCAGACAAAATATAAAAGGCATATATATAAAAGTTGAAATACATTTTTGTGTGATACAATTTTTTTCAATAAGCTTCTCTGCTGATTGATTTATTGCAAGTATAGTAGGAAGCGAGGCATTTATTCTCTGCCACTAAATGAATTGACTGGTCTTGATTAAAATTTTTTTAAAAATGACAAAATTTATGGATGGAACCTAGTTCTCTCAGAATTCCCACTTCATTAGGCAGCCTTTGACTGTCTCTGTCCAGATGATCTTTGTTGGGCCCTGGGATTTCAGTGTGGTTTGGCATCATAAACGGCAAGGTGGAGTTGAGCTATGCTCCTGCAGAATCTCATGGTTGATCAATTCTATGTAAATGAGCAGGGCTGGATCTTGAACTTATTTAATATTATGCATAGTTTATATGAACATTATGGCAAAAAAAAGAAATTCTATAAATGTTTTATTTAGAAAGACGTATTTCTGCTGCTTTGTACATATGTATCAATCACTACATTTCAAGTGTCTTCTTTACAGCCATGCTTAACTCTGAGTAACTTGCATGTGGAATTTCACAACTTAGTTATTTTTCCATCAAAATCATACTGCAGGAAGAGTCATCAAAGACAAGGCAAAAAGGACCATAGAGTAATGCCAAGACTACAACAATGGCTGGATAATGATCTGAAATGTCGTCCTCTACAAATATAATTAAAAAATTTGAATTCAGGAAACAGGAAAATGAAAAAATATTTTGCTTGACAGGACAGAGAAATTTCTAAACCTCCTACTCAAGTTCTAAGTGTGAGAACTATGTCAAAATATCTATCCAATAAATACTACTAAGGGCAATGGCAATTAAGCTTTAAAACACAGAATTCAGAATATAACAATGATCCAAGTTGGTAGACATGAATTACATAACAATACATACAAAATATCTACAACATGATAACTCTTCTGTACTATCAGTGGCTATTTAAATGAAGAATTAGTTTTTAATCTATGTCTAAATCTGTTGGTAAATTATTTTCTTTGTACCTTTTGCAAAGGAAATAAAGGTACACAGTAAGCAAGAAATAAGTTGGCCATCAGCACACCAGTAATGACTTTCACAACATGCAATAATACTTTTTCATCTGTATTATCTGCCAAAGTCTGTTTGTTTGGAGGTTATTCTTCCACATCTCTTAATAATCTACCCCTTCCAGAGGAAACAAAATCCACTGAGACATGTGGACACAGTGCTCTAGATGTATTCACACGAGTGCTGATTACAGAGAGACAATTTCCTGCAACCTGCAGGCCGCATCCTTGTCCATAATGTCCAGAGGGCTGTTGCCCTTTTTTTACATTCTTTTCCTGCAAAACTACTTTCTGATGAGTTGGACTGCAGCCTGTACTAGTATATGGGATATTTCTTCCCAAAGACAGGATTTGGCACTTCACAGAACTTCAGTCAGACCTCTCCTCCAGTCAGCTGAGGTCTCTCTAAACAGCAGTCCTGCCCTCCATCTAATTGACTGCTCTGTTAATTTTGTATCATCTTCAAATTAGCTGTGAGTGCTTTCTAGGCCATCAATCAGTTGATAAACAAATGTAAATTGGTATTGGCTCCACTTGTCTCTTCACTGACTAAATACAGGCTACCAGCAATGCTTTGTACCTGCTGCCACAAGCCACCGAGGCTGGTGGTCCAGTGAAGTATCCACCTACTTTATAATCCACTGTACTGGATTTGCATGCCTATGTTTTGGCAGCAGAGGGACAGGGGCTGGATACAAGGGCTTCTGTGAGAAGCTGTTAGAAGTTTCCCTTATATATTCCCAGGTCAATGTCCAAGACAGACCCACCTCTAGTGAAGGCCAAACACATGAACCTGAGAGGTAAAGCCTCTGTAATGTATGTAAGAAAGCAACAATTACAGGATCAAATTGCAGAGACTAGAGGAGTAAGAATGTGTGAGAGAAACAGCTCTGCAGTCATCAACGTCAGTGAGGAAGGAGGGGAAGGAGGTGCTCCGGATGCCAGAGCAGAGTTTCCTCTGCAGCCCTTGTGCGGACTGTGGTGAGGCAGCCCTTAAGCCCATAGAGGTCCATGGTGGAGCAGAGATCCACCTGCAGTCCCTGAAGGGCCCCATGCTGGAGCAGGTGGATGCCCAAAGGAGGTTGTGACCCATGGGAAACCTCTGCTGGAGCAGGCTCCTGGCAGGACCTGTGGACCTATGGAAAGGGGAGCCCATGCTGTGGCAGGTTTGCTGTAGGACCTGTCTCCCCATGAGCAACCCACTGAGAGATGGGATGAACTGACAAAAATTCCATTCCCTGTTCCCCTGTGCCACTGTGGGGGAGGTAGAAAATACCCGTGGTGAAGCTGAAGAAAGGAGGGGTGGAGGGAAGGTCTTTTAAGTTTTAGGTTTCTTTCTAATTATCCTACTCTGATTTGATTGACTGTAAATGAAATTATCTGTTCTCCCCAGGTTGAATATGTTTTGTCCATCATGGTAATTGGTGAGTGATCTCTTCCTGACCTTATCTTGACTCACAAGCCTTTTGCTTTATTTTCTCTTTCTTTTCCTGCTTAGGAGGGGAGTGATAGAGCAGCTTTGGTGGTACCCTGGAATCCAGCCAACATCAACCCACTGCTTGCATCAATATAAATAATGATAAACGTTGTTGCAAAAGCAGTATTTCAGTAGAACAGCTATCCCTTGAGTAGTCTGGCCAAAATTCAGTTTAGCTGGGAAGGAGCTATGAAAAAATAGATTTAAATTTTCTCTCATATCTAGAGATTGTATTTACACTGACAAAACAGGGATTTTAAACAACTAGCTTAGGTTACAGATCCCTAAAATGGAAAAATTTAATTGAGATGAATCCACTCATAGTTAAGAAGCTTCAATTTGAAAACTATAGAAAGTGACTGACCTAGGAATCCTTCAGAGACAGATCCAAGTATCTGCAAAGGGTGACCTATCGACCACCAACTGGAGAGGATTTAAAGGACAGAATACTCAGAAGTGTGGAAAAGTTTTCACCTAAGGAAACAGCAAGAAACACCAAGTTATTTTGCCCCTACAGTTCTGTCTGAGTCTGTGAAAGAGATGGCAAGAAGTAATGAGCCTGAACTGCAGGAAGAAAGGTAAGAATGAGGTGTTAGGGAAAGGCAAGTAAAGAAAGCACTTGAGCACACTGCCTGACATAGCTGTGGAATATTTCAGTCCCTTAAGAACAGACTAAAGAAAATCATAATATGCCTTGGGGTGCCTTCAGTCTAAGGATATCTTCCAGTCTCATTTTCTATATTTACCAGTGCTCTGTTTGTTGCATTAGCAGGTGCTTCTAGATAAACATACCTCTTTTTTGTGCCTAGCTGGAGGGAAACCTTTTTCCCTCTCATCAAGCATGAAGCATCTGTGTACCAAGCTATTTGATCAATCTGGACGAAAACATAAAATCTGGCCCTTAAGAACTCTTGCCTTGACAGCAGGCAACATCACAAAATTACCATTTTTCCTTCCAACTGTTGGTGGAAAATAAACAATGCATTAATTCTTTTATAACTGGTATGCAGTTCTATAAAGGAATACTTGGGGTTTCTTTTGCATGAAGTTACATTCAAGCATGGGGTTATTTAACCAAAATTTATCATTAACTTTTAATGAATATTTTCATATTTAAGCAGAAATATCAGAAGTAAATAAAATAAATAATCTTTAGGTCTACGTTAGTCTGAATTAAATAATGTTGGTACTTGGGTATATCATATATATATATATCATCAACCACTGTGTCAACCAGTTAAATAAAATAATCATTTAATGAATGTTTCATTTCCCAGTGAATGAAAAGAATCTCAGCTGGCCTTACTGTGAATGTGTGTGTAACAGATATGACAAGTAAGGAATTCCTTATGAATTAATACTTATGGCTAGTAGTCCACACCACCTATTCTTATGGATATATTTTGGGTACATACATCAAACTATCTAAGAAACAATAGTAAAGAAATCCTGGATGCTCAATACACTTAACAAAGCTGTGTGGCTTATGGTTACATTTAAAAGTAAGTTTCCAAATTCCTTTAATATATAATTTATATTTTCATGACTCCTAGACAATAAAATTGGAAATATGATGAAGTTATGAGACTAAGGGATATATGAATGTCCATTTGTAGTAAAATAAAAGTATGAGCTTTCTGCATTGTATTATATGCTTTGTGCCTTCTTAGCATGTAGCCTTTTACTAAGCTTTCCTTCTGTAAACGTGACTTGAATTTACTTCAGATAAATTTTGTTTGTACTAGAAATTTTAAAACTAAAAGGGCTGTATAAGCTGAAAGCTCATTCTGTTAAAGTGGGGAGTTCACATGTAGTTTGAGGTTGGAAGGTAAGGAAAGAAGAAAGTGAGGCCCCTTCATTTTGACGGCTGAATTCCAACAGCAGTTGGAAAGGGGAGATAAGACTAAAACCTCGACCATTCATGAAATGCTCTATTTAGCTGAAATAGTCCTTATCTTTTGGCTTTAAAAGATAAACTTCTCTAACACAAACTGTAATTATAGGAAGTATTTCAGGAAATTGTTACAGTACAAAGGAACATTTTGCAATAATAGGCAGGGTAAATGCTGCAGACATTAGCAGGTTTAACTCTTCTGAGGGGTCCGTACTTGCCCTGGTCACTGGCTGATGTCCAAGGGGAGCAAACATTTGTTTTTAAAGATTATTGAATATTTTGATAACACTTTGCCAATACTTACTTTGTATAAAAGATTTCCAAATCTTTTATAGTAAACCTTTTCCTTCTCCCCCCCAGAATTAATTCTTCAGACATGTCTCATTTTCCATTTTCTATGCTAGTTTATCTTCGGCTGATCGTATAGGCCTTTGTTATCTTACATGGCTTGAAGCTAATGGTGAGAGGTACCAAAGAATAAATCACCATAAGTCATTGCTAATCTTTGTAATTTGTATTGCTTAATGAATACATGGAAAGCAAAATATTTTTAATTTTATCTTAATCAAAAATCAATAGGAACTTTTTCAGAAATAGGCTAGAAAAATTTGATCTTTTCAATATATGCCAGCTAGATAATTCAGTACTAGTGTCATATATTTTGCATGTTACTATAATATATCTTGCAGGTTAATAATTAAATTATTGTCATTTTATTTCTCATGGCCCATAGAACTATGATTAACTAATATATAGTTAGCACTTGATAGGCTAATAACAACAGTAATAATACTAAAAATACTAACTATATAATAAAGCCTGTAAGACACATGCCCTGTTTCTCCCACATGTAGTGAGTGCCTCACTTCAATGAGTGCAGCATTTCTTCTTGTGGCCCAGGTATTACATTTAACCACTAGCTTATGGTATAGTAACACTACAGATTACAGAACAAAAGGAGATACTCAGTATGAAGCTGGGATTGTTTTAGCCCTCCTTTCCAAGCGGTAGAAGAGAACATTCCCATATGTGCAGTTGTCCATAATGACTGGTTCATCTGCTTCAATTGTTCCATGAGAAACACTCAAAACAATGAGTCATAGAAGTTAACAACTGAGTTATATCAAATGTTCTTGGATTATATGTATAAGAGTAAAATCATCTTGTAAAAGTTCTCCTTTCACAATGATGCAATATGTAGATGAACTAGAAGGGCTTTATCCCAAACCTCAAATAGATAGACATAGATAAATAGATAGATAGATAGATAGATAGATAGATAGATAGATAGATAGATAGATAGATAGATAGATAATTCTTATGAAGAAATTTCTAATCAGTAGTAGGAGAATTCCAAGCAATAGTACTAGCTGCTAATTTTTTTTTTATTGTTAATGAAGGATTTCTAGCTATTCACATTTTTCATTACATGCAGAAATAAATGCAGCTTTCTTATTAAAAATTTTTCATCAAATTAGATTACAATGAGGGTTTTTGCATGCTGATTGTATATGGGTCAGGAGGAAGCAGATTTCAAACAGCTTTAGGGGTCTTCATGCAAAGTCATAATACATATTAGGATGGAAAATTAGAACCCTCCCTTTCCTTTCTGTTTTCAAGACTTCTCTGTATCCTAAAAATCACATAAACTCTACAAACCTGAACCACCACAACTGTCCAAGTTACTAAGAAATTTTGATAATTAAGGATTACTTTCCTAACCTTCTCTGGGTTTCTTTGCTGACTGATTCATTTTCATTACACACATTCTGTTCTCTCCAGCTGCTATGCATGGTAGCTTTCAGAGAATTATTTAGCATTGCTGAGGTTTCCTTACCTTGTGCTGACAAGGATTTTACAAGGCCTGTGGCTGGAGGCTGGTGTTCAACATTTACCACAAGTTTGTATAAAGATCTGATCAGCAATACAGTTAAACTTCCTTATAATTTCCTCACTCTAAAAAATAAATTACCTCTTCAGAACGACTGTGGATAATGTGACTGCCTTTGTTCTTGGTGGATAAGAAGTTCTTTTGACTATATTTTTTAAGTATTTCAGATTTTTTGTTTTCAAAAGAAAATTAAAAAAAAAGAAGCCTTACTTTAATTCTTTCAAAAATTACTATCTGCAGTATAACTTCATAGCCTGGTAAAGATGTTCAAGTTCAAATAATTAATTTTTAAAGCGTTTAAAACCAATTAGTTCCACGTATTCTTTTTAATAGAGAAGGTTCCTTTATTCTCCAGCACTTACTAGTTCACTGACATTACCAAGGTTGTTGGAAAAATAAATTATTACTTAGCAGCAGCAGTAAAAATGAATAAAAACTGACATATGTTCAAGTCTCAACTTTATATTCCAAATAGCTGAGTGCACACATGTCAACAGCTTTTGCTGAAACTACTCTGAGGCTTCCACATCCAAACTGAGTCTATGCGTTGGGTGCAATTACCCACTGCAAGCCACTGTTGTGCAGATAGCTTCTTACCAAAAGTGGAGACCAAGAGTCTGGTTTAAACTAACTCAGCCAGGAGCTAAAACCTTGCTCAGTCCTTAATCCAAGCAGCTAGGAAGTAAAGAACATGCCCAATGGACCAAATAAATACAGAAAGGATATTTATATATAACAATATAGCTGGATGGTGTTTCTTGTATGTAATATATACAAAGATAGAGGTTTATGACTTGTTTTTGCAGTGACTTGTATACTTTGAGGAGTCACTTCCATAAAAATATATGAGTAACCCACCAACCCTCTTGTACTGCTAGCCAAAGCCAAGTACATTCAGCAAGTTTGAAAAGTGTACATGTGAATTTCCTTTTCTTGAAGTGAAGGAATATATATAGTGAAAATGCAATGACAATACAATCTGCTTTAATCTACTCTTACAACCCTTTTTGACTTTTCCTGTGCATGAAAGAGAGTGAGGCAATTAATCTGATGTTCTTGGTAGGGGTGTAAAAGCTGTCGATGCCGAAAATACTATTCTGGCAATAAGGAATTTGCCAATGACCTCTTTAACTACTTTGTGTCTCAAAGGACATATCTATGGCGTCATGGACAAGCCAGAGGATACTTTTACAGTAGCTGAGAAATACCCATAAGAAAGTTGCATCCTGAAATCTTTATCAGGGACACAAGAAGATGAGGAAGACACTAAAATGTGACCATTGTAACTTAGTGCTTTCATGAGTTTATTGTAAAAAGTGAAATTATTAACTGATTTTTATGTTCTCACGTATGTCTCTTCACCACAGGCAGATACCAGAACTGCAAAAAACATTCAGGACTCTACTTCAGAGGAAGAAAGGTCTGTGAGAAGGAAACTGATCCCACATATCTTCATTTTCTGCTGGTATCTAAGAGTGATTTAATTTTAGTCCTTAGCATCTTTCAGGGACAATTTCCTTAAGACTGACTTTGTAATTATTATTAGCATAATCTACCCCGGCTGATGCTCTTGTTCAGACGAGCTGCTTTTCCCTGTACTAAAAATTTCCATGGGAAGAATGAGTTATGGTTTTCAACCCAATTATGAGTCTTTTTTATCTCACTATACATATACAAAAATATTTACTTACCTGGTAGCTCTCATGCTATTACATTCTCATTTCTTACCACACAACATGACCAAAGTGTAGCAACTGCACCTCTCCTGATCAGAAGAGCATGTGGCTCAGGAAGGGCACAGCAGGAGTAGGAAAGTAAAGAGTGCTGCTGTCCTTCTAAAATGTGATACTGTAAGGAGCACAGAGCTGTTACAACCTTATATTAAATGTATAAAATTACAGCCCTAAACCTACTCCCAGTTTTTGTTATATTCATGATTGTTATATTCATGACTGTATCTAATATAGCTGTCTTTCTAGAGTGATTGCACAGATTAAAAACATGTTAAATGAGTAAATGTCTTAAAATAGATTAGACAAAATTGAATAGAATAGATAAACAACTATGAAGCTCCCAGCAAAATATTCCATACAGTCCCTGAAATGTTGCATGGTTAATTTATAAGCTCTCATTCTAGAAAAATACATTTAGGAGTTCTCCCAATACCATAAAATGTTGCAACTACGTATGTGTGAATGATGTATAAAGAAAAGAAAATGTTTGGTTTTCAAATGTTTTGTTCATAATGTCACATATTTTGGTGCTCTCTAATTCTTCTCTTCTCCTGGACAGTAAGAAACTTTGCTGTCATATCTATTGTAATAATTTTCAGTTCCCATTTGGTAAATTTAGGTGCATCCAGAGTGGTTAGATAGCTCTATTAACTTCACTCCTTGTGGAGACTTCTAAGGAGACATGACTATTCCCAATAAGAATAATAATATGAATAAGGATATTACGAAATTTTAGTGTCATCATATCCCTACCACTATTACCACTGAATCCAATCTGGCTATAATATCATCATTCCTATTTCAAAGTTCCTCTGTACCTCAAGAATATGCACTGCAGATTAATGATAAAATTATCATACCGCTCAGAGGGAAATACTAGGTAATTTTTCCAGCAAGTTACTGACTAGCTACAAGGCTTTAAAATAAAGAGCAGGCTTTCCCAGCAGGTCCAAGGGAAGTGAAACCCAGATCCTAGGTGTCCTTTGCTGACACCTTATAGAGGACAAAAAGAAAGTAAAGTGTCTACATCAGTGAATTAAACAAAGAGCTGGTGCAGGCTCAAGACAAAAATGTGGTCATCCATGCTGTTAGCACGCCAGCAGACTGCATGCTATGAGCTTTGAGATGAGGGGTAGGTAGCCTAGGTTAGCAACACCAGGTTTTTCCTTTTTCCTTATGATGTGCTAAGGACTGGGCAGGAAACAGAGTTGACCTGACCAGCTAGTGTTGCTCCTTCACAGAACTCATGCCACTGTCTTTAACAAATTCCTCAGATTGAACCTGAGAGTGGTGCCGGTGCAAGGTTGCATCCAATCAGATCATGGGTGATGCCGGAATGCACAGAGGTTAGGAAATCTACTACCACACCACATGTAATGAAAGTGAGAGCAAAGCCAGATATGAAAATCATGAAAAAAGAAGCTTTAGAGTGAGAGGCTTCAGTATCACCAGTTATTCAGTGTACAAAAGAAAAGGTGAATGCCTTATCACTGTATGCATTTATGTCTTGATGAAAGAAACATCTGCAAAGGAATTCCACAATCAGGTAGAATGCATTTTGAATTTAAACAAACTGGCCCAGAATACTCTGCAGTTTTCTAGAAGGAATAGCGAGGATAGAAGGAATAGTTTGGGATTTGAGATTTCTTTGCAGGACTGGGGCATATATGATTGAAATTCCTTTTTTTGATGGCTGCAGAAGGGAAGAGCCTGTATTAATGTTTACATGTCTGTAGAAATGATGGAAATTTTAACAAAAAGCTAAAACCAACATGGTTTTCATCATTTTCTATGAGAGTCAGGATGTGAAGGGATTTGGTTTTGATTTGGGGTAATTTTTTGGGGAATGGGGTCGCTTGTTTCCCTTAATAATGTACATATTTTCAGAAGTATTCTAACTTCATATTACTTTGCATTCTTGGGAAAAATGGAGGCTGTCATCATCTGTTATGTGTCTGTCTTTACCTCGAGCTGAAAGACTGGGAAGGATGGACATTGTTCTGCTGTAGAAGAATGTTTGTTCCAAATGAATGGTCAATGAATCTTTCTCTCTGGTTCAAAGTCACTATCAGAAAAGCAAAGAAACTTCTTTTCTGTTCATTTTGGTCATATTTTTGAAATGATTTTAACTACTGATTCCTGGGCAAGGTGCAACCATCTTGAAGTATCTCACCAGAAACTAGTGGAGCCTCTGTCTCAGTCATAGTTTGCTGTAGGTTAGCTGTTCAATATTCTGAAGATCAGAATCTCCAAGTCTAATCAAAGTAATTTGGATTCCTATAGGAATTTCCATGTGTAAATTAATCTACTGAATACACAAAATCAGAAATGATCTAAAGGTCTCCCACAGCCTTAAGCTCTAAGTACCTCTTTAATTAATGGCACCGTCACTTGCACATTCAAGTGTAAACCAGGCAGACTGTTGTGATTTTACTCAGTTATGAACAAAATCTATGCAAAAACTGATTTCACTTTGATTAACCCCTTCCCCCCTGTCCCTATCCTGAGTATTGTTTTCCAATACTTAAGGCTCCAATATCAAAATGAGTTTGAAAAGTGAACACATTTCAGGCTACTTTAGTTCTGAGAGAAATCAACAAATTAGAAAGAAAATATTTCACATCCAGCAGAGAAGAATGAGAAAAAAATGGGAAAAGTACAGTAAATCCTTAAAGAGAGAAAGAAAGCTCACCTGTTATTGAAATGAAATCCCCTATATTTCATTTACAAATTTGGATAAAATTTATTTGTAAAAAAAAGATATGAACGAAAATCAAATTATCAGAATATTTACTATTTGTGTAAAATATAATACTCCAGGTTTCTTATGAACATTATTTTAATGTACTTTACTGTAAATAATAAAAGTACATTACTTATATAATTTAAAATTAAATAATATTGTGTAGCTGTAATATAGTATATTTGGTGCATTTAGCTTTTTTCTGAAGACAGGTGCATACAGGAATCAGCTCTGTACTCACTTCACTGCTTCATCAGAACCTCTTTGTGAGCAGCTGGTGCGCAGAACTGCTGGTGAAGGAGCAGGAGAGGGCAGACATCTGCTGTGCTGCATGAGCAGAGAGAGCTTGCTCTTACAAATATCAGTTTTCTTACTGCTGCAAGCATAGATTTGTGTGACCATCTGCCCATAGTCTTGGTCTGCAAACAAATACTCAGTCTTCCACCTCCAATAGGCACTTGAAATCTTGAAAGGAGTAACTCCACTCAAATTTCTCTAATACTAATTTTTTTCCCATTCAGAATGCTAAGGTTTGGAAGAATACTGTCAAAGACCAACATCGAGACATATCACAAGATCTTTAGCCCTCAGTTTGTTGATCTGATATTACCAAAGAAAAAAAAAAAACACACAACCCCCCACTTTTTAAAAGTGATGATAATTAGGTAATGCTCAGGAGAAATTCAGAGAAAGCATAAGGAAAGCTACTGAACCAGGTTGCCTTTAGTTGTATATGCCTAAATTTTGCTGCCATACTTGACGTGTGTTTTCACTGCTGAGGTATGTGTAGGGCAGACAACATGAGGCAGAGATAGACTACAAATGTTATCCTTGGGTTTTATAAATTTGGGTGTTCACACTTTGTCAGGTTTTTAAAATAAAAAAATTTTGTTTTGTTTTGTTTTGCTTCTCTGCTTCTGAGCTTGGCTTTCACCTGACTTTACTTTGTCTCTGTGAAGGCTTTCTCTTTCTCCCCAGCCCAGCATCTGAAGAAGAGGTCAAGACCATCTGTTCTCGTGTTGTTCAAGGATTTGTTTATACTTGTTATCTTACATATTGTGCCTCTGGCCTGCTGAGATCTTTGTTGCAGGTCAGAATCAGGCAGACTCTTCACCCTTTGGGACAGTGCTATCTCTTATACTAAAAGTTACGTATGCTTTATTTACAATAACTCTCCAATACCTATCAACTACATTGAACAGTGTACCTTTACTCTAGACCAATTAAAATGTGCTACAGTCACTGCAGAAGATGAAGAACAAGAGATGAAGAAAAAGGACAGGGACACGCCCAATTTCCTCCATTTTTGTCCCCTGATCTCACACTATAAAACCCCAAAATTCTACTTTTTCACCCTGTGATATGTTAATTATCATTCTACCTAAATTCTTGTAACTTACAAATCTTCCCAGGACAGTCAGAAGGATGTCCTGGTTCCCACAACACTTTATTTGTGCATCACAAATACACACTAAAGTCAGCATTGTTTCTTCCCTGTTTCCTTCAGAATTGCAATAAGCATGGACTGCATGTAAGTCTGCTGTATTTTACGTTTTCTATTTTCTATTATGTTCACACTAAGGTGCAAAATATGAGTAATGTCAGAAATTGTAGTAGGAGTAACATATACCAAAGCTCTCTTACTGAATAAAGATACAGTGTATATACCATGGAAAATCGTTTATCAAAGGTAGATTGAGGAACTGATGTTACAGAAAGTTGATTTGTACAAAGTCCCTGGAAAACTATCATAACTATATCATAAAAGTGGGTTAAGGGATGTAAAAAAATTAGGAAAAACTGATGCATTTCTTGTGTTAAAGCAATTTACTGTATTACAATTATCAGGGAAAATGCTGGAGATAAATTAAGTCAATAGTACTTGAGCAAAGGATGGTTCTTACAAAAGTGACAGGTTTTGCTGACACTATAAGGTGAGAAGTCCTTGCACAGCTTTTGAATTTTCAGATGCTACACCCCCACATAAAGACACGATTCTGATTTTCATGTGTTTTGGGCACATACTGACATATATTTATAGTTCCAGCCAGCCTTGTGGCAAAGGCTGGAGAGGAAAGCAATAAACAGAGAATGTATTGTATATGTAGAATATAAATTAAAGGAATTGAAGTATAAAGCCTTAAACTAATCAGTTTAGAGAGAATACATATTTTAATAGAAAATAAACCAATTTGTACTGTATTTTATTCATTTATCTGAGTTTATGCATAGCTATGCAGAAGGACAAAGGAGATAAATAATCCATACTTAAATCAAAGCCATAGACCCATGGAATATCTAATGCATTTCATTGCAAAAAATCCATTTCTTTCTTCATAATTTCTTCAGTTTTTAGAAAATAAGATAGTCTTAGAAATAAAGAAGACTTCAGAACTTTCATAACTCTAAGTTGCTTTCTAGGATGAAGGTCATGTAAAATTCTCAATAGAAACACTGAATTTTAAGCAATAATAGCACAACAAGAAGAAAAGCTAAAGCCTCTTGCTTAAGAGAATTAAAAAATAATTGCAAAAAATGATTGAATACAGGAGAACAAAAAGCTGAGCTGGTCTTTCAGTCATTGTTATGAAACTAGCGAGGGACTTTTTGGGAGAAGTCATATACTTCGTCAAAGTGAATGTAATACCACACCTGTCACTCTGAAGGATGTATTTTAGAAATTGGTACCAACCTACTGCCACAGCAGATGACATTCAAGAAGGCAGGCAAGGACCTATTTTTTCTTCTCGGAAAGACAGCACCTCAAACACTGAAGTGATTTCTTGCACTCCACCCAGTCATCAGATAATAAGCTGAATAAAAACTAGAGAAAAGAATGATGCATAGATGCTCATCTGTATCTCATCCCAAGGAATTCATTCCACCGTCAAGACAGGCACACTTGTCTATGGTAAAATACCAAACTTAAGCACCTGCAAGTTCTTCCTTACTTTTTTTTTTTTTTTTTTTTTTTTTTTTTTTAATGTATTTTTGCCATGCCTAAAGCACACTCAGTCACAGGAATTATTTTAAATTTGTCTAGATTCCTTTTCTATTCACAGCCACTTGATTCCCAACTAAAGAACAAGGATTATTAAACCCTATAAAATTAAGGGCTTCTCCATGGTACCACAGGAAGGTATAAATCTGCGCATATCTGCACTCCTTCTCAAATTTTTCATTAACCTGATACTTGCAGTAACAGAAGACATGAATGCCAAAGAAAAAAAAAAAAAACAAAATTTGTCCAGATAGGGACATTGCAGTGGGACTTAGGCTACCTCAGACAAGGGTATTAAGACATCATGTTTTAAAAGCAGTTGTGGGAGACAGTCTCATGTTGTGAAGGTATCAACATTTCCCTAAACTCAGATTTCTTAGACAATCTGTCCTGTTTCTATGTGAATTCTGTTAAGAATTTAATCAGTTCTCATGGTCCATGGCAGAATCTCAATGTAACTGCCAGAAGCATCAGGTAGTACATATACTGGCACTAAGGTCCTGTAAGCTTTAGGGATCCTTAAATGTGCATAAAGATACTTGAGGCATTCATGTTTCATCATGAACATAATGTACCAACTGCTGTTTACCAACATCTTCTTTACATCTCAATAGAATATCTCTATCATGATCAAACATGACCTTGTTGTTTTTCCAGACTTGGAGTATTTTATGATAGTTGGCTTTTTGGTGAACTTTCACTTCTGGCATCTCTTACTCTTTTTCTAAACACTCTTCTCATAAGACAGTGATAACAGTTCTGGAAAAAAAATCAGTTTTCTTGGTCAGTCCTTTCCATTGATCCTTCAGGATTAATGGGAAGAATATCTCCCATTTCATTGTAAAATCATAGAATGGCTTGGGTTGGAAAGGAACTTAAAAGTCATCTAGTTCCAGCCTTCCTCCTTTTACCTCGCCATAGACAGAGATGTACCCCACTAGATCAGGTTGTTTAGGGCCCCATTCAACCTGGCCTTGAACATTTCCAAGGACGGGGCATCCACAGCTTCCCTAGGCTACAGTGCCTCTGTGAAGAATAAATTTTCAGGTTTTGTTCTTGTTAGGGACTGTGGGGGAAATGGAAAGAAATCCCAACATTTTGGAAAATGCAGGTTTTTGTAGTGGCAATAAGTTCTTTGGACGGTACTCTGGGCTTAGCTTTAGGGTGTGGGGAAGAGTCTGGGATTAACAGATCTTCTCGAAACCATATGGGAGTTGAGGAAAAGTTTTAGACTCTGTTAGTAAGTCATCCAAAACCAAATTCAAACCTAATCTTCACAGTAAGAAAATTACTGAGATAAAGCAAAAAAAAACGGTTTTGAGGCTAGTGATTCAGAAGCATATAATTTTCCTGCATTGTATATGTTGCCAGAAACACCAGGTCAGGAAAAAGTTCCATAAACTTACTACAAAAGTCTGCTCTCTCAGATTCACAGGTGAAAAGGTCTACCTGGCTCTTTACTGATTGTGTAACATATGTCACTGAACCAAATGGTGACTATTGTAGTGTTTTTAGGAAATACAGATGAAAAAAATAAAGGCTAGTAAAATATCTTGCAAGATCTCATCACATTGTAAATCTGGAGGTTATTGCAGTGTTTCTCCATACACCATCCTATAAATCTTTTGCTTTAGTATACCATGTATCAAGGAAAAAATATCTCAAAGAAACTATCCAAGTAATCTGAGTAGATAGCTTAAAAGGAAATGTCATCTGAGAGTTTTGTCTTAAAATTGTGTCTTTTGTGGATTATGACTCTTGACACATTCTACTGAAAGTATTTCTTTCCCTTCACACACAAATATTACAGCCAGAACTCTGCATCTCAATGGAGAACAAAAGACCTTAAGACCTAACACTGTTGCTGGAATCACGTTCAATACTCCTCTTCCTCCTAAGTACTTGGTTTATTATTTAGATTTTTGTATCTTTTTTCCTAAATTACTGATTCTTGACTTCTCTGTATGCACAATGGATGTCTCAGCAGATAGGCCTGTGAATGCTTTCATCCTGTGCACTCATTTCTTGAACTAAAACTAAGAACATTTTGTGTGGTGAGAAATGTGCACATCATTATCTTGAGATAACGGAAACTGAATTCTGGCATAGTAACATTGAATACAGATTAAAGATACCGATACAGTTTACTCCTTCAGTTGTATTTTAAAAGAATACAGAACTTTTAATCCTGCAAAATTTGATAAGGTAGGTATCCAAAATAAATCGATGATTGATTGCAGATTGATATAGATTATAAACTTGAAAGTGAGCTAGACATTTTAAATTTCCTCTTCAAATACTGTAATCTTGCCTTTGCCAGTAGTCCTGCTGACATTCTCTTTGCTCTTTAGCCACATTCACTTTTGGCTCCTGTCATGTTTGTCCTGCCCATTTGTTTAAGAGAAACGGGGACTGCCTGGATTACAGCATGCAGCCCAGCATCACGCCTGGACCCAGTCTCCAGGCAGCCAGCATGAGTCTGTTAGCTGAGTGTCACCTGCTCACTGTGAGCTCTGTCCAGCTGCAGAGTCTGTATAGCTGTGTGCTTTATATATCAGTCATCATAATGGTAATGGTGTATTTGGTACACTGTGATGAAATACCATCAACCAGATTGTTCCTTTTTGCTTGTTTAGTCAATAAAGTTTAAATAATATCTAGTTCAAATACAATATTAGTCCATAAAAATTATGGGTAGGAAGTACATCAGATTCAAATTATCTGTCTGTTCCCTGGCAAAGAAATATCTATAAATCTTAGAGCAAATCTGCATGTTACCTTGCATTTTTATGCCTTCAACTTTTGAGAAACATGAGAAAGTTCAACCTTGCTTACAGGAAAATCACTCTTAGATACACTGAATAAAATCCCAGTTGTTTTATGCTCACATGTCATAGGACTGTTGAGAGATCTCCTATTGCTCCTTGGAAGGTTAAAATCACTTTTGAAATGCACCATTGGCCCTCTAATAAAAGTGTCAGCATGTAATAAATATGGACTACAGTGTTTAGAATTTACTTTATTGTCTATAAATATTGGTATACTTCTTCCAGATTTCTGACTTATTATGTCCCAATAAGGCTCTTTGCCTGTAAAAGCAAAAAAAAAAAAAAAAAAAAAAAAAAAAAAAAAAAAGGCAATATTTACGCAAATTATGTGCAAATATTGTGCATAACCTGTGATTGCATGATGAATTATTGAGGATACTGTCACAAACATTCCTCATTAAATGTTAATCTTGTTGAATTTAAAATACAAATAAATTTGAATTTAATGCCTCACAACATTAAGGCTTTCAGAGACAGACCATAATAACCATATGGATACAAAAGAAAGACCTGAATTTTGAAAACAAGTTATTACTGGGAGTCCAGTCAAACTGCAGGGCAGCTGCATCATATCTCCTTTATGCTGTATGTACCAGCATTTCAATAATTGTGAATATGTTGCTGTATCATTGTTTTCTGCTTTAAAGTCTAGATTTGCTCTCCAATGCAGTTGCTTTAAATTACCCTTTTATCACTGAAGGCATTCTAAAACTAAGCATAAGAATATCACATCAGTGATCAATGATGTTGATTCACAATGTGCATTATAAAATTAAAACATACATTGTGCTAGGAGGTTTTTTTATGTATATATAATGCCTAAATATTTACTGAAGGAAACCAGAGTTTCAGGCTCCTGCATGTAATGGAAGGCCTCCCAAAAATCTTGAAACAAAAGAAGTGAAAAGTGAATAATAAAAAAGAAATTAATAAGAAAAAAAAATGGCCAATGTGTAAATGATTGAGCTATTGTGCAGACACCCAGGCAGTGTAATAGATTCATTGTAATTTTCTTGTCATATATAAACATAACCGTGTTAGTGAAAAAGAATTTCCAGGAAAATTCTTTGCTCATGCGCTTTCCCAAGCACATTCATTCATGAATTTGTAGTGTTGCCTTGATGCCCGATGCAAAGTCACAGTTAGTCAGAACATTGCCAGAGAAGGGCAATGCTTTCTGATGCATAATTTAAAATATTGCTGATGTATCTTTTTTCATTCCTCTATACTGGAATGAAAGATCATTTTATGCAATCTAATCCTGGAATATGCAGGCAAGATGTCATATCTTGAACTACACTGCCATGACATTTTTCTTTTTCGTTTTTGTTTTTATTTTCCTTTCTTTTTAATTAATACACTATTCAGAGAGCATTTAAACTGATTTAAAACTCAGATATACTTTAAATATTATGAAATATTCTTGATGAATTAAAGCTATCTAGCCTATTTGATTTAATCAATCAAGATTTTTAAGTGCATCATAACTCTGTGCACAGACAACACTCATAAATCAGCAGAGAGTCTAAATTAATTGCCACAGGTATCACCCTGCCAATAGCACATATAATTAACTTTTTGTTGTACAGAGTGGGAGATCTGAGAGCTGCTGCTAGCATTAATGAGAGAAAGAAAAATGAGTATATATGATAAAATGATTAGAATGCTTGCAAATGTTCCAAAGCTGCATTCTGCTTGTGAATTATACTTTTAGGGTTCTCCATGTTCTGTAAAATATAGTTATCCCCCACATCGAGCATGCCTCTGTTCTATTTCAGATTGAATTGTCAATTCAATGCCAAGGAAGCAATGTCTTCAGAGCCACTGACTGCAAAGGACAGTATTAGATAAAACCAGAGCTACAGGCCAGTAAATGCACCAGGAACAAAACAAGGGATTTCTTTAGTCTTCCACATAGCAGGTAGAAGATGAAGCTGAAAAACAAAGAAAACAGTTAAAATGAAAATATATATTGGTAACAGGAAACCAATTTCTTAAATTCGAGCTCAGATTTATGGTGAAATTAAATAAGCGGTATTCTTCATCCCTCCTTTTCAAGTGTCACCCACCATAATACACAGATGTATGACATGGATCATGTCTGTGCAGCTTTTCTATCCAAAGTAAGGTTCTATCCTGCTTTCCTCTGCTTAAGTCAAATACTTTTGAAATCAGTTTAAAGGTTTCTGTTAACTTAATTTGAATGGTCACATGGAATCATGAGTCACGAGAAGTCAGAGAGTGATGTCCAAACTCCAACTCAGAGAAGAGTTAACTTTGACTTAAGATTAGAATATATCCATAGGTGAAGGTTCCCCAATCTTATTAATGCTTTAGATTTAAACTAAAATTTTGAGAATTTTAAAAAATGTTTGGAAGTTGCAAAAAATTTTAACTGAGTTCAAGATTAAAAAAAATCTGAGTCAGGAAAGAAATTGTGCCCTTGCTGGCAGTTTGTGTTTCTCAGTCTTATGCGACCTAGAACCTTACATATATATGTACAATATATATATATAAATATTATATATACACATATATACATTTTCCTGTCCCTGCAATCATCATTCAGTCAAATAACCCTGCACGTGTTTCTTCTTGCTCAATTTCTCTAAAAATAACTTGCAGTTGATGTTGGAAAAGTTGTTAGAAAACATTGTTGGAACACAAAGATGTGAACTCCAGGAGCAGAATGGACTGATGGGTAAAGATTTGTTGAATATTTCCTTCACAAGTAAAAAAAAAATTTTGCAAAATGGTGATATAAAACTATCATGTAATGACAATGCTTTTACAGCCACTCTATGTTCTCCCTGTGGAGGTACAAAAAAGCACTAAGAAATACAATATTTTGGGAGAACTATTTCACATTTTTATTTCTTTATCATGCCTGTATGTTACAGCTAACTAAAAACTTATTTGAGTTGTAAATGTAGCATTTGGATTTATTATTTTTATTAACCACAATTATTACAATGTTGACTAAATAGCAATTTTTGTGATTTTTTTTTTCTCAAAATGAAATGTGTTTTGAAACTAAATTTTTACACTATTGTGTGGTACTAATTAATATGTATCTGAAGTAAGTGCTTTTTCTCATCTTAAAATAGATAGTTGAGAATAAGTATTCAATAAACTTTTTATTTACACATGTATAAAATGTGTATGAACATCATCTCAAAAGAGACATTGCAAACACAGAAGGACAGGAATTATTGACAAGTGTAATAAATAATCTGGAGGAACTCCTGTATGGGAATTCACTTTAAATATTAAAGGCAACAATTTCAAAACTTTTGTATAAGTATTTGTATAAATATTCAAAACTTTTGTATAACTATTTGTATAAGTAATTTGTATTTTAAAACCTTAGATATTCATACTATAGGCACAGGAACTCTCAAGGAGACTACCAGGCAGATGAGCCAAGAGCTTTTGCTTTCTTGTATCTGAGAAATCTGCGCAATATATTGCAGAGGCTTTAATTCATTCTTGCCTTACCCAATTTCCTAAAGGTTGCAAAACTGGGTAGTCTATAAAAATACAAAGTGAAAATGAATGCAGGTCTTCTGACATGATAAATTCCCTATTCATTTGTAACAAAAAATAACCATCCTCTCTGACTGTTTTTTAAAAGAAAAACACTAATGTTCTTCCTAAAAGACCAATGTAAATACTCTAAGGCCTAAAGAGAGAATTGCAATTTGAATATCCACATCTGGCAAAATGAAATTATTCTGATCTTTACAAAAAGGAAGAAAGGTCTAGTGTTGAGTTAAACTTTGCAGACACAACCTGCAAAAGTCTCAAAGAAAGAAAGATTTCAAATACTTTTGAAGTATTAACCAGCTGTGTGAGGTTGCAGAAAGGAAGGACTGTTTCCATTACCTACATTAATTTAATCTCTAGTTTTGTTCCATGCTGTATTGCAGAACTTTTTATATTATCACTAGACAAATTTAAATCTCAGGAAATCATGGAGGAAGTCTCTTGAAAGCCATTTAAAGGCTCCTGAAGGAGTAGAAAATGACTGGGATCATTGTAGCTCTGGCAGCATTAAATGCCAATAGAATCCTGTGCAATGTTGAGAGAACCATAGTGAGTAAACGAGAGAAACAGTCATTCTGCTGCATTCAAGGTTTTCTAGATCACATCCAGAATGTTGCACCCAATTTGGGGACCCCAGTACTGGGAAGATTTTGATCATCTGGAGCATATTGAACAGAGGGCCACCAAGATAGCTGGGGCTGGATCACATTTGTGCTGTGAGGAGGGGCTGAGGGAGCTGAGCTTGTTCTGTCTGGAAAAGGATCACTGCAGGGAAACTAACAGGAACTTTGGCACCTATGAGGGGCTTACTGAGAAGAAGTCTGCTGAAGCAAGACTTCTTTGCTAAGGTTCAGAGTTGAAATATGAAACAATGGTCATAAATTTACATGAGAGAGATTTTGACTGAATATAAGAAGAAAAATTATGAGGGTAATAACTAAAAATTGTTGCCTGAGAGGTTGCAGGTTTCCAAATCCAACCAAACTAAACCCTGAGGCGTCTGGTGTGAATTCAGTGTCGATCCTGCTTTGAGCATGACTTCAGATTACGGACCTCCCAAATTCCTTTGCAATCTCAGCAACACAGCAATTCAGTAATTTTAATGGCATCAGCCACTATGAGAGTCCATAAGCTGTTAGACTAAATACTTAGAGGCCTCAAAGGTTCTAATGAATCATGCAGTGCATAGTCCAGTGATGTTCAGATTTTGGCTGCCTTCTCTGAGAGAGAAGTGTTCCTCCAGCAACGAATATGCAATTAATCCCATGATGGGATTCAGTATTTTCCCAGCTAACTCGTAATGCAAAGCACTTCTAAGTGCCATTTGTTGCAGAGCTAGTGCTGTAAAGCTGCCTGCCCTGTTCTACTCTTAAGTGTCAATGTTGTATTTTTCCTAGACAGCTGCCAAATTGATAAAAATCTGATTTTTTTGCACAGCTGTTCCAATTGAATCCTCATTGCTACAACCACATTGGGAAACAAAGAGAGGTATTATGGTTGGAAGATTTTTTTTCCTACTTAATATCCAGATTGTTGGTGTGAAGGTCTCTAGTCTTTGTTTTGGCTTCCACTTGCAAACTGGGCATTGACATCTGCTAACTGCTAGCTTCTGAGGGAATTTAGTTTAAAATATATTGTATATACAAGGCCAAATTCACTGCATGCCACAAAGGCGAGATTGTTTTCTTTCTCCTGTTTTTTATTTACAGCTAAAGCAAATCGGAGGGAAGGAAACTGGTGACTGTTATGAACTGGAGAGTAAGAACAATAGATATAATCAAATAAAACTTTACTAATGGATCCAGTTGCAAAAAATGATTTAGCAGCTGGTCTCTCAGAGCATCTACACAACTTCTTATGATCCCAGATTTTGGACTGTATGGACTAAAAAAGCTATTAAAAACAAACTTTATTAAAACTGTATAGCATCCAGAACCCTGCAGCCAAAGGCACACAGGAAGTACACCAGAGGCAGCTTAAACATGAGTGTTCTGAAGGAACTCGTGGTATATTTAAGAACTGTGTATCAGGGTGCAAGGGAATTCCTGGGACTTAAATTAAAAAAAAATAGATGGTAAATAACACCTCACCTGCTGAAACTTGAGTTCAGCTCCCTGAATTTCTCCTGCAGTAGCACAACAGATGAAATCATCAGACCTCAAAGCAGAGCAAGGTGAATTTTCCTAGAATTTTGCCCCACTCTGAGAGAAGGAGGCAAACAGGCAGAACCTCATGACTCATAATCACTTTCTGCATTTTGTGAATGCAGATTTGTTTCCCCTTTCTCTCTTTAAATCAGAGGAGTAGCCCATAGCTTACCCCGCTGAGGTGCGGTTGTATTTGGTTATAAGTGAAGCAAAAGAGCTTTGTGAAGGCCAAAAACATGATTATTGTCTCACCCACACAAATATTCAGCTGAAGTCACTGGAGTCTCTGGTGTGGAACTTCAATAAGCAAGAGATATATCAAACTGCAACAGTCACTATTGCCTGGAGTATCTAGGAGGTTACAGCTGCAGTGGAGAAGTTTGCTTACTGCAATTCTTTGTTTCACTTATCTGAATGTACTTTTTTACTCGAGTTTTGTGTCAAATATGACAGAGGCCTGGTACAGCTCTGCATTCCTTAAATGCTCTTTCAGTCTAATAATGGTGTGCTTCAAAAGGGGAAAGTTTCACCTCAGCAGCCCTGCTCTGTTTTGAAGAACAGACTACGTGAGGTCATCCTCAGCTCTGGAAAAATTAAGCCTGGTACTGTTATGACTTATGGAAAAATCCTCTAATATTTAATTAACAATATTTTTTTTCCCAAATTTTAACTATTTAAAAATGAGTACAGTATTATCCCGGTTATCAAGGTCTGTAACATAATTATAATGTTGAACATTGGTTATGATTCCTTGTGGGAAACCAGGAAATCCTTCTGACTGTCCTGGGAAAATTTATAGGTCACAAGAATTTAGAGAGAATGATAATTAGTATGTTACACGGTGAAAAAGTAGAATTTGTGGATTTTAGATGAGAGATCAGGGGTCAAGGATGGAGGAAATGGGGTGTGTCCCTGAGCTTTTTCTTCATCCTCTTGTTCTCCATCTTCTGTGGTGGTGTGGCACATTTGGATTGGTTTGGAACAAAAGTACACTGTACAACATAGTGGATAGATACTAGAGAATTGTTATAAATAAAGTACACGTAATTTTCAGTATAAAAGATAGTGCCCTCCCAAGGGCAGACAGAAGAAGGGCGGACAGACCAAGACCAAAGAGGAGAGCACTGGCCTGCAGAGAAGCTGTGGCAGGCCAGGGAATGAATATGCGATAACAAAGAATAAACAAATTCCTGAGAACGAGAAAACAGATGACTCGACCTCTTTTTCAGACACAGGGCTGGGGAAAACAGAAAGCCTTCACAGAGACAGAGACAGAGACAGAAACAGCAAAACGAGAACATGAGAAAAAAAAGAAAAAACACATATATATTTTAGTAAACCTAACAATTCCTTGGAAATTCTATGGCCTCTTATAACATTCTGAAATACAGAATAGTTTTCCTGCTAATTTTAATAAGAGCATATCTTGACTCTTCATTAAAATTCCATAAAACCTACTGATGGATTCATTGTATTAAATTTCACAGGACCTCTCCATAAAGTTTTTGTCCTATCTTGTTAGGACCCATATCTTGTTAGAATCTGATTAAGAAGAGTCTTGTGTTCCCATTTGTTCATATACTTGTGGTGGAGATGAACTGATGGTGTCACCAGGTGCTGTAGTTCAGGGTAAGTGTAAAATATTATTTTACAAATAAATTTACAAACAAAAACACAACAAATATTATTTGTTGGTTTTGCAGTGGAATTCTCTTTAATTTGAAATTCAATTTTGTCTGATATATGCGTTCTGTCATCAGTTTTGCAGACTAGTTTTTGCAGAAGTATTAATGAATGGGATTTCTGGAAGGCTATGCATTACTTAAAGCACTCTCTATAGATATGATAGCATGGACAACATTTCATATGCTTTTCTCTCCACTCCCCCCAGTGGAGAAAACTCAGCTTTGTGCTTATTATAATAAATTTTTAATGAGAAATATGTGTGTCAGTATTGACAAGCAACAAGCAGAATTTTTAGCAGATTTAATACATGGGCTACTGTTTCTGTTGCTAAAAGATGAATTGTTTTTTCCTTAGGAATCCTCTTTTATCCATCATCAATTACTACATTTAGATCATTTTTGTACTAGGCAAAATGAACTAATCAGATTTAATTGCCCATCTGCTCTTAAGGCAAAAATAGCACTTTCTACTAAAAATATGCATGATGTAGAAAATGTCTACGTTTAATTTTACTGGTAGGTGAGAAAATATGTTTCAGCAGAAAAGCAGGTGTACTCCATCTTGTAATTTATGTCAACTTTATTTTTTTGCATTACTAATGGAGGATTTTTTGGTGACTTTTCTTAAAGAGTGATGATGCAAATGGATTTCGTAACCACTGAGCTAAGATTTGTTTATTTATTTCCATCGTCTGTACATAGTGATATTCTGGATCTAGTGGTAACAGAGGGATTTTTGTAAATACCTTCACCAGTTCCAGTGTTTAATTTATAAGTTACAACTAAACTACCTCTATTCTTCACCCAAAGAAATGATTATTCTATGTATGGCTCACATGTTTTCATATCTTCATTTAGCTTATTTTACTTAGTGGTTTCAGAGACAGGCAACCATTTAATTTCTAGATATGAAGTTTTCAAAGTAAGTTTGCAAGAAATCTTTGATTACAACCAGATAACTCTACATGTGCTCTAGACTAAACTCATTTGATATGATAACATAATTGTTGTATTAAACAACTTTAACTCTATAAGCCTCTGAAAAGGGATGAGGTTTTTTTTTCTAAGTTCTTAATACCCACAAATAACTTCCAGTGCTGTTCAGAGAAGTTGTGGATTCCTCATCCCTGGAAGTCTTTAAGACAATTTGGACAGAGTTCTGACCAGCTTGGTCTAATGAAAGGGGTCTCCACCCATGGTAGAGGGTTTGGAGAGCTGGATCATTTTTAAGGTCTCTTCCAACCCAGGCCATTCTACAATTCTGTTTTAGCTTTGTTTTCCTCTTCATGAAAGAGAAAAACATTACAATTTCAAACCTGTGTATAAAAACATCATCAAGAAGATGCAATGGTATGGAACTTCTATATTAGGGTTGCAGTAGCTGACTAGAACTGTTGCTACTAGGCAGGGAAGGGGAGCAGCCATTTTCTTGCAGCCATATAGAATTTGCTGATGCTGAAGGAGGGCTGCAGCTGCTTTCACATCTCCCAGTAATTCTAGAGTAAGTGAGAACAAGGTCCTAAAAAGTGTGTCTTTGCTTGAGAAAAGTTACCAAGAAGACCATTGTGAGAAGCCAAAACATCCCTCTGACTCTCCTGGAAAATTTATAGGTCGCAAGAATTTAGGTAGAATGATAATTAACATATCACAGGGTGAAAAAGTAGAATTTTGGGGTTTTAGAATGAGAATTTAGGGGACAAAGATGGAGAATTTAAGGCACGTCCCTGTCCTTCTTCTTCATCTCTTGTTCTCCATCTTCTGCTGTGATGGTGGCACTTTTTAATTGGTCTAGAGTAAAGGTACACTGTTTAATAGAGTTGATAGGTATTGGAAAGTTATTGTAAATGCAGCATATGTAATTTTTAGTATAAAAGATAACATCATCCCAAGGAAGGAGAATTTTTCACAACCTGGCCTGCAAAGAAGATCTCAGCAGGCCAAAGACACAAATGTAAGATAACAAGAATAAACAATTCTTGAAAAAACAAGAGAACAGATGATCTCGACCTGTTCTTCAGATGCTGGGCTGGGGGAAACAGAAACTTTCACAGAGACAGAGATAAATTCAAAGTCAGGTTCAGGAACAACAAAAAACATTTAAAAATTTGACAGACCATTGGCTATGTACTTCTTGTCCACATGATCCTGTATTGGTGTGCTAAATACTGTAACGTAAGCTTTCCCTCTCATATTTTATCTTCTTGTGCTAGGAAAACTTGTCTTAGTGATTACTGATCTTGGAAAAAGCTTTGGATTTTGTTTCAATGTATGTGCATGAGGAATTCAGACCCAACTACATCATCCTGTTTTAAGTCATCTTCAAGAGACTATAGTACTCAGAAGCTGTTCAGACCCCTGAACTCATAACAGTTACTAAAGATTACGGCCATTAGAGAATGATGTACAAAAGATATTTAATGTAAATACTAGTGAGGATTGTTCATGGACAGTGGAACTTGATAATACTTATGCTAAACTGTTAAAACAGTCCCTTCGACAGTTTTCAGCCAGGCCAAATAGTGGTCTATAGAATAACTGCAAGGTACAGTGTTGGAATGAGCCTACTCCAAGGGCCATTCCCAGTCTGGATGTAGTTGTCCTGTTTTGGAGGGAAAAAGAGTTTAGCAGTTTTCACCATAAGCTATTTGGTGCCAGCTGAGTTCAATGCCAAAGAACCATTCCAGGCACATTTATTAGCATTGCTACAGCCAAAATAATCCAAGTATTGTACACTTTGGCAATTTTTCCCCATTTTATTCCAGTCTGCTGCTCACAGTTTTAGTGCCCTGGAAGCAAGTAAAGGATTTAGTATAAAGTGGTTTAGATCCAGAGAGCCCTACAAGAACCCATACCTAAAATCAACCAAAAGATTCTCCTTGGGAATTTTGTCTTAAGATCATCTGGGTACTCCTTTGCATATTCTGAGAAACATTATCACTGACAATAAAGGTTACCTACATAGACCTATGACTTCCAGAAAGTTCTAGCAGCTTCTAACAAGCTCTGTCAGATGCCCTTGATCAAAGGGTATGTCAAGATTTTTTCCAAGTAACTCGTGAACAGGGAGGATCAAGCACCTTTCCAGCAGGCTACAGGGGAGTTTAGCAGAACTGCTGGCTCAGGACACAGTTTCTAGGGAAAGCAGCTAGAAGAGGTGGCAATTCTTGCAGAGGGGAGCCAGTAGCTTTGCTGAGGGTAACACAGATGGGCTGAGTGATGGTGTTGACATGCCACAGGGCACAGATCCAGCAGTAGCTGGAGCATCAGCAATAGGGCTGTCCTTGGACAGAGGACACTACCAAGGATTGCTCAGTGAAGGACACAGCCTGACAGACTTGGGGCTTCAGGGGTGCCTGGGGCCTCTCACTGGTACTGGGGTCAGAGGGTAGGGTGGGCTCCTTCCCTGCAGTATGTATTCATGAATGAACAGGCTGGGTTGCCAAGGAAAGAAGCTGCAGGAGGAGACAGACTGACTTCACATGA
Organism: Sitta carolinensis; assembly: GCA_032173965.1. Taxonomy (NCBI): domain Eukaryota; kingdom Metazoa; phylum Chordata; class Aves; order Passeriformes; family Sittidae; genus Sitta; species Sitta carolinensis. The sequence goes on from CM063284.1 coordinate 138,400,659, forward strand.
CCAAAAGTGGTGAGGAAAAAGTTCACTGGATTTTCTCAAAAATGCTGCAGACACAAGAGCCTGAAAATACAGCTCGCAGAGCCAAAGGCAGAATCTGTACATATCTGGATAGGAAACAAATATTTCCATGATGACCAAAGCTGGAAGCTTGTGATTTCTGTCTCCTTCAGCTCCTTTTCCCCCTGCAAATCTGCAGCTAAAGAACCTAGCATTGCCCTTGTAGCAGATGAAGGGATAGGAGCTCAGTCAAACAAAACACAACATGGCTGAGCTGAGCAGCAGTAAGAAGTAGTAATAGCTCCAATCTGCAAACTCACTTCCACCCTAGGGAGATTTTCTGCTTTATAGCACTCAGATATGGGACTTTGGAAAGAAGCTGCTGGGGCTGACTAGTCTTAATCCCATCCACTGCTGCTCTTCTGATGGGGTTTCAGTTTGAAACCAGGCAGAAATATTAATTATGTATAATGGTTTAGGTTTGCCAATTTTAGTTTTCTTGGACAATGCACCAATTAATGTGGTGGATCTCTTTTTCTATGAGATAGGATTAGGAGAAAAAGCAAAGCAGGCTTAAACTTGAAAGGATGTAAAGAAAACTTTATTAACAGAACTAAAAGGAGAATAACAAGAATCAGAATAAAGCCTTCAGAACATCCCTCTTCTTTTCTCTAACTTTTTCTTCTCTCTTACCGACACCACACAGGAAACAACACTTAGAATTCTTAGTCAGTTCTCCATTTCTAGAATAGTCTTTTTTCAGTTTATTTAGGGAGAGAAGTATCTTTTGATATGCTATGGAGAACTCCCCACAAGGAGAAAAAAAAGAACAGTTCTCATGGCTTCGATTTCCATGAACAGCAGCCACCCAGGATCTGCATTTGTGAAGTTCTTCCTATTTTTCACAGTTCTTCTCACAGCTGTGCTTCTGGGCTATGTCATTTTTTGGGGGTTCTATTTTAAGAATGAGCTATTCTAGCATTAAAACAAAAGTTTCCTTCATTCATTTTTGGGAACAGAGGTCTTCCCCTTTCATTCCCAGGGAAAGGTTTCTTATTTTTTCACATCTCTCTTTATTCAAGATTCTCACTGGATCACAGCTGCTACAATATCTGTTTACTTCAACACTGGTGCCTCTGCTCACCACAGTAGTTAGAACATCTCCCCAATGCATTTCCATGAGCCATAGGGAAAAAACAAAGTCTGATATATCAAATATATATCTTCACCATAGCCTTTCAAAAGAATTTTCAGCCCAAGGTCAAGGCATCTCCTCAATTCCCTCCATCTAGAATTTAACTCCTTCACTGACCTCAGTCCCATGTTGTTGTGTCTACATGGCTTCGCCTTTTCCTATTTCTGATTCAGGAGAGAATTTGTGTTCATAGGGTTATTTGTTCTCAAGCTTTATCAGTTGAAACAGTTTTTACAGAGTCCTGCAATGCTGAAAGGTTTATCCAGTCTGAGATCTGCTGAGTTCCACTGTCCATAGGGAACATGGCTCGCCATGCAGTCTCCGCTGGCACCATGTGAGCCATGCCCAGCTCAACTCTGCCAGGGAGCCGAAAACAGGAAAAGCTGCTGCTGAGGCTTTCGTCCTGTCCGCAGCAAGGCTGGATCAAAATGTTTGAGCAAATAAAGTTCATTGTGAGCCATGCCAAAGTGGCTGTGGCCATGCAGGACCACCTGGGCTGCTTCAATCAAGTCCATGTGGTTGTTCCTGGCCTTGGGGCCACCCCCAGCACCAACCACAAGGCCACTCCTGGTGCTAGTCCCCACCTCACAGTTGCTCCCAGTGCCGATACAGCCTCCAGCCAGCATGGCTGGGTGGCTCTGATGGAAAAACAAGCATCAGGCTGTGGTAGGAAGGGGCCTGGCACCGCCAGCAAAGGGGCTCCAGCTGCCTGCCAGGACAGGGCCCTGTGGGCTCCCCAGTGAGGGCTCGGCAGCCACTGACCACCCCTCCGGGGACAGAGAACCTCGGCCGGGGCGAGCGGGGCTGGGCCAGACCCCAGCACCACATCCTCTAAGGCCGAAAGCTACGAGAGCTACTCCCAGGCCTCTCCGGCCTAAAATGGGGGTTCGTGAAAGCATATCCCCTCTTTTTTTGGTTCAATTATGTGTCAATATCTAAAACTGGCTACTGATTGGTTCTCTGTTACATCCGCAGGAGGCTATCAAGGCTCCAAATAGAGAACTATTCCATACCAAAAAATGAATCAATGCTAAACCGGGATATCTTCCATGTGTGCACTGATACTTCTGGGGGATACCTGAAGATTATCAAGTGTGACTACATGACTAAGTGCAAGAGCCAAGAGGGTGGAAGCATTGATGTTTTTCTCCTTGATCCTTAAAGTAAAGGAAATAATAGAATAGTTTAGATGATGAAAGATCTTTAAGACCATTAAATTTAACCCAGCACTGCCAAATAAACGACATCCCTAAGAGCCACATCCACACATCTTTTAAACATCTCCAAGGATGGTAACCAAGGATGGAGAACCTGTTCCAATGCTTGGTAATGCTTTCAGTGAAGAAATGTTTCCTAATATCCAATCTAAACCTCCACTGATGCAAAGTGAAACCATTTCCTCGTCATATTTCTTCTTACTTGCCAGAAAAGACCAACACTTATCTCACCCCAACCTTTGCTTGGGGAGTTTAGAGTGCAATAAGGCAATGCCTGGTTGCATACCAGATATGTAAAAAGGAGATTTTGCCTTCAAAATTGTAGTAGCATTTTGGAGGACTGTGGTGGGAAGAGGTTGCATCTATCTGATAAAGTGGGGCATAAGCATCTTTGCTAAGAAACTGACCAGTCTGGTAAGAAATATTTAAATCAGTGGGAGAGGAGAATGACAGCCAACAGTTTACTGAGGAAGTGGTAGAGCAGGCTGGGAAGCAAAGGGTGCAGGGTGATTTGACAGGGAAAGGCCTCAAAGAGCATTGCTGCAGTGATAACACAGCAGTGCACAATCAAACCAAGTTTATGGAGTACATTGGTACTTCCTAACTCAAGTGATCTAGGAGCTGATAAGAAAAAAACTCTGTTGGAGCTGATACTTACAAACAAGGAAGATCTAGTTGGGGATTAGAGGTGGGATCAAGTTTGGCAGCAGTCACTATGAGGATGATCACCAAAGGAGTAAGGCAAATAGCAGAATGACAGCTCTAAACTTCAGGAGACTACATATTTGGCCTGTTCAGGCATCTTTTTAGAAGAATCTGTTGCGGTGTATGTTTATTCTATTTTATTGTTTTATTGTATTAGTTAACAGTTTTATTGTTAATGGTTTGTTCCAGTTTACCCCTATGTACCTCTTGAGTTGGTTTGTCCCTAAATTGTACCCTCTCCTAAGCTGCCCTTCATTGTAATCCCCACCCTTCATTCCAGCACCTTCCCTATCCATCCCCTAATCCTCAATACCCCACTGGCCCCTGTGACCCTTGTCCCACCCAAGTGTTCCCTTATTGGATTGTGTATTGTAAACTCCACCTGTTACTCCTCCCTTGGCTCTACCCTATTGATTGTCAACTTGTGTCCACCCGTAAGACCTCCCCTGTTTAAAATCCTGTTCACACATCTGTTAGTTGGTCTTCTGTCCCTGTCCACTCCTGGAATAAAACCTGCTGGGAATTCATACATGAGGCTCCTCTCTAATTCTTGTTTCACTCCTTGACACTGCACCAGCCCTACAGTAAAGCTGGTGTGCTTTACAGCTGCACCCTGGGTTGCACTGCTTCCTAGGGGCAGCCCCTCCATAACTGTCAGGTTTTTGTTTTGCTGCGATGACCCGAGATTATCAAAAGTCTCTGTTTCCCCAGCCCAGTGTCAGAAGAACAGTCCAAGATTCTCTGTTCTCGTTTTTCAGGGTTGTTTATTTTTCTTGTTATCTGTAATATCGTGGCTCTGGCCTGCTGGGGTCTTTCTTGCAGGTCAAGATCAGGCAAAGCTCCTGACTCCCTTGGGGCGGTGTTATCTTTTATACTAAAAACTACATATGCTTTATTTAAAATAATTCTCCAATACTTACCATACTGAACAGTGTGCCTCTAAACCAATTAAAAAATGCCACCATCACACCAGAAGATGAAGGGCAAAAGACAAAGAAGAAGGACAGGGACATGCCCTGATTCCTCCATCTTTGTCCCTTGAACTCATATTATAAAACCCCAAAATTCTACTTTTCCACCCTGTGATACATTAACTATCATTCTACTTAAATTCTTATGACTTATAAATTTTCCAGGACAGTCAGAGGGCTGTCCTGGGTTCCCAGACATAACCACTGTGTCTGGAGCTAGCCAGGGATGATAACATCAGACACAGCATCAGAACCCTATGGGATATAGTCCTGGAGATAAGGGAATTTCAGCAAAGCTGGTTTTTTTCAAGAATCAGCTCCTCCAAACTCAAGAACAGTCCCACATACAGGAAAGCAAGAAATATTGTCATGAGACTTGCATGGAGAAACAAGAAGCACCTGAAAAACATAAAAAGGGTGCAAGAGATGGGAAAAATAAGAGGTGGGAGCAGAGTCAGGTAGCTCATAAAGGATGTAGGAATATTTTCCAAGCCTGAGGAAAAGAAAAACTAGAGAAAATATGGATCCACTGCTGAATGGCACACAGGACTGAATGAAAAGAATACTGGGGAAAGCCAAACAGCCCTGTGCCTTTTTCTCCTCATTTTTTACTGGTAAGACTACTCCTGCAATTACCAGAAGAATCTGGAGGAAATTATTTTCCTTCCATTGTACAAAGTAATTACCATGCAAGAGCAATAATTTCTTTATTCATTAAATTTTTTGTACTTAAAGACTGAGCAGACCTAAAGGGCAAAGAACACATTGATGTTTGTTAATGTTAGGATAATTCATTGGTAGTTAGGATAGTCTGATAATGTCAGGATATATTCAATGACATATCCATTTTTCTACTCCTGAAAAGGTTATTCTAATGATGGATGAACACCTGAAGAAGCTCAGGATTGTACACGATATTGATAAACGTATGGTAGCTCAGATAGTTTATTCATCTTATGTCCATTTTTTTTGTATTGCACCATATGCATCCAATAGTTTTTTACTTAATTTTCTAGGTTGTTTTGGGATTTTTGTAATGTGTGTCTGGTTGTGTACACCATCTCAGAAGCCCAATGTAACTTTAAATATTTCCTATCCATTTATTTTTTTTTTACTTCTTTCTGGACCAGCTTTGGAATCCATCCACTATGTTACAGTAAATGAAAGAAAAGATGTTATTCTTGTTCAGGAAGATGTCATGGGAAATAGATTATTACAACATCATGGGTTTTTCAGTATGGGTCAGTCATTGAGACTTTATGCTGGTTTAGGTGATCTTTTTAATGTAGAGATGCAATTACGCCTCCATGAAAAATGACTTAGTTTTCCTTAGATGTCCTTACATATGTTCATTATTACATTACTAATCACCAGCAATTTCATGAAGATCTATTGTTAGCAGTTAAGCTGATTGTCTAACAAATGGAATTGGTTTTACATTTTATGTTTGCAAATAAATTTTTAAAAATGCAAAAATGAAACTTCAACAGATATAAAATCATATACAGGATGGAACAAAAAAGACTTGCTTCTTTCTCAGATTAAAGAGAGGAACTGAAGAGTAATTTTAAGCACTCATGTCCCCATTAATAAGTTATGAAACCCCTGTCTATATTGAAATCCATTTTATTAAACATAAACTTAAGATACTGGAAATGAGTTCCATTCATTAAATACACAGAAGAAATAAAATTTTTTGTTTTCCTAGTATTAACCTATCATAAGTTATTCTTTATTTTCTTTCTATTCGATTACATCAGTCTTGCTTTATTATTCAATTTCTGTAATACTCATGGTAATTGGAGTATTTCCTCTCATTGTGCTTATTATTATATATCTTATTACTTTTGTGCATGCATCAGTTTTAATAAGGAATTATTAAAGTTGTAAAACTGATAATCTTTACAATATTTTGATTGGCTACTTTAGTATTTGTATTTGACAACAAAGAAAAGATGGGAGTTTAAACCAAAACCATTGTGCATAGGTTAGAGATCAGAAAACACAGAGAATAAACCATGGGTTTATTACAATTAATGAATTCTTCCTCCTTTTGTACTTTTTTTCATTCCTAGCAGCATATCATATAGCATGAAAGCAGCAAAATATATTATTCTATCTCTGATTCATCAGTTCAGTTCCTGCTGTTGGGGTGTTGGGAAAGGACTTCCAATTCTCTACTGATATACACCAGTTTTATACCTGATAATAATGTGAAATCAAAGAAAAAAAACTAAAGGATCAGTGAATTCCCTGGATAGGACAATGTGGCACATTTAAACCAAACGAGTGATGTTTAGAAAGAAAAACTTTCCTTATATCCTGTCTTACAAATAAATCTCTATTAAAACTGAAGTATTTTGTAATTTTTATCTTAAAAGCTTTCATCAATCTTTTTTGCAGTCCTGCAACAGTAACATGATCAACTCTCTTCCCTTTAAAAGGAAAAATAGTAGCCAAAATGCTAAAGCAACTCTCTTGTTCAAACTGTCATAAATAGACCACTCCTAATGTGCAAATTTCACTTCTACAGGAATACAAATGAGAAAGTCTTACAGAATACTCATATACAGAAAACTTTATGAATAGACTTTCTATGCACATGAGTTGTAAGTTATCTAATAAATAAATTATAATTTATCAGCTCTGATCAAGACATTTCATTCTGACATGAGTTAAAATTGTAACTCTAGTTCTTCGATTGGTATGAGTCTCCCAGTGTACAACAAATTCCCACTTTCTCTGACTTACAGTTTTTAAGTGGTTTTTTTAATGTTTGTTCATATAACTAAAATTTTCTTAAAGCATATTTGACTATTGGTCTTTTTATCCAGGGAGAAACATATTTTCAAGAGATAAAAACATTGATGATAATTAATTTCACAGACATAGCACAAGCAGGAAGGAAACACTGCATGGTCAGAACATCACACAATTGTGAGAGGAGCAGGCTGTGTGATCCTCATGGTGACACACACATTTCATAGGATGAATTAATTTGTTTCAGCATGGAAATCTAGCTGCAGAGTCTTTGTGCAATTTAGAACAGAAGAGACCTCTGGAGATCTTCTCTTCCAGTACTTTACCTGAAGGGCCAGCTTAGACCAGATTGCTCAGGTCTTGACAAAGAAAGCCTTGAATATTTCTGTCGGTGGAGCCTATACACCTATGTGCCCCTCCTCCACTTTCTGACCATACTCATGGTGATGTTTTTTCCTAATGTCTAATTTAAGTGTTCCTTGTTGCAAGATGTGTTTATTACTGTCATCCTGACTCTACACACCTCCAGGCAAAGTCTGGCTCTGATTTCTGTATGCCTTCCCATTAGCAGTAGACAGCAGTAAAATCCCTCCAAGTTGCCTCTTCTCCAGACTGAACAAATCTCATTCCCTCCATCTCCCCCATCTATTCTCCAGCCTCATGACCACCTGGCTCTCCATCTGACTCAGATAAGTGGGACAGTGTCTCTTTTTGTATCAAGGAGCCCAAACCTGGACACAGTGCTCCAAATGTGATCTCAAAAGTACCATCAGAGAAGTCAGTCCCTTGTGCTAGACTCTTGCTTGTGCAGCCCAGGAAGTTATTGGCCATCTCTGCCACAAGGACACGCTAATCAATGACATTCAACTTTTGCCCAAGAGTCCCCTGTCCTTCCTTGCAAAGCTGCTGCCAGCTGACTCTTGCCTGCTGTGCTGAGTGGGTTATTCATTCCAAGGTACAAGACTTTGCATTTTACCCTGTCAAACTTCATGATTTTCCCATCAGCTTACTTTTCCAAACTTCTGATGAGGTTTGTCTAACAGGAACCCTGCCTTCTGGTATATGAAACATTCCCTCAGTTTGGTATCATCTACGAAATTGTTGAAGGTACACACAAGGTATCATTCATGTTGTTAATAAAAGCTCTAAAAGTATTAGGTCTAACGTTTACCCCTTAAAACACCACTGATGATCAGCTACCAGCTAGACTTTATAATGTTGATGAGCCTGGTGGTCCAAAAAATTTCTGGCCATTTATAAATTCCAGCTTTCAGCCATTTGACTAGCAGAAGATTATGACAGACCATATCAAAGGCCTTGCGAAAGTTCAATATATACCACATTTACTGCTCTACTCTTCTTGACAAAACCAGACCTCTAATCCTAGAAAGCTAACTAGTCAGGGATGCATGCTGCCTGTCTCTTCTTGCCTGTGAGTGCTCAGGTATGGTTTTCAGGATTTGTTCAGTAATCTCCATCAGAAATTAGCTTAGGCTTTGAGAAACTCTCCTTCTTCTTCATGATTTTTTTCTTTCTTCTTTCTTCTTTCTTTCTTTTTCTTCTCCCCCTTCTCCTCATTCTCCTCCTTCTTCTGCTTCTTCTGCTTCTGCTTTTTCTGCTTCTTCTGCTTCGTCTTCTTCTTCTTCTTCTTCTTCTTATCTTCTTGTTTTTGTTCTTCTTGTTGTTGTTCTTCTTCTTCAGCTCGTTAAAGCAAAGGTGAGGAAACAGAGACTGAGTACTTCAACCTTTTCCAAGTACTTCAGCTTTAGATTAATCAGGCTCTTTTGGATGAAGAGCATACACACTATTGGTTTCTGGAGGGTGGAGTGACCTGAGGAAGAAGTACTTAGATTCAGAGCGAATTACTGCTATTGGAAGTCCAACAGCTGTGATAGGCACTAATACATATTTAGTATTAGTGAAGACTGAATTTCTCTGTATTTTGGTTAAGAATAAATAATTTTTTTTCTTTACTGGAAACATGAAAAATATATTTTAAAATAAGTTTATTTAAAAAAAAAATAATACAATTTAAACTTTCTCAGAAAAGTCTTTCTTTATATCTAGGAAATCCTATTAAAAAGAGCAGATTCTGGCTATCTAAAACAGCCATCCACACATTGTCATAATTTTGAATAATTCTAGATTCTGAGTTTTTGTAATTGCTATGAATCTTTGCAGCTACTTGTTGATTTTCTGTTATCCTGATTTTATAATGTTAATACAAACCACCAAACACCTTATTTTCTCATACATTTTGCAAGGGTTTTTTTTTTTTGTTTGTTTGTTTGTCTTTGGTTTAGCTTGCCTGTGGGGTTGTTTTTTTTTTTAAAAAGAGGAATCTGGAGAAAATGGACCCCCCAGAGTATAATGGTTTAACAGTTAGAATATTCACTCATAGGCATAAAGAATTTTATTTTAAGCCCTTCTGTGACTGATGAGGTTCAAATCCATAGACCGATGTCTACTGAGACAATGCCCCAACCACCTGATTATCATTCATTCTGGATGACAGAGTGAAGAGCACATTCCACCTCTCATCCTGAAGCTATTTTCTTTCATTGTGAGGAAAACAATATATTGGGTCAGAGAAAGAACATTTGAGGAAGCCTGGCTCTGTAACAGAGCACTTTGCTCAGCAAAGGATTTAGCTCCCAAAAGGGGGTTTGTGTCTTGCATTAAACAGATATTAAATAATATGAACTGAATATAATCCCCAGAGCTGAGAACAAAATATAGTACTGTTCCTTCCAGAATGAGGACACTAACCATACTGTATGTAACTTATATATTTCCATGTTACTTTGAAAGAAGACTGTTATTGTTCATGCTGTTTCTGGGTACTATTCAAATAAACAGCTTGAAACTTCTGGAGTAACTGTTCTGAACCATGAAATGCCCAAGCTAAGATGGACAAACAGCTCAAAGTCCACTTTTATCTCAAGAGACTCGTAAATAGAGGATTATTTCTCTGTTGATCTTTTACATCTGACATTTAATTTGCAAAGAACTTTGAACAAGTTAAGGAAACCAATCTCAGGAAGACTTATTTCTCAGTGTTTTCTTAGCAATTTTAAAAACTGCAGTCCGTATTTAGGGTATTTTCCAGAGGGGGAAAAGAATTATTATCTATGTCTTCTTCTGTTGACTTTTAAAGTGGGAGGGATAGGTGAGCTGTGAACCAGTGCAAATCCCATGTGTTGACCCATGAAATAAGCAAGTAAAAAATTGAGTACGGAAAGCTGTCTCTGAGGAAAGCAAATACCCTGAAGGCCTCAATTCAAAGCTGATTTTGCTGAAAATATTTACCATGGATTACAGCAAATTATGTGTGAAGCAAACACTTCATAAATGGCATATGTATATATATATATATATATATATATGTACACGAAATCCTTATAAACCGACAAATGGGGAAGGAAGCCTATTTGCTGAACTATAGAGATTTTGAGATATTACAAGAGCTAACTAGTGACCAGACAGTTAGGCATAAACCTTATTCAAACATCAGATGTGAATCTGGGAGCTAGGATGATGCTCATTTTGATTGCAGCTGGAAATCTCATGATAAGAACTGAACTTTCAAGAAACACTGATAAAAGAGCTGTTTTTTCATCAACCAGTCTCTAATGTTAATTTGCATTTACACAAGTGTAGCAGATGGAAATAAGTACTTTGTTACAAAGTTTCTGCACAGACTAGGTTTAATTTTTTTCTAATTTTCTTCCCCCACTCTTAGATGGACCGCCCCATTCACTACCTCGTAGTTAAATTGATTCTATGTGAATAAGGTAGAAAGTTAATTCACTTCATATCAAATTGATTTGATCCTTCCTCACCTAAGCTCTTCATCTAACTTAGACTAAATGTCTTGATTCTAAAAGCTTGATTATAAAGTAAAAAGATAGACTGCTTTAAATAATTCAGAGATTTTCAGAAGTTCCTTAACATTACCACATCCCCTGTAGCTTGTGTTTGATATGCTTCCTACTTGTTCTCTGTGGTGGGAACAGACTTTATGTTTTCTGTTTGTACAGCAACAATGAAAGCAGGGATCAGGCACCACAGGGACATCTAAATTGTGGTAAAAATATCTAAACCACTTTACTGCAAAGACAGTTTTGAGAGCTGGGGTTGCAGAAGAGAAGGCTCTGGGGAGTCCTTAGAGAGGCCTTCCAGTGCCCAAATGGAGTCTATAAAAAGCTGAAGAGAGAGTTTTGATGAGCACATGTATGGATAGGACAAGGAGCAATTGCTTTAAAAGAGGGCAGGTTTAGATTAAAATTAGAAAAAATTCTTTACTGTGAGAGTGATGAGGCACCAAAAAACAGGCTGCCCAGAGAAGCTGAAGCTTCATCTCTAGAAGTCTTTAGGAGATCCAGGCTGGGTGGGGCTCTGAGCAACCTGGTCTTATGGGCTATGTCCTTGCCTGCAGTAGAGTTTGGAAGCAGATGATCTTTCAGGTCCCTTCCAAACCATTCTATGAATTCATGATCCCTAAAATAAGCAAGCAAAGACCACCCTCCAAAGACTTTCAGTTTAGAGATCTTTTTTGGAACATCACAAGCATTAAAAATGCCATAACCCCATCTTTATTTGCATTTCTAGAATTTCCCACTTTGTGACAGGACAGAAACCAAAAGGGGGAAAGAACAAGAAAGTTAAATCTATTCAGATGTTTATACTTTGCAATATTTATGTTAATCTGAGCTAAGTCATTCACTTCCCTTGGTTTTCTTGGCCATAGTGGCTAAAAAAAGCAGAATTTTGTGTCTCAGTGTTCCCTTGTATTGTAGAGTGAGTACTCCAAAACTGGAGAAAAAGCTGAGACAGACCACAGCTTTAGTTTCTTCTTTCAGCACCAGGTAATAAGAAGACCAAACATCACTGACTAGGTAATTGTGAGTGGAATTACTTCCTCAGAAGATATTACATCTAATGACATAATTCATTATTATGAACAAGAAACTAGAGAGGGATTTAGAAATCTTCAGTTTCTTTGTCAGAAATTCTCAATATTTACTCAGAAAAATAAAGTCCCCTCTTGGTTGTCTATGACCATTCTACCTCTAGCTTTCCCTTCCTTTTAATGATCAAATTTTATGTCCTGTTCCATGTCTGACACAATGGTATTGTGACAGGGATTCTGTACTAGGTCATGTAAGAGTACTTCAATACCTTGAAATTTAACTGATCAATTTCCATAGTCTTTTATTTATGAGTTTTGACCAATAACAATTATTGCATATACCGTCATCATTGTCTATGTTATTTGTACTGCTTTAATGTAATAATTATCTGGTCAATTCTGTCTGTTGATGTCCTGTTTAAAGTTACTGCAACTTTGCAAATAGTGCCAATAGCAGAAGAGAATGTTGGCAGAAGGAAAAAACTAATTATGATTAAACTTCTTGTGGCAACATTATCTTACTGCAGTAGATATGTTTTATGTAAAAGTGTACTTTTTATTCATTTCAAGAATTTTGCTGTAGGAAGCCTGTATTCTTAAAGACAGTGGAGACCTGGACTTTTACAAGCTTCCAATTCTAAGGTTTCCCAGTGTGGAGTTTCCAAAAGCACGTTCTTCCTTTCGTACAGTTCTTAGTATTGAATGTCTTTTGGGAATTGTACTTTTTTCTGCTCTATTCATTTTAACAAAAGGGGTGAAGTCTTCCTTAGTTTCTTGAATTTTTTGCTTTTTACATTCAGATTTTGCCATTCACATTAGTGAGGAATAGATTTTGCCTGCAATGAACAATAAATCTTTATTTCAAAAATTCTTTCAGCCTGAGCTATTTCAAGTTTAGTTGGAGTTACTAAATTTGGAGCTGATTCATTTTCCTTTTTCACCACCTAGTATCCCCAGTAAAAACCTAACAATGGTTTAAAAACTTGGTAAGGCAAGAGTGATGATGATCTCTCTTTACAGTGAGCTTAGACTGCTGCCGGCAAATGCTGACAGAGCAGGGGAAAGGTTTTTGCTATCTCATTGCTTTCTGGTTTAATTACTTTGTTGCTTCCGCTGTTATACTAGATTTTAACAGATTTATTTTCTGAAACTCACAGGGCAGGAAAGTACTATTACTCATACTGTACAGATAGAACTGGTAAACACTGTTAAGCCATAAGACGTTGGACATAATTTGATATAATTGTATTCTAGAAACAGCTTTCAAAACCAGATCACATCGCAAATATATCTGTTATGATAGGCATGAGTATGTTTTGATCATATCTTTGATCAGCAGAATGGATATTGCAATGACTCTTATGAACTTGTAGCTCTTTTTCTTATCTGTTCTTCTTGCTTAATATGCAGCACTGGATTTTTATATAATTCCTTAGTCCATTTCATACATTATTATAATATCTTTTTAAATATACTGATTTTTCATCCTAAATGGCCTGATTATTTTCTACAGACTTCCCACTGCCACTCATCACAAATTTCCACTTCTAAGAAACTCACTCTAGTATATACAGCTTGACCTAAAACTTATATCAGAGTCTATGTGCCTTCCATCCAGTCTAGGCTCTGTATTACAGGTGGGAAGGCTTTGGCCAAACATTTTTTTCTGTCCTAAGCTCTACAAGCTCAGAAATTTTTCTCTATCATATCCTGTCTGGAGAACATTTAAAATAGAAAGGTGAATTCTATCAACTTAGTGTGTCATACTATTTTAATACAAGTACAGAGAGTTGTGGGGCTTGAGAACATTGCAATGACACCTGGCAGAACAGGACTGCTCCAGAGTGCCATCTTGTGTCCCTGTCAGCTGAACTCCCACACACCAATTTATCCCCCCCAGCAGCACCGGGAGCTGATGTTTCTCTCATGTTTATTCCTGTGTCTTGTGAAGATAGTATGAATTCAGAAGCAGGTGGTTTGGAAAGTAGTATCACAGAATCACAGAAAGAGCGAGGTGGGAAGGCAGCTGTGGAGTTTGGCTGGTTCAACCCGCCTTCTCAAAGCAGGGTCACCTAGAGCAGACTGTTCAGGGCAATGTCTAGGCAGAGTTCGAGTCTCTTCAAGGAATAAGACTCCACAGCATCTCTGGGCAACCTGTTCCAGTGTTGGATCACTATTAGAGTAAAACAAAATTTTCTTATGTTTAAACAAAATTCCCTTGAGTTCAATTACAGTTAATCGCCTCTTGTCCTTATCTCCACCATTGTCACTCTCACCAAGGCTGCTCCCAGCTCTCAAACTCCAGTTAGTACTTCCTTGATTGTAATTCCCATGTCCAGCCAGAGCTTTTTCCCTTCATCAGGCCTATGACCTAATAAAAGTTAAAATTTTGGACCCATGCCTTCCAGAAAAATTTTGGGCTGCTTATGCCCTGCTGTGTTATTTATCTAGCTGGTCTATTTCTTCTTGCTGATCAGGTGGTCTGATACCCACCACAGTGCCACTCCCTTATCCTGTCTCATGCTGTCTTATCTGGTTCATCATCCTTCCCCAGGCATCCATGAATTCCCCCTGTTCCCTCACGTGAAGGGCAATTATGCCTTCTTCTTTGTCCCAGCCTGTCCTTCCTGACAAATCATTATCCATACATGGCAGTACTCCAATCAGATAAGCTATCAATCACATCTGTGATTCCAGTGAGATGACAGCCCTGCAACTGCAGACCAGCCTCTGGTTAATCCTGTTTGCTCCCCATGAGGTACTTCACAGAAGCACAGAGTCATGAGGATTTCCCAGAAACTGAAGATGTCAAACAGGATCAGAGCCAATGTTGACCTCTGGGAGTACACTGGTAATGATAGGACTCCAAATAAACCTCATGTCACTGATGACCACACTCTGGGACCAACCATTCAGCCAGACTCACTGTCTGCCCTCCCAGCCCATAGATTCATCACCTTCTTTCACTCTGAGTATGTTATGGGAGACACTGCCAAAAGCCTAGCTGAAATCAAGGTAGAAAATATCCACAGTTCTCTCGTCATTCACCAAGCCAGTCATTTCCCTACAGGAGGTTTTCAGGTTGGTCAAGCATTACTTCTTTTTAAATCTATGCGGACTGTTCCCAATTGCCTTCTTGTCCTTCATGTGTCTGGAAAACATTTGTAGGATTAACTCGGAAACCTGGAAGAAAGGTTATGAACATACTTAGAACTTGCTTTTAATGGAACTAGAGATTTTTTTTTTCCAACCAGATTTCAGAAGAATAAAGTCTAGAAAACAGAAGGACAGAGTAGTCTAAAACTCCATCTTATTGGGTGTTGTGTGAATTTACCAGTTCATTTAGCTTTCTCAGAACAGACTAAGAACAGTTACACAGTTGAGTCCAGAATGTCAGTCCCTGACTATCAAAAGTACAGATTAAAACCTACATACCTAATCCAAAGTAAACCATGGTGATGCATTTCCAGCATGAAATGTGCACATATACAAACCCAAGACTGTTTCTAGAACTCCACATTCTTACCATTTGACCATTGCCAGTGGAATCATTCTTTCAGAGAACAAAAAATATATCAAGGGTATCAAGGGACCTGTACTGGGCATTGGTGAAAATCAGTTTACACTCCTTTGCTGCCTTTTTTAAAGCAGTATTTAAGATAAGCCCTCACACAGGTACATAACACCTGACTTGCCTTGGGATACTTTTTATTTGTTTTGGCTGAGGTCACAGCCCCAAATGACCGATCCCATTTTAAAATTGGAAGTGTTTGAATTGCTTTTTTAAGATAACTGTCTATTGATCAGCCTTTTGTGCCATCAGTGATATCTGCAGATGGTTGTAATAGAGTCATCCATAGCTCATACCTGAGATTTCCAGACTGGTAAAAGAAAACTCTGTCAATTCTGTATTGAGTTTGAACACTGAAACAAAGGCAATAACAAAAATGCAGTTTTTTTAGGTGCTGATCAACCTGATATGGGCAGTAGGAGCAAGTTTATATCTAGGGACAGGAACTTCTTCATCTAACCTTGCCTAAAGCAATTTTTACTAGTCAGACTTCTTATAGACAAACTAGACAGACTCTGACAATATTTACACTCACACAAATTCTCATAAAGTAAGGTAACTCTCTTTTTCCTTTTCCTAGAGGGGAACAGAGGAGTTAAACGGTTTGTTCCAAGACACACAGGAAATTTGTGTACAGAACAGGAAACGAAATGCAGTAAGCTGAAGCCCATTATTTTACTCACTTCCTTGTAAAAATGATCTTTCACCATTTCCACCAAAGCAGGCATAAATTAGAATTTACTCCTTTGTTCTAATCTGGGATGTTCTTATACAGATGCAGTGCACACCTGCTTCTATCTTAATGAATATGATAGCAAGTTATAAATCCTTCTTGATAATGTCCATTATCCTAATTATTGATTTTTTTCTTGCAAAAAGCTGAATTTAGTTTTCAATTCCATTACCTCCTTTTATGCTTTCCTTTGTTTTATCTTAACTTTGTAGCCTAACGTTATTGTTCACAGATTTGCTCATGAAAGAGAAAAGTAAACAGACATTATGCCAAAAAGCTGTATTTCAAAACTCACTCATTAGCACAACATTTGAAAGAAAATTAATTTCATGCTTTAAATATCTAAAGACTCTGGATGAGAATATATTAGTTCTGTTATTCTTTTCTTTCAAATTTTCCTTCAAAACTTGATTCTATTATATAGTAAGGGGGAATATTTTTAGACTATTTGTCATCTAGCATTTCATTATGATTTGAGGGGGTTTTAGCTTCTAGTACCTCCTTTCTCTTTATGCATTTTTTGCCAGAGTTCAACATTTCATTCCAGACTTCTGTTGTGTGGGTATCCAGTGCAGTCAGTGGACCTCTGGTTTTGATTCTTCAAAGCATTTAATCATCTACCCAATGAATTAAAAGTGTTTAAGTCCCTTTAGGATTAAGTTAAACTGGAACACATACACAAATATTTTTGCCAGACCATGCTATCCCTTCATCGTTTTAGTCAACTGTGTACTTTGATTTATGTCAAATACTTCAAACTTGGCTTGATTTTTATGTTCTCTAGAGATCCATTGAACAAATAACAATTCAGAGAGAAAATGAGATGAGGTTTCAAAGCCTTGAATGTTTCAGTAAGACTAACATTGATGTAGAAATAACTAGACCTTTTCAATTAATTTATCTATTTATCAATCTAAAAAACAAATCAGACCATTGGCTTTATATTAAACCAAAAATACAAATTTCTGACCAAAACTAATATGTTTTTGTACAAGCAGCTATCAGATTACAAAGAAAATTGAATTTCAGTTCTAACTACTGTGATCAACACATTGTTTCTATGAATTCTTCCAAATGAAATTTTTGACATTTTAAAATTATGTCCCTAATGTTGGTTATTTCCACCAATATCCTAGCCTAAAATAGAGAAGCTGAAAATCTTGAGAGGCTTTCTTGTAGAAATTGCAGTGTCTTTTATTCTTATTCTCACTGGAAGTACTATAGATAACTTGTTTGTGTGTTAGTGTTTGTGGCTGTTTTAATTACTTGATTAGAGCAACATGTAGAAGCCTAGCTGCAAAAAGGGCCCCATGGTGCTGGGAGTTGCATAACACAGAGCATTGATTTCCTTCCTTTGGAGAGAAATTAAAGATTTAGGGAGTGAAAACAAAACAAAACAACAACAATGACCAAACAAAAAACCCAAACAAAATCCAACCATCTCCAAAAGTGAGAGTGATTCCATGCATTCACCTACGAAGAGGTAGTTCTTCTTTCCAGCCTATCCTTTCAAGACTGGGAATATTACTTTTGCCAGTTATGGAATAACACTAACTAGGGTACAACAAATCATATATTGGGTACCTGTCTTAGAGGCTGAATATAGTTTCTTCTTGAGAGAAGTTTTAGCCTCACTAAACTGAAGAGTGAATTAAAATTCTTCTTCACATGGATGTACCAACCCATTGTTACATAAAGTCAAGCACCAGAGGCATGGAAATCTTTAAAGTAAGAGTCTATTTTTCAAAGAGTAATTGTAGACATTTACTTTTATAAGAGAATAATGCAATCAAAATGCCTGCAGAAGAAACAAAGAAGGCTGGTATTCCACCGACAATCTTATGTTCATCATTAACCCTCTAGGGATAATCTCCTGTTCACTTCAACTCAATCCTTCACCTTTTAACTGTCAAGACATCATTAATATTTTTATTCACACATATAATTTTCTTTGTGCAGTGTGTAGTTATATTTCCAGCTCTAGGTTTTAAAGCTTAATGTAAGGACCAAGAGCCTAAAATTTAGGCATTGCAGCACTGGGCTTAAAAGCTCCACATCCCCTTATTTACTTGATTCCTAAGTGAATAGCCTAGGATCAGCCAGGAAATCTGTGGCAAAGTCAAAAATGATATATCAGTCTCCGGGAACTTGGGCAAAGGGCCATTGTTTCTATCACTGTAGGTTAAAGATTCTGGTACAAGCTGGAATAGGGAAGTGGGAAAAAAAATAACTCCAAACACTTTCAAAGAGTAGTCAGAGGAATCCTAAAAGCAAGCAAAGCTGCATATTGATCTTTAGTTTTTAAAAAAAATCCTTGATTTTTCAGTATACATGAGAGCTTCACAACTGGGAGCAATTATGGACAAAAATTATTACATGATGTATGAGTCAACATACAAATGATCTTTGGGAAAGGAGGTTCTTAAAAGGGAGTTTTGGCATATGAAACGGTATAAAAGCACTGCATGGTTTGATTGTTGGGGGAATTATATACTGGTATGTGACACCTTTGGGAAAAGTTGTGAAAAGTAGGTCAGGTGCTGTGGGTCTGTAGCAGTCTGGTTACTTATTATTGAGCTTCGGGAAGTTCAGGTCTCAGCAGCTGCTGTGTAATCAGGACGCAAAATGCTTTACTATGGCTGACTATAAAAGATTGGAATTGAGTGAGAGGGCCTGAGTTATTGTCCTCCTGTGACTGCAACATGCAGCACATAGAAAATTCTCTCATGCTTAAACCTTTCCTTTACATTTCTAGTGTTCACTAAATTAATTTTAAGCCACCAAGGGTTTCTCCCCTCCTTCCCCATGTCCCCACAATAATTTCTGGTTCGAATTTAAGGATTTTTGTTTGGTTGGTTTGGTTTTGTTTGTTTTGGAGTTTGTTTTTAAATAAATATGTTTTAAATGGATCTAGTGTTTGTGAAAGTTGCCAGTCTATTTGATCCTGGACTGGGGGGAGGGTAAACCTTAAGCATTGAAAAGAACTATGATCTGACAGAAGGAAGAGGCCTGGGGAAATAAATAGTAGTGGAGGATAAAGCATCAGATTACCTGATCAAAACAAAGTTGACAATCCTGTCTGCATCAAGTAGGATCCTAAAGAGTCAATGGATGTCCAATATTTATCTGACTACCACTCTGGGAGATTACTTAAACTGAAAATGGAGCTGAAAAAAATTTTCTACCAGACCACTTCTTTCGTGAAGGGCAAGAGGTGAAATCTGGAGGATGGGTGAGAATATGCTTCTATTTTTGGATTTGTCAGTCATCACTGCTCCTTACATCCCAGTGAGAACTCATTCCCCACCTCCCTATTCTCATCCCTACAACTGGCCTAAAGTCCAGTCTACAGTCAGCTTAAATATTCCTTTCATTGAGACCCTTTCTCTGCTAAGGGAGGGTGTTGTTTCATAATAACAATGTGATCATTTCCAATAGCAATTGTCATTTTGTTGTGCATGTTTATATTATAAAGACAGCAAACTGGCAAAGTCAAATGGAAGCAAAGAAAAAATTGCTTAGTGCT
This sequence comes from Sitta carolinensis, assembly GCA_032173965.1. Classification (NCBI taxonomy): domain Eukaryota; kingdom Metazoa; phylum Chordata; class Aves; order Passeriformes; family Sittidae; genus Sitta; species Sitta carolinensis. Next base: position 138,420,246 of record CM063284.1, read on the forward strand.
AGACAGTTACAGAGCCATCACGGAAATCATCACATGGACACACACCTAACACCACTTGTGCAAGGATTTCCATTCTCTTTGAACAAGTAGGGAAAGAACAGTACCATTTTAGTGATCATAGGAGAGACCTGTACAGAGACCTGCTCTATTTGATTCAGCCCAGGTAATATATCCAGTTATTAGCAGCACAGGAACAGGAAACTGGGTGAAATCCTAACACCACAAAAATTATTTGGAGACTTGTCATTTTCTTCCTGAGGGCCAAAATTGTACATTCAAATGTTCTTTCAATGATTTAACCATTAAAAAATTAATTTTATTCCAATTCCTTTCTAAACAAAATAGCAGACAGCTTTGTAAGAAAACTAAAATTGTTTCTTTCATATATTAATAATAATTTACACTGATATCCTGGCTTGCCTGTGCTTACACATCCAGCTACTCTGTCTGAGTACTTCAATGTTAAAATCTGACAGAAATTAGAAATGTCTTTTTGTAACAACCATCTCTATGTGTATAATCCTAGAAGTCTTTATCATGTCATGCCCCTAGTAATTTTCCTTCCCTCTGAATAAAAGAGGCTAGTTTGGGAGAGAAACAGGGTAGATACAGGGTAGTCCATTATTTGTTTCTTAGGCTTGTCATTGACTTGAGGTCTTATCCATAAAAAGGGAGAAAAGAGAGTAGCAACAGACACAAAGAAGATGTGTCAAGGAAGTGTTTGTCAGCCCAGTCCTGATTTCTCATGGCATTACAAAGGGGCATATGGTGGCCCTATGGCAGTAGTTTAGTTAATGCACCTAGAGAGAGTCCTTTATTTCCTTCACTGCTTGAAACTAGGACAGCAGCTCTAACATCAGACTTACATTTCCACACAATCAGGCAAACCTTGCAGGTTGTGACATTTTATTTCTTTGGTCATCTATCCTCTATATGTGTGAGTGTAGTCACTCACTCATTCTCCCCACATAGGGATGGGGAAGATAATCAGGAGAGTAAAAATGAGAAAACTCATGGCTTGAGATAAAGACAGTTTAATAGGTAAAGCAAAAACCATGCAAGCAAACAAAGCAGAACAAGGAATTCCCTCATCACTTCCAATGGGCAGGCAGGTGTTCAAGTCCCCCAAGAAAAGCAAGGCTCCATCACGCAATGGTGAAGACAAACACCATCACTCAAACCTCCCCTCATTCCTTCTTCTTCCCCCAGCTTCCTATGATGACCGTGACACCAGAATGGTGGTGTCCCTTGGGTCAGCTGGCATCAGCTGTCTTGACAATGTTCTCCCTCAACTTCCCAAACTTGACTTTGAGTTCCATCTGTTATGGTGGTCATTCAAAATAGTAGAAGTGGTCTGTTGTGTGGAATTATTTGGCATCAGAACCAGCTCGGGTTAAGTCTCTGCTGCTCTTGCACTTGTAAGTCTTCTCTTTCATTGGTACATGTGAGTCCTGTTATAGTAATTCTCATTGAATTTCCATTGTGGAGCCTTGCCTATGAGCCCCAGTTTCCTCAGGGGTATGTATAACTGCTGTAGCATAGGTTTGTTCACAGTCACTTTGGGACTCATCTCTTCCAGCATGGCTTTCTCCACGGGCCAGGAAGCCTTTAGATCTCCAGCTGGATATAAGCCTTAACAATGGCTGCAGTCCCTTCAGGTGTGAACCTGCTCTGGCTTGGCCTTATCGTGGCTGCATTCAGGGTGTCCTGTTCTGTCATGGGCTTATCTAGGACCACACAATTTGAGGTGCTGCAGCATGACTTCATGTGAGAGCTAGATTAATGACTCAAACATTTCACCAGGTGCTGTAAGAGACCCGACTGTTGGTGCTAATGGCTCAAATAATAGGCTGGGTGCTTCGCTGGTGATGCAAAGAGCGGTGTGGAAGGGCGTGCACATCTGAAGCTACAAACTGGCTTCCCAGATAAGGGAAAAAGCAGATAAGAGGTGCTTAAAATAAAATCCTATGAGGTGGGATAAGTGCCTATCATGCCAATGTCATTCCTTTCATAATGACTCAGCTGTGAATACTGCCCTCCAAACACTGACTAAGAGACAGCTGCAACATCTTGGAGGGTGTCAAGATTCCTGAAGTGTCCTGATCCACAACATTGCATCAGCCAGTGTGAAACTCCAAGGCCCAGGAGAGGTGCCTGGGCATTCCTACGTGAATCAGAGCATAATATAGACCTAACGGACCAGGCATTTTGCACTCCTCCCCACCATTTGATGGATACACTCTGCAACCAACACCTTGACAAGACTATAAGCCTTGAGAAGATGAGGATCAACAGGATGTTGTTGGAATCTATAGAATGGTGATGTTTTTCCTACTTATTCTGTTTATCTGTCACTCTCTTTCTCTCCCACTGACTCTGTCTCTCTCTACCTCATATTTACTCTTAAATAAAAATTTGTACTTTCAGCTTTGGCATATGGTCTTGTTTACACCTTAATTTGACAAAGACATCTCTCTAATAATTTTAATACCTCATGAGCAACCACTGATGCTTCAAGGTGGACCTACTGCACCATGGACTTACCCAGAGCAGCATGTGCTTTGAGGTGTACCTTCTCCAGTGTGGACTTATCCTTGAGTCACAGTCCCTTCAGAGGTACAGCTAGCGTGGCACAGACATAACCACGGCCAGAGGTGCTTTAGGATGCACCTGTTCTGACATGGGCTTTTCCACTGACACAGATGTTTTAGGGTGTCCTGCTCCTGCATGGACACATCCACAGGTCACAATTCTCTTGACTCAAGTTTCCACTGCAGTTCCAGCTTGTCCAGTACAGGAGTACTGAAATAGCATCTATGCCCTGTCCCCACCCAGCCCAGGTGTGCCACAGGTGTTTTTCCAGGTGCAGCAGAGGGGGCTGTTCATCAGCACTACAGAAAACAGTGAAAGCAAAAAGCAGCTGGTAACCAGAACTGGTGTCCAACACACAGTGAGTCAGGAAGCCCCATGGCAAGTACAGGAGACAGTCAATTAAAACCGGGTGCCAAAAAGGACTGTCACAGTTTAACCAGCCAGCAACTCAGCCCCACACAGCTGCTCACTCACCCCACGGTGGTAGGATGGGGAAAAGAATTAGAAGGGTAAAAATGAGAAAATTTGTGTGTTGAGAGTGAAGTGTGTTTCTCTTTCTTGCTTCAAACATGAATTAGCAGAAATTCCAGGACTGGCAAATAACTAAATTGTGAATACATCTCTGTAAACAAGAGTGCAAGCAGGGAAGAGCTCCTAGCACAGTGTGATTTCATATGAGTAAGTTCAATAGTATTTATAAATCCAAATATGAAAATAAAGGCACCAAAGAAGAAAAAAAAATCTCACCCACCCTCCCTATTTCAAATTTTTCATATCTGGTAGAACAAACAGAGCTACAAAGTAAGAACATCTGTAGATAAACCCTAAAATGGGCATATGTGTTCCACACCTAACCACAGCAGGGTGTCACTATAACAGCTTGTTTACTGCTTATCACATCGAAGTCCATATGGTGCATTTCTTCCTTAATTGAACATTTCCATGCTTTTGTTGATTTCTGTCAAGACCTTAAAAATACTTAAATATTCTTTTGCTGATACCAAATTTTTTATTTTAAAGAATTCTAAGCAAAAAATAAATTCTGTTGTAGGTGTTCAAAATATTTTAGTGACCTGAGAGATTCTCTAAAATGAACAAAAATGCAGTGTTATTTTACCTACATTCGTATTTTAATTTCTTGCCAACATTCAGCCTGTACTACTCCAAATCAAATAAACCGCCAAGGCCCACACAGTGAGAGAGGTTTCATTTTAGATCATGAAAAACTCAGGGTGGAAGTGCCAAAGTAAAAGAACAGATAGCATTGAAAGACCACAAATAATGTCTGCTCCATAACCCTCCATGTTTAGTGCACTTTTCTAAGAGAAGCTGTTTTATTTAGGCACTCTGAAGAGTAAGGATATGAAAAATAAGTGGCTTTACTAGTTTGTCTGGATCTAGAGAGTTTTGTTGATAGAAAGGTGGGCAAAGGGAAGTGTGAAGGTGTTTGGCCATTTGCCAGAGTGTGGTGCACAGCTTCAGTAAGCTGAGCCATAAAGTTGGGTGAGTACCAAAAGAGTATGTTATGGGCAGACCTAGTTAAAGATAGTATTGATCCTACTGACCCAGAGCTAAGGATAAAAGATTCTGGAGGAGCTGTCATGGATAAAATGCAGTCTTCCTAGTCTTGCAGATAGGTTATTGACATATGATAATTTCCTTTTCTACAGGTCTGAGCAACAGAAAGGTGGACTTCTTTCTGTTTTGCTAGTAGGAAATGTCTGGAGCTTTTGGATTCTGACAATTCCAGTATCTTTGGCTAAATAAAAGCAGCAGTCCTTGTTAAAATATATATCTTGCAAGGAAACACATAAAACAGATATACAATTACAGAACAGTATACAGCATACAGATTCTCCCTTTAAAATGAGAATAGTATGAATGGAGACTTTGGTGATGTTTCTTAAAAGAAGCTGGTCTTGGTGACCCACGGCAACCTTATTTCCACTTACTACCAGGTTCCTTCGAGCAGACATTCCTGGATGAATAGGGAGACTGGATAAGTTGCTTAAGAAACGAAGAGGAAAAAATGGCAAGGTTGAATAAGAAAAACAATGTGTGCCCTGAAGTGTGCAGGATGTCAGTGACAGTGAGGAAGATGCGGTATGACACTGTCTTTTTCTCAGGCCACAGTAACTGCAGTAAAAGCAGTAGACACCTCTCCCCCACACAGACACAGCTTAGGATGAAAAGGAATGTTTCATGAAAGAAGAACTTAGCCATAATCAACTCTTTCACTGGCCAAGTTCAAGATGTTTCCTCCCTCCCCACAGTTTGGATTTAAGCTGACTTTAAAATGCAAAAATCCTATGCGCAATTTCTTTGTAAAAACACAAGAACAGATTTGATTTTAAAGAATCAGGCATCTAAAAAGCTCATGCTACAGAGCCCAGATGTGGCCAAGGGAAAATACTTATTTTTCATTTTGTGTACAAGTTTTATAGAAAACACTAGTAAGCTTCACTCTTGACTGTTTGTTCTAACTTCTATGTTCAAGACTAGGGAACTCTCACAGATTATTAGAGTTCAAAGATGAAGTTTAAACATTATGAATATTGATAAAATCTCATAGATTGTCCTTACAGCAATGCACCAATTAATTCAAAGTTTTAATCCACTTTATAAAAATTAGAGGGCTTTTTAAGGTTTTTGAAGTACTTGACTCTACCCCTTGTCTTCTTCTAATTTCGCCTTCTGATCTTCTTAATCAAGATTGCAGCATTTAAATTGCAGAGAAACTCAGGACCCATGAGATGTAGTATATATCAAATCCCTAATAATTTCCTGACCTCATGCAATCATTTTTTAGTAAAAATAGAAAGCTCAAAAGACACAAGATTCCTAAAGTACTACTTAGTTGAAATTTATTTTCCTTTGTTCACAATAGCAAGCCACAAACTATCACAACTCTCTTTCATGAAACCACATAGGCATATGAAAGGAGTAAAGGAATATGTATTGAAAAGGAACTTACTTAAGTGTCTTAAATTCTGTTCTGACATGAAAACAGAATTTTTCTATCATAGGTGAATTGAGTAGTTTGATATCTTCCTCCTCTGTGGATCATCTGGAAAGATCAAGCAGGACACCTGTTGCTAACACCCATGAGGACAGGAGATAGTAAGTGATATCTGAATTCATTTAATTAGTGAAGGGCACTCTGAATGCTGTACAGCATGGCATTCAGATCCATTCAAACCCTTGCCAAACAGAATACCATCACATCCTGCTGAAATCATTGTATTCTGCTTACAGGACTTGCCCTGGAAAAAGAAAAACTTCAACATCATCAGCCTGAGTAGATACAAATCCCACTTCAGAGAGTGTCCTTGCTGCATGGCTTTCACTGAAGCTGTGCCGTTTCTGTGCAGCCAGGAATGTGGAATTTGTTTGGCCGGCAAAGAAAACTGCAGAAGGGAGACTATTTCTGTAATCTAATAGGCAAAACACTGCTGGAGAGGAGTGGTAGCTAAAATAGTTCTTTCCCGAGGGCCTGCTTAGAATATGTATTTTCCATGTAACAGTTTTAGGGTAAAATCCATTAGCAACATTGGAAGGAAAACTGAAACATAGGAACTTTCCTGTTTCCACAGCAGACACATCCCACTGTCTCACAGTTGGCCTCTCCTGCTTAATTTTCGTTTCTGGCCCAGCTCTTTTACCGTTTCTTGTACATGGACTTTGTTTTAGTGGATAGGTGTAAGACTGGAATGGCATAAGGCTAGTCAATTGATGGTGAATGAGACTTTCTTATGATTAAAAAGCACCAAAGATGTTCAATATTTAGAATAACATCTTGAATCCTGAATTCAACTAGTGGGTACACAAAGTCACCTCGCTTTGAGCTGCAAAGTATCCAAGCCTAGGGAAACCTAGGGTACCAAACATACTCAGCATTTTTTAACAGCTGGCTTAGATATCTTCTGGAAGATAAGAAAAATAGTCACTTCTATATATTCTTAATATTATTTGAGTTGATAAATTTCACCTCTGGAATGTCTTTATAAACTTTACCTACAAAGAAGCAACAAGCATATATGCTAGCTTTGGTCCTCACTGCAAATTTAATAAAATAAAATAAATATCCCAACTTAAATGCTCAAATCTATTTCTGAGAGAACTAAAAATAATGTCTAAAATTATAGACTCTATAAAAAGACAGGAATGACTGCTTAAGAGCAAATTTCAAGCTGACATGAAATTTTCAAGAGTCATTACTAAAGAGAAGAGAATTTTTTAATCCACCAAACACAGAGATCTTTAGCTACAGGTAAATTCATCTTGATTGCCTTTACCTTCTGATAGTGCTATAAGCAAGAAAGTGTTATTATAAGTTACAGTTATAATTCAAATTCAAACACAGAGCTTTAGTGATGTTCTGGAATGTGTGCTAATCTCCAAAGTTTTGAATATAGAATCCCATGAGGTTTGCAAAACCTCAGAATATTTTACATGAAGGAACTGTTCCTCTCATAAAATATTTGCTAGATTATCATAGAGTTACTCTCATCTTGCAGTTTGAAATGATATTGTCATGTTTTTCTCCATTGCCTCTTCCTATATTACCTAGGCCACAAAAAACATCTGTTATATTCACACAGGAGAGCTTGATAAATAGAAGTGGCAGCATTGTGTCCTGAAAACCTGAACTTCTCTGTTCTCAACTTTCCTGTTCTCCTCAAAGTGACTCCAACTGGAAACAGGTGGCTGCATTGTTTCTGATGCTACTGGTCCTAAAGCTGAAATACAAAGATCTAATCTCTTCATACTAAATTAAAACAAACTGAAAGCTGCTCTCATTGATATTGGCTATATAGAAGGCAAGATTTGATAAAACAGGAAAAGAAACACTTCAGCTCTGGCCTTGGAGAGTCAAGACATCAGAAATATCTTGCAGGGGTCTGTCCCTCTGAGGGACGAATGCCAGAGCCTCTAACTTTAGCTCTGGTTTTACCCATGTCAATGGTGTGGAACCACCCTCATTCTGGACATTTGGGGCCAGAGTATTTGGGAAAAACTAAGCTTTACCAACAGGGTGGCATATGACAAACATTCATCAGATACCTTTTCATGTTACATCTATTATGTTTGGATTTGAGACATATCTGTATCCCATTTAGAAAAAAATGTCTGAATTCTAATTGAATGAGACTGTAAACTTGTGTGTAATTATATTTCATTTTAACATATTACAACTTTGCAATACTGTTATACATAAGACATTTCCATCTTTATTTCACATGTTCACAGTATTAGGGTTTGTTGTTATTTGTGTTTTGCATATAGAAAAAATAGAAGAACAAGAAGTGAAGAAAAGGACAAGGAGGGAGAGAGAAAGAGCAAGCAAGCACAAGAGAAATTAATTAAACAACTATGGCTTTATAAATAGAAGTCACAATCTCATATTCAGTCTTTCCTTCAGTATATTTACAGAATTGTAACATGGTACTTTCTATGGTGTAAAAAGATATTAATTCCAGCATTGTTTAAGTGGCAGGCAAAGAAAGATATTCTGGTTTCAATTAGGAAAGACAGATATATATACAGGTTCTCTTGGAAGGTCCTGATAGGAACAAAAGAATGTGATATTGATGGACATGGGGGACTCAGACCTGCTCTTGTTCAAACCACTGGAAAACAAACTCCCATTGGCTTCAGGGCTGCAGGATCCAGCACATGCCTAGGTCACGAACAGGTTTAGCAGACATGTTGAAATGGCTTTGGTTTTTGAATGCTGATGGCTCCATCCCCAGGAATCTGGATCTCACTGCCATTACCCACAGACAATGGCAGCCAAAGGCCTGAATTTCTGCCTTAAGAAAGGTTGAAGCCTTGCCATAAATACTTTCCAGAGAATGGCAGTTATTATGGCAACAGTGTTCCCATTGCTCTAGTTAAGATTGTGTCAGCATTTAAATTATAAACCCCTGTTTTCAGGGGTTTACATCTTGGCTATAAACATTTGCCAAGAGATGAAAATTGGCATTCACTGCCCTATGTTTTAATAACAAAACTTGGAAAAAATCAGACTGGGTTTTTATACTGCAAGAGGGAGAAGAGTTGGAGGCCTGTTGTGGGAGGTGAGGTGCATTTTGGTGTTATATAATATATAACATGTTTATACACAGAGATGTACTGCATATTTATTCTTAAAATGTAGAATTTGCTCTGTTTTTTAATTAAATTTTGCTGGCCACTGAGAGAATTGTTTGTTTTAAATGCATTTGTGCAAGAGTACTAAAAACAAAAAGAGAACAGTGCAGCTAATAGATTTCTTATTAACTGTATGTTTTTTAATAGGCATATAGCAATGTATATCAAAAATGTGTTGCCTCTAAAATGCTAACATTTTTGCCCTTTGTAAAGGAGCTGTCATGTTTCTTTTGTTTGGTTGGTTTTTTTTTCCTGAGTACAAATAGTCCTTTTTAAACTGTAGAAAACAAAGTGCATTTACTTGTAACCACTCTTCCTTAAGGTGTCTTAGATGTTGTTTCCACTTTGAGTTTTCACATATGAAAACACCACTAGCCAAAGAATTCATCCTTTAGCAGGAGCCAGGGGTGCATGCTCCAGCCCTGATCCCCTGTGTGCTAACCTCTGGCTTGCAAAGGGGTGGTGCATATTGCTCTCCCTGAGTTTCTCTTATTCTAAAAATCCTTTGAAATCCCCATCTATTTCTCACTGACGTGGTATTTTTGAATGTGAGTGATTGTGGTTTTGATTGTGTTTTGATATGTATATTAATACTTGGTGACTGCAAGAAAAACTCCCCAGTGAAGTGTAATTTTCTTGAAGGAAAGTTTTACATTTCTAATGAAGTCAAGACAGAGAGACCAGATTCACAGAACATCATCACTGGATATGCTGTCATTTAAAGGCACCTGAGGCCCATGCCACAAATTGAAAATGCAATATGAAACTTTGGCAGGAGTGACAGTTTCCAGTGCTCAGTGAAAGTTGTGAAACAAAACTGTTTCAGCATTCCCAAGGCCAAAAGGATCATTATTTCCTATGTTATGGATACAGAGGGAAAGAACTGGTGAGAATTACACATTCACCACCTTAGCAAGAACTACACATATGTCTAGCAGTATATCTCAAGCAGGCAACTTCTGGAAGAAGACTGAAACCTCCTGTTTCAGTTTAAAACAGAACATGTGAATTTGAAGTCCTTCCAGGCTTGGGTGACCAAGACATCCTCTCATTCTTTCCATTTGTAGTCCAGAACTTCAATGTGGCCAAGTTGATCTACCAGGAGAGCAAATCCATCAGGTCCAAATCTGTAGTCTGACATACCTTATATATTTCTATAGATCCTTCTAGAGAAATGGATGTTGTGTCAGCCTCTGATACCTCATTGTGGTGGTGGACAAGTATGTGCTTATATAGGTGTGTTGGCACTGACTGTAGGAATAAAAAGGTCTGGAAGTAATTTTTCCCATTTCTGAGCCTGACTAATTGATGTGTAGCTACATAGGAAATCACAGGCTTCAAGCTGTGAGAGCAGTGAAGGAAGTTACCCATCTGAGCAATGAAGACTTTATTACACAACAGTAGGGGAAGAAGGAACAGAAATATCCTGTAGACACTGCCTGGTTCCTACAATCAGCAGGAACCTTGGATCTCTCACAGTCTAATCTAACTTATAGATTAACATTGCAGAGCTGCAAAACTCTCAGGAGCTCTGGAAATGTCAGGTCTGCATAGACTGGAAACAAATAAGGGGAAGGTAATAACCACAACTGATTTAATACTAAATAAAAATTAAAATTAATTATTCCTTTGTTTCATTTCTGTTTAAAAGAAAATTTTTACAAATGGCATTCGACTCATAAATCTATTCTGCTAGTCATTGCCCTTAATATCTAATACACTACTTTCAGCAGTGGTCTTATGGGTCTGATAGGACTGTAACTACTAACAATAGCCATCACTATTTTTCCTTGAATGGATAAAGATACACCCCTTAATCACATCTTTTGAAATTATATTCCTAGGGAAAAAAGGCTCTATGGCATCTTATACCTCTCTCATCCTTAACAATTTTCAGAAAGTACAGAAAGGTCAATATGATATTGAGTACCAGCTCATTATGAGATATTATTGAGCATGATAATTGTTTGAGCTCTTCCATAACATGACTACGTACTTCACTGCATATATTAATGAATAAGCCATTATTTAAATGCCAATTTGTCTCTGCCTCTTATAAGTAATAAGCCGCTGAGTACATAAATTCAGATAAGGCCTTTTAATGTAATGTATAGCACATTATTTCAACTGGTGAAATGAGAGAACAAGTACCAGCTAACAAAATAGAAAATCATCAGGGTTTTTTTTTTTGTTTCTTTTTCCTGAGGCTGTGGAGATATATTTTTCCTGTTTATTTCTTCTGACAGCAAAAGAAAGGCAAGTTGAAAAACAAAACTGAGCCTGTCTGGTACAATTCTGAGCAATTAGCACCACTGAGATTATGAACACTCTTATTTATTTGTACTGACGCTTTTCTACTTCAAGGCAAAGCTTCACTGAACACCAAGGCCTTTTTCTATTAGGTGGTCAAATAAGTCCATCAATCTACTGCTCTAAAGACTGTCCAGTATAGTTTCAGAGAAGATAAAATGTGGGAATGATAGGAAGAGAAATCAAAGATAGTTGGTATCATTGACTGGAAATTGATGCCCAGTCCAGTAATTTCAAACCATGTGTGAGGGCCACAGAAGAATCTTGACTATGATAGAAACTGTCAATATGTGCAGACCAATATGTTAGAAACTTTAAACCTGCACAGAACTATAAAAAGGGAGGAAATAATTTAAAAGGGCAGATATGGACATAGAGGTATGGCAAAATTTTGAAGCTTCAATAAAGATTTAGAACCCAAATATGATCAGTTGAAAAATGGAGACTTGTGGGGACATTCAAGTCTAGAGAGGACAGTGGAGAGAGACAGAATCTAAAAATACATTTTCCAGTAGTGTCTTGTATAATACATTAGCAAATGATCAACTGAAAAAGTAAGGAAAACCCCGTACCTAGATGAGTTTAGAGAAGTCAGAAAAGACTGAAAAGAAGTAGATGTCATATAGATGAATGAATGGAATCAAGAAAGCATGGAGAAAGCACATTATAAAACTTTATACACAATAGGAGTGTGTGTTACATGGACCAATGCTGATGGAATAATGGGTTAAACCCTGCTAAATCCATTTTTCCAGCCAAGAATGAAAGAAATGGAAATGAAAATCTGTTCAAATAAAGCCCAAAGGAACAGCCAGGGAAGACTGCTGAAGAGTCAGGATAACCACTAAAAAAACTGAAGGAAAAGATTAAAATGAAAGATAGCAAAGGCAAATAGATTGAGGGAAGAGAGAGAGAGAGAGAGAGAGAGAGAGAGAGAGAGAGAGAGAGAGAGAGAGAACAAAGACAACATTGAAGTTATGGCCTTCATTTGACCAAGAAGCCTGTAGAATGCAGACCTGCAAAGAACATAAAGTATATTCTCTGTTCATCTTTCCTCTTCTCCCACTCTACAGCTACACTAGTACTGTTCATATCCACAAACCTCTATGCATCTACTCTTTACACAAGATTTGAAAGGTCAGAAAAGGTTTTGTTCAAGCAATTCGAGCACTACAAATGGTAAATGTGACTGGAGCTAAGAGGGTGGTTCAAACTGCATAAAACTCTGCATAATAATCTATCAAATGGCCCAATTTAATTTGATATGTGTTGATAAAAAGAAGAGAAAATGAAAACCAGTAAGAGTAACCAGAAATTACAGGTACTTGGCCAAGGAAACTTTGGTCATGCCAGCCAGTAAGGCAGGAAACATATCACTATTTGAGTGCTATATTACAGATAAGGAGTGCTTATAAATTTCCACAGTACATTTCCCATGGTGGCTTTGCATGTCAAACAAGGGGAAGAGATGAAGGAAAGAACCAAAATCCTTAAAAGAGTGAAGCAGATCAACCACTGCTTTTAAGGAAAAAAAATAAGGATGAAAAGGAAGCAGGGCAGTTAAGGAACAAAAAGGACACAAATGGGAACAGATTAGACAATTTTGCAATGATATTAGATTTAAATGTAATAGAAGTAAAAGTTTGAGGTTATGGCTGATTAGGTGATATTCAGTCTCAGAAACTCCTAGTAGAAGAAAACATGCTTGAGATCAAACAAAAGGTACAGTGTAGCCATATAAACTTTCTCAGAAAAGAAGCTTAGTAAAGCAGTGCAGCTTTTGTAGGCTTATTTTAAAACTCTTTAATTTTAAAGCACCGAAAAAATCTTGATTAGCTTTGGGAATCTAATTGCATAAGTGTACTAAACTAGCCTTTGGATTTTAGATATGTGGAACTTGGAAAACTACCAGTACAGGCATACACTTGGACTGTTAGATCTAAATACTAACAGTATCTCCTAACAGCAAAGAATCAAGAGATAATTTGCCTACCTCTATTATTGTATCCCACCCTATAGGCAGGATCTGCTAATGACTTGTACAGCACAATGTTTTTCTATCAACACTGCAATTTTAGGAGAGAACATAATATTAACTGAGATTGCATTTACAGCTTCAGAACATTAAATTTATCGAAAGTAAATATTGCCTGGGATTGCAGTTAGGCACTGAGTAAACAAGTATGACTTCTTAGGTGAGACTTGTTGGGTGTGCCATGTTCTGAAGATTTGTTCTGTAAAAAAATTATGCTGGCATCCAAGCCTGGCAAAAACATGTTCCCTAATAAGTAAGCTGATCTTAGGATGTTAGTGGCACTTAAAAGAAATCCAGGGTTTAGGTTTCTCTGCATGAAAGATGAATACCCTTCACAAAGACACTTGTTTATTTTTTTGAATCTGGCCATCACTCTGAAAGCATCTGGTCCACAGAGAAATCAAGTTTTTTTTCAGAAATCATTGTCATATGAGAAAATACTGGAAGGTGAAATGCAGTGATAATTTCAAACATACTTGCTCGGCTCTTTTACTGGAATGAGTCTCTAATTTTACTATCTCTGGGGGAAGGACTATCAATCAGGACACTGTACCAATAGAGTTTTTAGGCTCATTCTTGTTGGGAACAGAGAAGTACAAAAGAGTTTCAATGTGTTTACACTAACATTTAAATAATAGATGAACTAGGAAGATATGAATCATGGGAATCAGTTGTCCCAGTCAATGCAGCCTGAATTGAATCATAGGACAGTTGGTTTTTATTTATGGGGTTTTTTTTTTTGTAGTTGATGCCAAATACACAGTACAAGAAGTTCTCCAGAATATAACATACAGTGAGAATTATACTCCATGTCATGTCATTATTCTCAAAAAAGCATCAGAAGGAATCAAGCTGAGCATCTTATTTCTAGAGGTAACTTTCAAACAGTGTAAGGGACAGTTTCTTTGCCACTGAAGGCAGAAGAGAATGAAATTACTGCCGAAGGGCAAATAATTTCCAAAAGGAATCAGCAGCCTACCCAGACAGAACTGATAATTGAGCAAAGCAGAACCTGTCTACATCTTGGTACCACCTTTTCTGAAAGCATGGGGATATTTATAATTTCAGACATACTGAAGTATACATCTATTAGGACTTCTGGCTGAGTGTTTATAAGATGCATTCATTCCAATATTGCATCAAAATTCAAATTAAAAGGCAGAGATTTAAAAGTATTCCCTAAGAGAAAAGATATGGGTGCCTGTCACTGCTGGATACCTGCTTGTAATACAACAAATGGCAGAACAAAATAGAAGGCAATAAGATTTACAAAAAGGGGCATCTGCATAATTTTAAGAAGATATAATTCAGATGAACTATCTGCATTGTGTTGATTTGTGTTACATTTACTTTACATTACTTTAATTCTATTTTTTTTTAATTCATGTAATAATAGTAAAGAGAAAGGGGAAAATACAACACATGGCTACTTTTAAAAAGCAGATGTTGGCTAGATATGAGCTGCTTTCCAACTGTTCCAATTCTTGTCCAATTTGTGATCAAGAAAAAGGATAAACAGTTGCCTTACATCAGTCTGTCATATTTCATCTCAAATTTATCAATTCATGGCAGTTTATCATATATAAATAATTATCACCACCTATTTTTTGAAGGAAGTAGCAATTTTTTATGAAAAAACAATTTTAGAAAATTAATTACTCTCAATGGAGGTAGAGATAACAGTGACATCAGTGTGCCTATGTGGCAATATGAATATTTAGACACTAACACAAAAAATATCTTCTTTCCCCCTTCAAAGGGAAAAACTGCATAACGGAAATAAACTAACTTCAGATACACATGTGATATAGTAAAATGAAATCTACCTAGAATTCAACCTAGTGAAAGAAGTGGTTTTTCTCCAAGAGAGCTAAACAAGGATTTTTGATGAACACCAATGCTTATGAACATTCTTGAAGTGATGCTAGACCTCAGGATGTCTGAGCTGATCAACTGAGTTCCATGTATCTTTGAATGCTGACCTTAGCATGCATTATTTTATAGCTTCTCTTACCTCTTTTTTATCCTGGTTTTGTAAATGCATACCTTTTCTTCTCCCAGCTAAGTGAATTTGAGATTTTCAGTGGTAACATCACTGGTATTTGCTGCAGTAGGTGCAGTGTAATTTATTGATGCTGAAGCAACACAGTTGCCATCAAAGGAGCTCCCAAAACCTAGAAGGAAGATGGTAGAAGCTACAAAGCAAGATGCAAGTCAAACACTGTCAATTCTTTATTCACTACACCATGAAACATATGGCACAACATATCTTGGAAGCCACCCTCCCTAATGGCAATTCATCCTGCTGAATAGCACAGCAAGTTCAGTCTGGCATTAAATGTTAACATATGCAGTCTGGCATACCAAGAAGCTCAACGGAATTATTGACAACGTGAATGGACTGTTTGGAAACATCAATTCAGATCAACATCACATAGCAAATGAACTAGCCAAAAATAATATGAACATATTACTGTCAGATTTTATTCCTTAGCTGACAAAAAAAAAAAAAAATCTCACAGGAACTTTAATATCTGCTTCTCATCTGTCCAGATGATGTGGATTTATTTCTTTTGCATCCAGGTGCATCATTTCTTGTTACATTTTGGCATCTGATACTCATGTGTCATTCATTTCTAGAAGTATCAGAAAGAAATGGTCTTTCAGAAAAGAAACTGACTCAGCATGATGAAAAAAATAGTCTTAATACTGATGGCAAAACTAATACTGAAAATAAATAAATTTCAATATTGAATGCTGCAAAGATTAAATAAATAGATGGATAACAAAGATTAATTGCAAAAGCCATTTTGCACTGCAGTATAACAGGACTGTCTGTGTCTGACAGATCCATGAATCCATGTGCCATCGTTTGGCTTTTGCAGTTGCAGTCCAGGCAGCTCAGAGGTGTGGGAGTGATCAAAGGTGATCCCATATTTGTGGAGTGTCATTTTCAGTACCGCACCTGCAACTGCGAGAGAGACATTAAAAGGACATTAAACCTAGAAAGAAAACCTGTAGTAGGAGTATGGCTTTGGCTTCAAAATTACTTGGGGTTCAGATTTCTAACGTGAAACATTTGCCTTCAGTAGAATATCCTGGTTCATGCCATCATAAAAGCTGGTAAAAATCCCCTAAGACTAAAGGAAGGGAGTTGAAAAAGATGGAGAGTAAAGAAGCCATTATAAAATGCCAGTATGTGTAACTCTGCAGTTTGAGTCTGATCCATGCTGGAGTCTTCCATTTCATCCTCTGAAGAGAAAATGACAGCAGGAAATTTCTAGTGTCAACCTTCATCAACTTTTCTGCATTTAGTAATGCTTTTTGACTGAACTTCTTTCCTGAATTTCTTCCTACAACTTTTCTCATTTAATCTCATCTTCCTTCAGGAGCTTGGACTAATCCTACTGATTCCTGTGAATTTTCTGAGTGTGTTGCATTTGTCAAGAATCATCCAAGTTCTGAATTGGAAAGATACAGGTTATTTGCTGTACAAATGTTATGAATGTGATGCAGGATAAAGTAAGAATTTTTCCAGACTGAGATTAAGATATGAGATTGAAATTTAGAGTGACAAGAATAAATCTGAAGGATTCTCTGGGGCTTTGTGACCTTATAAATCCTCTAATAGGTTGAGAATTTTGCCATGTCTTTTTGTTTCCGAAGGCCACACTGACATGGAATCTTGTAAAAGGGTGAATATATGGCAAGAGTACCCCTATTCTTTATCCAGCCCCCATAAAAAGAGCTTACAGCTACAGTCTCTATGAATTAGTAATCTACCTTTTCCATTTCTGCAGGCTAAGAGAAAAATATCTACCTATGTAAGGAACTATGAACAAAATTTTGTCGAACAGCCTATAGAAAAACATCTCATCCATTTGCTGTTAAGCTTTCAGAGAAAAAAAAAAAAAAAAAAAAAAAAAAAGATAATTTGATCCCCAAAGGAGGCTAAGCATGTAAGAATTAAAGGATTAACTAAGAAGAAGTTCCTGCAGATTTATTCAGATTTCAGAGAAATATAGTACGTGTGCCTAAATATTGCCAGGAATCTGCATTTTCACATGAATCCAGTAAAAGACCACAATAAAATAGTCTTCAAAGGAAATGCTTCATATATACAAAAAGCAATCCTCTTATGTAAGTTTCATGATAGAGTTCTTTATCCAGTCTGCAGGATCTAAACAGAGCAACTACAATTACTTAGAATAAAAGCACTAAGGAAATCAAGAGATAAATGTCATGAGGTATGGGGGAAAAAAACAAACTTTGGGTGGGATGACCATGATGAAAAGCAGCAGGTGTTAAGGAGAGAAATTTACATCTCTGTTACAACAAATTTCACAAATTGTCACTAGCAAAAAAGTTAATTGTTCAACTTTTCACAAAACTTTACTTTATGTTGGATTCGGTGGCCTGGGAATTTTGGCTAAATCTGTGATTTTTTTCAGGATAAAGAGTACAATGTCAAGGAACAGCTTATAAAAGTAGACCAATTAATTTTTTGCCCCTTATGCTACTTTAAACCTTGTGTAGCTCAATATGACTATATGCTTGATGCAAGAGACATCAAGCAACCTGCAGTAAAAGTTTTCATATGAAACTGTTTTAACTTTAGGAGAAACTATATGATTCTTTATGTATTCTTATTCTGATGTAATAATAACTCTAATAATACCCATGTTAATGTTTCATTCTTTAATGTAATGTGTAAACAGTAAAAGACTTAATTTTTAAAAAGTTAAGGAAAATTATACCTGCCTTGTGAATGAGGAAACTGACTTTCAAAGAGTTGTCAAATTCAAGAATATTGCATGTGTTAGCACAAATAAGACCCATACTAACAACTGAAAGAGACATAATTTTCTTTCTTTTGTTTCTTTTGAGATACATATTTATGTAAGTTCATGGTATTAATAGTGATAATTAATGAAGACAAAAAAGAAGCAGTGGAAAAATATATTAAATAGACAGTCCCTTATTTTGCATGTTTGGATGGTTTACATTACTTTTCTAAGCACTCTTTTCTACTGATCTGTTAACAGAAGACATAGAGTCAGGTGGGCTGCATGGGAGATGATTTTGTTAATGGACTAAAGGGGGAATAAGTGAGATGGAGTTAGCTGATGCAAGCTCTAGATGCCACTTTACAAAGATAGGAGAAGTTGTCTGGGTGTTCAGAGACCTCTCATCACAAGCTACGCAGCCATAACTTCCTCTAGAGCTTCCTTGACTGTGATCCAGCTTATTTGTTATTTGTATCACTAACAGGCAATAAATTCTTTAGCTATTAGAATTTGAATATCATCAAAGAAAGAATCAAGGCTGAAATGTGTGAAGACTAAAGTTTTTTGAGAGCAATGAAGATAATGGAATGCATCTCTCAACATTCAATACGAAAAAAAGTGTACAGAGGTTTTGGGTTTTTTTTGTGGCTATGCAGAACTATCTATTCATATCTCCCTTCTTCTTAGGGAAAAAAAAAAGGCTATATTAAGTTGTTGCTGTTGTTGTTGTTGTTGCCATCATTATTATTGTATTTCTTGTCCAAAGTGTAATCCAAACAAACTGGAAGGAGCCCCAGAGCCAGAATTCTCTAACTGCTTTCCTCATGACCAGCTTGGACAAGAGCCATGTCTCTTCCTCCTCTGCTCAAACTGACACCATCATTTCATGGTTCTTCTGTGTGATTGTCCTCACAGGTAGACTGAGGTAGTGATTTTCTACTGGCAAGCCCAAGGAAACCCCTGAAAGCTTACACAGGCAGGCAGAAAGCTGGGTGTCAGACAGGTATGATTAACCTTCTAGCATAAAAAATAAACATATGTCTGGTGGAAGCTTTATAAATATTCCACATTCCACAATCTCTTCACACTCTGGTTAAAAGAAATTTTCAACAGATTTTTTTTAAGCCTAGAGTCTGTTTTTACAAGGGATTCTGTACTCAACTCCTTGTCTATTCACATTTGTACGTAAAGGCATACAAACTCACAGAGGAAAGTATGACAAAGAATTTTGACTCAAGCAGAAAAAAAGGTCTGCAGATGAAATATTTTAATTTTCTATACTTCTCAGATAGAAGAGCATATAGAAATTGGATAATAATTCTTATGGTAATAAAACTGCAAAACTGCCCATCTGAAATGGACACTGCATCAGTGATCTGTGACTCATGAAGGACCGACCTAAAAGGTGTAGCTAGCATGCACATAAAAGTATTTAGGCAACTGAGTGTACCCATACAGTTTTTTTCAGGTGTCTAATCAATGAAAAGAGAAAAAGTAAAGAAAGAGCAAATAAAAAAAAAATCACCAAAAAATCCCAAACCACCAAACAAAACCCTACAAACTCTTATGTTAGTAAAATTGGAATAATTTTTACAACCACATCTGTTTTCCACTGTTGAACCCCATTTTTTTCACGTCCTCTTGTATTTCCCACAGAAGGCAAAATAATGTAGTCTTGTATTTCTCTTCCAGCCCATTTAATTTCTTAGATGGCACGCAAGAACAATAGTGTTGCTCTGAATTCATATCACTGCAAGGGAATATTTAAAATGTAGAATGAATGAGCTGAGCTTTTCCCCCTAAAGAAAGAAAACATTTGAATTCAAAGTTTCTGATTACTATTCCCTTTATTTGATTAAATTTTGCTAGTTTTGGGTAATGGATTTGTTGGTTTTCTTACAGAAGATTTGAATTCTATGCCAAGTCTAGACTGATAATGACCTTTCAAAATTTCTGCTACTAAAAAAAGGGGTTTGGTGTTCAATTATCATAAATTACAGTGATAGTTATCATTGATTGCCAAACCATTAAGAAACATTCAGTAATTAATCTTCACATTAGCCTTGTGACAGAGGAAAAAAACATTCAATGCAGCTTTCCAGAATCCAAGCAAAATTAAAGATTAGGAAAGTTATAAATAACCTATATAACTTTCTACTAACTCTCTCTTATTCTCTATGGAAAATTTCACACTGATATTAATTTTGGCATACTTATAAACTGCTCTATTTCCTTTTCAAAACCAAACCAATTAGTCACAGTGATAAGCAGTTCACTGCCGTAGCAAGGCAAAACACGATTTCAGAATTCAGCTCCTAAGGTTTTGCTGACCATTTTGACTGTTGCAAGGATGTTCCTCTGATAACCATCATTGGTTTCTTCTATAAGGAATAAGAAAAAAGAAAGAGTCCTAGGGATTCCCAGTCCAGATACTTTGAGTAGGTCTTAGAATGACAAAGAAAATTTAATTGTATTTCTTTGAGCATCCAATTTCTGTTTGGGACTATGAAGTCAGCATCAGAGACTAGATGAGAACTTCCTGATGTCAGAGTCTTTTCTCCCCTCTCAGATTTGCTAAATAATCAAGACAGCTTTTCCTATGATTTGCCACTCTTTCATAAAGGCTTCTTTAACCTCTCTTTCATTATGACCCAAAGTTCCTTGCACTTTTGCTTTTATTATCTTTGTAATAAAAACCTGAAATTTGACTTTTATTTAACAAAATTTAACACTAGATTATCTTCTAGAAAGTCAATGCAGAGGAGAAAGTGAGAGCAAGAACATGAACAAGTCCTTCATATCTATGAAATATATGCCAAATTAACTATAAGTGAAAGTTGTTGCACTATTTGAGTGCAGAAATTGTGCTTTTTTTTCTTTCTTTTTTCCTTTCTTTTTTTTTTTTTTTTTTTAATGTCCTGTGCTTGCCTTACCTGGCTTTGGGGAATAGGATGCACATACTTCTCTCATCTGAAAGAGTTGTCTTAATTCATTCCTTTACAGGCTTTAAAGGGCTAATAAACTTGCCACATTTTTGTATTCATCTGAATAATAACTAGCTTTAGGGCTGGTGAAACAAGAACCATATTTTTTCCATAGTTGCCTGGTTCTGAAGCTCATGGGAATGATAAATTCCAGCAGAGCTGGGGTTCTCTCAAAGCTTTTCTCTGTCCCATAGTACCTACAGCACTGTGGTCACTGCAGTGCTGATTTGGTAAAGTTACTAATTCATCTCAGCTATACTCTTTTCCAGTGACTAACACTTCATTAGGGTAAAAAGCTTCATTATGAAAGGAAATATTCACTGAGAATTCAGCTTATGAATGGAAAAGTACCAAGTTTTTTACCAGCTTTCATGTTACATTTCTCAGGAGTAATAAAGACAAAAGCATAGCACTACATTTTTCTGATCTACCAAATGATCCATCAAGGTGACAGTGAAGTACTAAGAGGTGCGAGAGTTGAATCCTGACAGAATGGGGTCCAGTTTATTTTACCAACTTTCACTTAATTAAAAAAAATATTCTGATTGTAAATATTTGACTTTAGACCTCTGCAAATGCCTTCCTCTAAACATACCTTCCTACTTTGATCTCAAGAAACTACATAAAATTCCACATCTTTAGACTGCAGTTTTCAGCCATTTATACTATTAAAAAAATTTTTAAAAAACTTTTTCTTTCCTTTTTTCAGGGCCATAAATCAGACCACAGATATCCAATTTTGTTTGTAATTTTCTCCAATGAAAATTACAATGAAAATTAGGCTGCAAACAATCATGAAAATTGCAACCACACGGGAATTTGTTTAACAAAGTTCTGAGTATTCTTAAAAAAAAATTAAGTAGAAGGTGGAATTAACTTTAAGGAAGTTGAAATTAACTTTAACAGCTTGGCTACAGCAAGAATAGCACACATTTTTAACTGTAAGGAAAATTCATTGTGTGAACACACTACTACCAAGAAAAGTTGCAGATTGTCCATTTCTGTTTTATCAAATCAAGATGAGTAAAAATACAAAATATGTCTGCTTGGAATGAGCAGTGGTCATAAACAGTTTAGAGATCTCACTGTAAGAGAAATTGATGTGGTTCGACAGTTTGCATGACTCAAGTCGATCCAGTTGATGTAATGGTCCCTTCTGATCTCAAGGGACTCTAGGTATCTATGAAAAATTCTAGTTGAATGTAATAAAGCTGTTTCAGAAATGTTACAATTTAATGAGCTCTTAACAAGTCATTTACTTAAAGGCTGGAGATAATAAAGAGAGAAAAAATTATTATACCAGTGTCATGAATGTTTATGCTACAAATCAAGAACATTTAAATAGCAGATCTGTACATTAGATCTGAACTGCAAGTAAATTTTCTCTACCTTTACTACATTTTACAATATGTGCTGATCCTCGAATCCTTAAGAGAGATCATTTATTTCTTGTGACACTCCATGGCTTAGACAACGGCTACCATATTGTGTAGTTTCTGAGCCATGAAGGAAACATAAGGCCCTTGCTGATTTGACAAAGCTGAGGATGTATTTGCTTTACACTGGACATTGCTATGGAACTGCCACATATTGAGGCTGATCACCATCTCAGGAATGGCCACATTTCAGCAAGAGTGTGAAGGACACAGGTTACCAACTATCAGTGCTGAGGTGTTGCTTAAATGGTTTAAAATGTCCATTATAGGTAGTAATCTCTAAAAACTGCAAGTATCTGGGTTCACTGCGAGTATCAAGTTACATCTTATCTACACTTGGTAATATCCTACATTATGAGAAGAAATCCTTCATTATGGAGAGAAATGTAAACAGTCAATACATGTTGATTTTAAATGAGATAAATCACACCTTCAGAGTGGGATGTCTGTCTAAACAAGGAGGCTAGATAACAACCCTAAGTACAGACATATCTATATGTGTAAGTCTCACAAAGGTAAACCACAATTTGTTTGGAGATTCAGTGAATAGAAACAATTTTTAAATTATAATTTTCTGTTTATTTTAAAACATCTTCCACTGTGAGGAATTAATGTTCCTCTATGCTTTCGAAATACAAAATAATCTTGATTTATAATAGTTATGCTATACCAGTGGTTTTGTTTTCAGTTTAAATTCCTCTCTTTGGTGACATTCACAAGTACTCTGGCAAGTGTCAGATTTATAGAGAAGAGAGTTTGCAGTGAAGGAGAGAAATAAAGACCTATATTTACTGAAAACATTGATGTATGTTTGTGTGTGCCTATGTGTAAAAAAACACACAGTAACACACTGAAATTTTGTGCATATTGCTACAAATATGCTTGGTTCAAAGAAAATTAAAATCAACTTTACAGTTGTAGAATTAAGGCTATAGTCATGTTTTTAAAGAAAATCGTATTTATAAAATAAAATGTCTTAAAATAGAAAATATAAAGTAAAAACAGAAGCAGAATTAAAATATGTTGTTCCAATTGTGTTCTCATAATATTATTTCCAATGCATGCAAAAACAAAAGATAGAAAGGATGTCCTAAAACATTGCCACATTGCAATAATTACTTACAATAAAACATTAGCACAGTCACTCAAATTTATAAAAAAAGAAATGGTTTTCATTCAAACATTTTTGCCTAATCCTTGTAGGGAAATATTTGACAGTGACCAACTTAGGATGTGTGTCAAAATAAAAGTGAATGATTTTACATATCTAGATAAGAGGAAATTACCGTCAACAGTCGTCAATGTTTTTTTATTCAGAATTTCCATAATTTCACTGAGTGTTCTTTGTATTAGTGCAGTGTCTAGAGGTTCCTTAAGAAAACAAAACACCAATATTTAGATAGCATATGACTACACAGTTGACGGAGGAACACAATTTACTCACAATTTACTGTTGTCAGCCGCATGGAACGTCGGCAAGGCCCTGCAGTGAGCATGGGGAAAGGTTTGGCTGGATCACTGTGGCTACCACAGCCAGCACCTGGGCTACAAGAGGCCGCTGCTTGCACATGTACAAGAGGCAGTGCCAGCTGAACTTGTTACACCCACCTGCCCAGAAATCTATCCAAGACAGACACCACAGGCTCACATCAACAAAACACTGACTTTGAAAGCCTTGGGGCTTGTTCAAAAGCTTGTTCACTCAGCCTTTCAGCCTGCAACCCTGGGTTCTCTGAGCTGAGACCTTACAAATTCAAGTATGAAGTGTTTAATGCAGTCCTCAGGGTGACATTGCATATAC
Organism: Sitta carolinensis; assembly: GCA_032173965.1. Taxonomy (NCBI): domain Eukaryota; kingdom Metazoa; phylum Chordata; class Aves; order Passeriformes; family Sittidae; genus Sitta; species Sitta carolinensis. The sequence goes on from CM063284.1 coordinate 138,444,344, forward strand.
TGTCGCTCACAAGAAAAAGCCCGAGAACGGTTTGGAAGAAAGAATATTGCTCTTTCCTCTAAATTGATGAAAAACCAAGGTCTGGAGAGAAAACATAACTTACCTAAGGTCACACAGGAAGCCTGTGACAGAGTCAAAAATTGAAATCAAATTTCCTGACTTTCAATCCATTGCCTCAGCCATAAGAGGATTTTTCCTCTCTTATTGATTTAATTTATTGATTTACATTTTTTTATTCTGAACATCTGGTTGACTACAAAACATGATTATTGCAAATAACTTTAGATTTTGATGCTATTTTCATTACTTATATGTATTCTGAAGATACTTCAGATGGGACAACTATTATATATAATCACAGAATAAGTACACTGATTAATTTATAAAGATGTCATAATTAATTTTCTCCCTTAATTTCCTTAAAACATACCAATTGTAAAGAGAATATATCATTATTTTACACAGAACTTTAGCTTGGGCTCTTCAAATAGTGTCTATGCATATGTACTTCATTATCTATAATTTACATGCTGTGTCAATCGTGACTAATTTCTCAGAGAGCTTAGTCATACAGGGAACAAAAAGTATTTTGATGTCTCTTACAGAAGAATTTTAAGAATAAAGAGGGAAATGGCACACAATCCCAAATGCTTCTTTTCCTTCTACTGCTCAAGATGAAGCTACCATCCCCACTTACACCAGACCTAGAATGGTACCTCAAGGCAGAAGTAAAAATACGTCAGGATTATTCACAGACTCATCACATGCCTCACACAGGGAAGTTAGTATTAAGTCAGAATGACACAAAGTCAGATCAACAAAGGTCTGAGTCTGCAATTTCTGTGTTTAGCTGTCTAAAAATGATAGTTGCTGACTCAAAATAAGTGAAAATTACTTTTATGAGCCAGGTACTGCAGTCCTAAGAAATGACAATATCATTAAATGCTATATCTCAGTGAAGAAATAAAGCTATAAAGTGAATCAACAAATTCTATAGACCATACCAGAAAACCTAAGACTCTTATGATGAAATATGAAGATTCCTAAACATGAACAAAATGAGAAACTAGGTTGTATTGGGAGCCAATTCAATTTCTTCAGTCTGAAGAAGAGCAGATACATGTTTTGCTCAAGCCATTCCAGACAAGAAGCAGAAAATATGTCTGAATCATTTAGAGATTCTACATAATCCAGGGAAACTAAAACAATCAAATTCATCCATGTATATTTTGAAAAAAACAACCAAGAATTTCTAATGTAGCAAGTTCCATGATTGTATCCAATCTTAAGTTGTTATCAATTCATCTGAAAGAGATTTTTTGTTTGCTGTCTTTCTTAGTTTAATATATTTGTTTTATTATGTATCATATGAGCAAGATAACCTATGGCAGAGCTGACTACTCTGGACACACATCAATGTGTGTTTGGTCAAAGTCTTTTTTCTGTCCAGTGGAGGTCCATTCATTGTTCATTTCATGTGATAGTTACCACATCAATTCAACTTATATACTGTAAATATTCTCTTTTGGCTCTTTTAGGAAGGAACTTGTCTCCCTAAATATTTATACAGCATGTGTATTATTAGCTTCATCCACAAGAAGTTTTTTAAGCGTGCACAAGTAGCATACATACAGGGAATTCATATTCTACAGGTTTTAGAAGGAGAAAAGCTCCTTTCAGCATGTAGAGATTTCCTGAACAGACCTTCATAGTAGTTTACCTAATTATTAATAAGAAGTTTAGACATGATGAACCTACCTGCCTTTGCTATTTTTGCATTCAACAAGGGAATCACAATACCTGGGACTATTGAAAGTATGAAATGGAGCTTTTGATCATGTGAGGTTTTGACACAAAGACTGTTCAGGAACAGATATCTAGGAGAGAAGGCTGGCTCTAGGGAAATTTTCAATACTTAAAGGCAGCTTATGAGAAAGATGGAAAAGAACATTTTAGTAGGGCTTGTAATTACAGGACAAATGGTAATTTTTTTGAACTAACACAGGGTAAACTGACATTAGATATAAGGAAGAAATTTTTTTCAGTGAGGGAGCTGAAACACTGCCACGGGCTGCCCAGAGCCGTGGTAGATGCCTCATCCCTGGAAACATTCAAGGTAAGGCTGGAAGGGCTCTGAGCAACCTGATCTAGTTGAAAATGTCTCTGCTTACTGCAGGGGTGTTTGAACTAGATGATTTTAAAGGTGTCTTCCAAACTAAACCATTGAATGATTCTATAATTGATTCTATGATTCTATGATACATGTCTAATTGCTATTTAATTTAATGATCTAACTGAATGGGTAGAATATTTCCTTGTTGATTTGAGCATTAATAGTACTGTCTTTAAGCTTTATGACCTACAGGGATTCTATTGTAATGCCCAGAGGAAAAAGGAAGGTGGTGCTCATTTTGAATAGCTTGTCTGGAACATAACATGTATTTTACCACTATGAGAACTCACACTAAGAACAAGAGGAGTAGAGAAGACCTAAAATATCTTCAGTCTCATATAGGATAAAGAATATTCATATGGATATGCTCGATCTACTCCACAGAACAGACAACTGCACACATCAGTACAGGAGACAAGTTGTCAAAGAAAAAGACCAGCCTGGTTAAACAGAGAACTTAGGCTGGATCTTACGGGAAAAAGAGAACATATCATCTCTGGAAAGAGGGTCAGGTAAATTGGGAGTCCTAAAAAGATGTAGTGAGGTCATGCAGGCAGAAGATTAGCACTGCCAAAGGTCAATTAGAACTTGATTTGGCTACTACAGTTAAAACCAAAAAAATGTCCATAAATACTTTGGCAGCAAAGGAGAGTCAAGGACTACTTTCACCTTTTGTTAAATGCAGTGTAGGGGATGAGGAAAAAGTAGAGGTACTTAATACTTTCTTTGCCTCAGTCTTCAAGTGGTTGCCTCAGGATGCCCAACTCCCTGAGATGGAAATTGGTGTTGGGGAGATGAGTGAAGTCCATGAAGAGATGGTTAATGACCTACCTTGCCAATAAGATACTCACTATGGGCCCTGATGGGATTCACCCCAGAGTTATGAGGGAACTGGAGAAAGAACTTGCCAACCACTAATATCTACCAGCAGTCCTGGTAAACTGGAGAAATTCCAGATGACTGGAACTTGGCAAATGTAACACCCATCTACAAGAAAGTTTGGAAGGATGATCCAGGGAAATACAGGCCTTACCATGGCTCCAGGCACGGTTATAGAAAGATCATCCTGAATGCCACTATACAGCACATGCAGAACAACTAGGGCATCAAGCCCAGCCAAAATGAAAGGCAGGTCCTGCTTGACCAGTCAGGTGCACTTCTGTGACAGGCTGACCCATTTCTGTAGGTGGGTGTGGTCTCTCTAGACTTCAGTAAAATGTTTGACACCATCTTCCACAGCATCCTCCTAGAATAACTCTCTGCTTGTGTTTTGGATAGGTGTACTCTTTGACAGGGTAAAAACCTGGCTGGCTGGCCAGACCCAGAGAGTTGTCGTTAATGGAGCTAAATCCAGCTGATGTTAGGTCACTAGAGGTGTTCCCCAGGGCTAGTTTTTGAGCCAGTTTAACATCTTTATTGATGATCTGGATTGGGTGCACTCTCAGTAAATTCCCGGATGATACCAAGTTGGGTGTGAGTGGTCTGGTCGAGGGGAGGAAGGATCTACTGGGAGACCTGGAAAGACTCGATCAGTGGCCTGAGGACAGCTGCAGAGGTTCAATAAGGGTGTCTGGATCTGGCTGGGGTAGTCTGGGTTTAGGGATTACAGTGGCAGTGCTGGCTGGAAGGTTTGAATGGATGATCAAGGTCCCTTCCAATGCTGATGATACCATGATTCTAGGATGAAAGTGTCATCTCAACAGTCTGACAAAATGAGGAAAAGATTAATGAATCCAATCTACATAATTTATTTCTATCACAAAAAAAAATCTATTTCAAACCTGAAGAAAATATCTATAGATAAATGGATCTTGTTTTTTTCTGTGAAAATACAAGGATGGTAAAACATGTACAACCCTGATATTTTCTTCATCTGCTAATCTTACTACTTTTTGTGCAAGACTACTATGTTGTGTGAGAGGCCAAGTATCCTAACAATTGCTTCTAAGTTCATGTTTGTAAATGTCAGGTAATTCAGTAAATTAAATAAAATCACATGACTTTTTCAGATGAACATTGGCAAAGACCAAATTAGTAACAGAGGGTAATTTCAAACAAATTTCTGAAAATCCTCAGGTCCTGTTTGTCACAAGTGCTGTTTGTCAAAGAATGAAAAATAATGATAAAAAGCAGAAATCATCACTTCATAAAAATACTTAATAACCAGTTGAAAGAGTCAAAGTTTGTGCTATTAATTATAAAGTGTAAAAATACAGTTTGTCTTTTCAGTGAAAAAATAGTTTGTCTTAGCACTTACATTAGGGAAGAAAATGGCATGGAACAACTAATCCCTATACAGAAAACTGAAAATAGTTCAGAAAAACTGTTTTTGATTTGCCAACTGCTTTTCTGTTCTTTGCAGTCATTATCTACAGCAATGGGCTGAGACAACTATACAGGAAATTAAGATGTACATTTGTATCATTGGTAAATGAGCTGTTAGATAATAGACAACTGATTTGTTCAGCTTACATATTATACAGAATACTTCCCTTTTAGAAAAGAAATGAAGAATTAGCTATGAATTGCCTGGTATTTTTATGTGTTGGTGAACTTTCCTAGAGTGTAGCTTTAGTAGAGTTTTTTGTTCATTGATCCAGGAGAGTGAAGTAAAAGCATATATCCATACATATCAATGTAATAATGACTACAGATATTTCAGATATTTTTAATTTTCTCTGTTGAATGCCTAGCAGATTTACATAAGAGATAGAGGATATCACATATTACCTATGAACATCAAAAGGGGTGGGTCAGGGTGGTGAAGAGAGTTCAAAAAGTTACTTTAAGTTTAAAATACATTTCACAATGTTTGAGGACTTTGGTAACTGGAAGATCCTTTTTGCACAGTTTTGTACCAGGGAGAAATTAAGCTGGGAAATCATATTCCCAAATTTCACTTCTGCAGATACTAAACTAAGTTTATGTTAAGTAAGATGCTTGCACTAAAAGGCAAAAAACAGAAGACCACTTTCTAAGAGGAGAGCATCCTTTTCCCATGATTATCTCTTTTGAAGTAGCTGCTTGACTAAGGAGTCGTGCACATCCCACCTCCAACCTTCCCCACTCCACTTTCTACATGTGTTTGCATTACTGAGAAATAATTATAATGAAAAATGCAAACCTCAGTGAAACGGAGAGGGGATGTGACAGCTGAAAAAAGTCCAAATACACCAGACAACCCATCATCTTACCATTTCTTCTGACCTTTCAGCAGCCACCAGACTCAAAGAAGAGAAGGGTAAGGTCAACAGGTAAAAAACAGACACAGCAGGAATTATTTCATTCAATGATTTGAAGGTTGGACAATTTGAACAGAGTATTGTATAGATAGTTTTTCTTAATGATTCAACAATATACATAGGAAAAAAAATGCATTCCTTTACAGAAAAGATTTATTTATTTGTCAGTGTCCCACTGTCAGGGGCAAAGAATGGATTGAATCTGTTAGTCATTCTTTAAGCAAGAGCATAAAGAATTTACCCAGATTTGTCTCTTTCCAAGAAAAGAAATTACAGAGGTATTTGCAGCACTTATCTTCAAGCACTTATACTACACATTATTCTAACTAAATTCTCTCTAAAATCAGCTGGACGGAACACTCCTGCAGGCAGGAACTTAAAAGTGTCTTAGTTTCATTTATGCTCTGAACATCTCCTAGATAATTTTCATGCTATTCAGTAGAAATCTTACCCCAAGAGCCTAATACCAGATAGTTAAGTGGTTGGACTAAATCAAGGAGGTGAACCAGTCCTCCTAATTATTTTAATGAGTTTAGGATTGCTTCAGGACAATAAACTAACAAACTTACCAAAATATGGTTAGTAAGATGCTATTTTTATTAGTTTTTATGACTATCTGGAAGACTGGGCTCTGTAAAGACATTTTAAAAAGAATGGTTGGATGAAGATTCCTTCACAAAACTAATCTAAACACATTGCAACACCATTCAACAGCAAGACATACAGGTCTTAGATATCTGAAATAGAAAAAAACACTCATTGCAGAATTAAAGGATGGAATCTAATTTTAAAATAGCATTTTTAACGCAGGAAGAAGTAGCCCAGAAACTGGGCATATTCATCATTCAAAATACTACAAAAGCAGTGTATTGAGGACTATTGGAAAGCAGGCTTTCTGGTCATTGCTGCTGTATATCAAGACTTTTTAATTGGGAAGTTGGCAAAAAAAGGGGAAGGAGAAGGGGAAGTGTAGGGGTAAGGGGAAATTGAAAGGAAAAGGAAAAAAAGAAATTATAGCACCTTATTATACCACAGCACAGCAATTAAAAATTAGAAACCGAAACACAGAAAGGTCAACTGGCCTGTCCCAAACAACTCACAAAGCCTGTGCCACAGTCACTGCCAGAAAAATTAACTTTAATGTTATTCATCTACAAGTTCATCATTCTTGTTATAGGTCCAGGTTTATACTATGTTCTTTTGCTTTTCAGTAAAGATTTCAAATCTTGTAATACTATGCAACTAAATAACACAAACTTAGCTAAGTTTAATAATTTTTTCTCCTTTTTACATTAGAATTCTTCCAGTCATAATAAATAAAATCAGTGTGCTCACACTGAAATCCTAAATAATCACTTGGATAAAGTTGTTTACATCTCAGCATAGGTCACTGAAAATAGCAATCTTTAATGGAAATGCTGACCAGCCTTTCCTGCAAAGCTCTGAGTAATGAAAGATTCCTCTCTGGCTTACTCTCTCATTGCCATCTAACCATTTTTCTTCCATTCATTAGTGGAACATCATATAACTTAAGAGAAATTAACATATGTAAAGAATGTCATCCCAGAGGGATTTCTGGAACAAAGGAATATTTTTCTATAGTTGGCAGTTTTGGTAAGAGCTCATTTTCTAATCTACAGTAGTTGTTAACTTCACAAAGAAATGAATTCTCTTTCTTCAGGTTTTTAACCAAATGCACCATTTTTTGGCTTTGTGTCTTAGGCTTGTGGATGTCTTAAATAAAAATAAAAGCACAAAATCCCACCCTCCAAGTTTCTGATTGCTTTTTATAATAGCTCAGTCCCTGAGGGGCTCAGCTTGTTATTGAAATTGTTTTCTTTAATGGGCATTTTGTGCTTTTCCCCTGGATTATTTTACTTACTTGAAGTGGTGAATGCATGCCAGTTCAAAAATCAAACACTGGGGCAAATGCTACAAACACATTGCCCAACATGTGGTCAGCATTTAGACAAGTATATAAAGCAGAGAATTATTCTGAATGCTGGGGAGAACACTCTTAATTCAGTGTTACAGCAGATAAATTATCTATCTCATGATTTAGATTATGATGACAGTTTCATTATGTATTTCCAGTGCCCAAACATACTAATAAGTCTTGTAGGTTTGTCCCAGTTTGGTATAGAAATTAATTCTGCCTTCAGATGAATGCTGAACAGGCACAATGAAGGGCAGATGTGTTCTATAGGATCTTGGCATTGTCAAGACACAACATCTGAACTTTGAATTTATTTCAAAAGCTTGAAAGCTTATATAGCTGACACTTGGGAGGGAGGGAGAGGGAGAGGATCTGATACTCCTCTCACACATGTTTTAAGCCATTGTTGGATTTCAGATTTAATTTGAGTTACATCTGATTTACATGGCTGTCAGTGATGGGATACAGTCTGTATAAAACTGATTTAGAAATCTAAGGAATATTTTGCCAGATTTCTGATGCTACACTCAGCAAACTGTTGAAGTTATAAACCGGGAAAATAGCTTGCTAAAGAAAGACAGATCAAGAAACAATCTAAAGGGATGGTGGTTACCGAGTTCCTAAAGGATCAGCTTTGGGCCTGTGTTTGCTGAATTTTTTGCAAGTACTTTACTGAGTCTTATACTGAATTCAAAATATTTTGGAATCTCACATTTCCTCAGTGATCTCTTATCCCACCAAGTGCTGATACTAGCTTTGTCTGTGTCAATCAGTCTTTTGTAAACACATTCTGCAATTTCAATCTTCAATCTATCATCATACACTGAACAAATCATCATAATATACTAAACACTAATGTGTTCTTTTGAAATGAATCCATCAGAGTTAAAGTTTCCAGGTTATTTCTTCTCTTTAGAATATTTACTTCATTTAGTTTTAGACACTTGGCCATCTAGCAGCCTAAATTTCCCACTACAGGCAACGGAGAGCAGAATCCACTTGAGGCATATTCAAAAATGTAAGATTTCTAGTTTAAATAGCCTTCTGAAAGATCTGTCTCTCTATGTTAACTGGATAGGTTCATTCAGCCACGTAATTAGACAGCTAAATTAGGATTGTCTGACCATGTGTTGCCACACTTAATCTGATGTTACAAATTCTTATTATGCACAAATTCTTTAATCAAGTTGCTTGTAGCTCTTGGAGTTACAGGAGTATGTACTTAATGTCCTTCAACTACTCTTTGGAAGAAAGCACCTTATTCGTTGCATTCCCTTAGCCATAATCTGTCTTGCCATATTTACAGTAAAGGCAGTGGACTTGCTGGATAAGTAAAATCAACTTTATGTTTCCAGTTTCTAGGACATCTCATTTCAGTCAGCATTAAAACATTAGGAATCACTGTGATGGTATTCTTCGAGCCCATGTGACATTGTCAGGAGAGGATTTGCAGGTTCTGTGGAAAGAGAACAATCACAGCTAGGCATTCTTAGATCATGCAGTAATTTTAAGACAAGCTCAGTCTCTAGATCTTTCTGGGGCCTCTAGTATCTGTAAAATTTTCTCTAGGCTTGAATCCTGAAGTTAATAGCTGAGGTTCTGATTAGAATGCTCAATTTTCATGTTACCCACAAGAAAACTCAAAGCACAACTGCTCAAAATTGTTGATGCCAGAAAGCAACCCAAGTAGCAAGGACAGTGACTCAAGTCCTGCTTCTGTTTCATGGCAGGAAGACAATGTCTCATTGTAATCTCAACAGAAACATGTCAGTACAAGTATGAATTCGATTCCAGCAATTATTTAAAAAAACTTGCCCTGAGAGTAATTAATTAGGAAAAAAATCTTACTATTACACTTCTGCAGACCGTCTAAATGAAACAAAACATATCTCCAACAGGGAAAAGAATTTAAAATTCTGTTGGTTCTTGTGTTGCACCTTATTGCAAAAAGAACAAAACACAAGAATAAAACAACCCCCTTTAGGCTAAAACACCCAAAATCCCCGAAGAGGATTTTCCTGATATTGCTTTGTATACCTGCTATGAGGAGAAGAAGAAAAAACAAAATTCAGCAAGGAGTGAATTCATTTGCTATACTTCACCAGGAACAAACTGTCTGCCCACCTTAGGAGCAGGAACACCAAGGGAGATTGGAGTACTGCTCCAAGGGGGACATGAAACAAGATGGACTGGCATGAAGGTGCTGTGGTCCTGCTATTGAAAACAATGCAGCTAATGAGAAAAGGAAATAGCCCAGACAGTAATTGAAAGGTGAACTTTGCTTCATTTACTCAAAAATAAATATTATTTTTCACTCCTCTACATATCTTAGTGACTGAAGTCATTCAAACTCCACCTAAACATGAAATGACATGAGGTGTCCCCTTTCTGAAAGAAAATTATGTAAATATAGCTTAGGTGAGAAGGGAGGTCAGAGAAGACACCGTCATAGCTTCAGGGATCAGTATGCTCAGCCTGTCTTCTCCCCCAGTAGGAATGGCTCTTGGGTAAGAACCTTACTCTATGCACACTAAAGATTTTTTTTCCAGCCAGCTCTTATTGGTAATTATAGCTTGTCTGAATATCACTTCAAATTCATTTTTGCATTCAGTATATTATCAACAGCAATCTCAAAACCTTAACCTGGCACGGTTTTCTATTACCAGTATGTTTGCTAATAAAGTGTCTTGTTCCATAAACTGGAACTCAGAGCAAATCCTTCAAGGGCAGTAGCAGAGCCTGGCAGAATCCTTGAAAAAGGATAATATACCAGCTGAGAGTGGGGATGCTGTGGGCACGAGCCCTGAGCAGTTGGTCAGAGCGAGCTCTGATGCAGAGCTGCTGGTGGGGTCCTGCAGCGGGGCACTGGCAGCTGCTGGGGCATGAGAGGCTCACCATTCCTGGGGCACTGATAGAGGGGTCAGACACAAAGGGTTCAAGGACACTCCCTTTTACATGACATCTGCATGGGGGGTTGCTGCCAGATGTAAGTTAAACTTTCCTGAAAGAGAAAAGAGGATTGGTCTCATCAGTCTCATACCAGAAAGGAAATTACTGGGAAGCACCTCTGACCCATTTTCCCCCTCCCACCTTGCCAATGCAGTTTTAGAAAAGCAAAAACGTCTCTTACTCTATTGAGCAAAAATCAAAGGCCACGTTGAGAAAATTTAACCCCATTGCTGTACAACTAATCTGGAGAAATAAACAAGAACATTTCTAAAGAAACATCTTCTGCAAACCATGGTAACTTTGTATTGCCTATCTGCGAAGGAGATGAGCACTCCTATCAGGCTGGAAGTGATTCAAAATCACAATAAATATTTTAACTTCCCACTTCTTCGGGCAAATTATTTGTAAACTTTATAATGACAATTATATAATTTTAAATTAAAATCGTATTTCCATTATTTTTAATTCCATGTACATTTTCAAAAATAAATTTAAAAAACATTAAATACAATATTGTTTATAGTAAAAGTTTCTAATTCATTTCTCCCTTGCTTCTGCAAAACTCTCATTATATATTCATCCAAATACATATACATATATGAAATATATTAATACAGCAGTTTACATGGATTAAGTTATCTTAATTTGCACCAATAAGAGTCAGTGCTACATCTTACAGCATAAAATACTGATTCAACTCCCTTTAAAATCAGTGCATAATACTGTAAATTTGACAGGTAATACAGAAAATATTATATATATAATAAATAATAAATATAAGCCATCTACTGTTTATCATTTAAAACTGACCTCAAGAGAACAGAAAATAGATATAGACTTTGATTCCAACCAATTTAAATTCTAATTTAGATTCCAGACTAATATCAAAGCTGAAAAATGATCTTGTCCACATGGATTTTTACTATTTTATAATTCATACATGTAATAATATAATTTTTGTTGCACAAGACCTCCAAGTCAGAAAAAAAAGATTCCCTATTTTCACATTCTTGTACATATTTTTACAGTACTTATGTTTCAAAATTTGATTTTCAAAGACAGTGGGAGAAATGGTGGAATATATACTTTTTATGTAGGACAAACTATTCTGTTAAAATAATTGAATATATATTTTTTTTATGTTGGACAAACTATTCTGTTAAAATAATTGATTTTGTGCTTGATAAACCTACATGAAATTTCAGTGTGGAGCAGACTTATAAAGATGTTGCAAACTTGAATCAATAACAATCATTTTAGTTCTGTTTAGTAAATAAGAAAATATAAAAAATTCTTTATTGTTTGAAAGCCATGAAAGCAAAATAACTAAACATAGACAAATGCTAGTAAACTGGAAACCACTCCAGATTGTAAAAAAGCTTTTTCTTCATTTTTTTAGTGATTAATTATCTTAGGAGGATAGAATATCTATCAATTATTGTGTTAAATTGAAAACAACTTTAACTGAGAAAATACCGCAAGATGCATTTTGCTGTAACAATGATGAAAGAAAAGTGCAATTTCTTTTAGGTCACTATAAAAACAAGTATGAAAAAAGTAATTTTTGCAGTCTTTGGATTGGAATCTTTTGTTTTGGTCTTTTTTTCCCCCCTCAGAAGTTTGGTTACTAACTGAATCTGACATGGGTTCTGGTGGGTTTTAACTTTTTCATTTATTCTACACGTTCAATTTTCTACATGGAAGGCCCACATCCAAACTTTGCAGTCAGCAGAGTGTGCAGTTTTTGTACTGCCACATATGCACACTAAAATGCAAAAAGGATCCATAAAACTGGACTGAAAAGGAGCTTATAATGCTCAATGGTACAGCAAGGAGGGGATGCAAGATACAGCTTTACTGTCCACACAGACCTATGTTGAACAGCCTGTGTCTGTCTAGTAGCTGGGTAGCCCACTCTGCATTCCTACTACGACTGCAAACCAAGAATGATATGTGATTATCATTTTAAATTTACCAGAAATTTGAAAAATGGAGAACAAGTTTGGAAAAGGCCCTGAGAAGCAGACTGGTGGGAAAGCTACTTGCATTTATGTCATCTATAATATTAATCATTGAAATTAAAAAAGGAATAGTCTCAGTAATATGTTGTCTTTGAAGTTAAAACACAATGTATCAAATACCAAAAATATCTGATGTTTGCATGTCTTATTTAGAGAAAGTCGTATTTTTAGACTGAAAATTAATATTTTTTTCTTTGTTAAATATAGACACATACATATCATCAGGAACACAATACAATGGCTGACTTACAGATCTGTATTTTGTGGTACTGTGAGTTCCAAGGAGGGTCTATCAAGAACCTGTCTCCTGCATGGCACGCAGTCTTGAGGATAAGTAATTAAGGCAGTCTCTCACAATTTAGATGCCATATGAAGCTGGTGGAAGACAGAGGCAGGTAGGTTGTCTACAATGCCGTTAACTAGGTGTGGAGTATTGTTTTTTCAACCAATTGTTTAGCCAGTGCTAGATGAAGAAATTTGCAGACAGTGCAGAAAAGCATAAGAAAGAATTTTGTGCCTGAGGAAGGAAGAGATAAGCAGGCAATTGTGACTGCCACTTCTGATGGAGTAAAGATTGAACCTTGATAGATCAGTGAATGTGATAGTATGAGACTAAATGCTTAGGGCTTGAAAGAGAGACAAGAGCTGAAGATGATATTGTGGGGAAGGAACAGCCAGGGAGAGGCTGAAAATCCAGACAAGGCATGGTTTGATCAATGAACCAAGGATCTGAGTGTAGCAGCAGCATATCAAATGAAAATTTGTCTCAATGTCCTATTTTACTCAAATATATTTGCTGTGATAGATCCTACATTGTGTGTATGTCACTCTTGTTAGGGCAGGCTGTTTCTATGGTAAGGCTGTCTGATACTGCTGGGTATTATAGGATTACTTCTTAACTTTTAAAGTTTAAGCTTCTGCCTATTTTTTCTTTGGGTTTAGCTTGGGGTTTTCTCTTCCCCCTTTCTTCTAAATTCCAGACTATTCCACAGATTGATAATGTTCAAACCCTATATCTGTCCTGTAATCACTTAATTTCCACCACGTGGGACACAATGTCCAGTATTTTCCACATGCTCTAGTGTTAATGCTAGGATGAGGAAGTTCTGCTTTTAGAAACTGCCCCTGTGAGTGGAAATGTACCATGCAGAGAGAAATTGCAATTACTATCTACTATTTCCTTTGGTACTTAGGATACTAACTATGATAGATTATATGTGCTGAATTTCTTCCCCTAATGTGCAGTAATATTAGTTTGTAGACTTTTACTTTGTTTGATACAAAGTTGCTTAATCCCTGTGAGAGAAAAATTTAGTATTACACAGTTCAGGCATTTCTAGTTATTTCTCTGTTTAGGATATACTTATTTTAAACTACTAAATGACATATAAAAACCTGATGGATGTACAATTAAAATACAACTTTACTACGTTCATTTTCATATGTCTTATAAAGTTTAGATTAATGGTGGCTAAGGTTATTAAATTGAGTATTATGAAAAATGAGCTGTCAGCTCTGGGTTACAACATACTGATTCTTCAATATCTTTTAATTTCTTTTAAAAAATCAAAAAACTGTCATAACCAACCAAACAAAAAAATCGCCAAACAAACAAACAACAAAAAAACCCAGACTCCATCTTTTAATTTTTCTCCAACTGTAATGAGGGGGAAATAAAAGAAAGAAAAGGAAAACAGCTTGGAAAGTAATAATGTAAGCAAACCCAAAATGGACTTTATCTACTTCTCTCTGTGGCTTTTGCCAGTGTGCTGCTGGCAGGGAATGCCAAGCCGTTCCCCTGTTCCTAGGATATCTGGGATAATAGACTCCTGTACAGGGATAAGAAACTCCTGGAGATGGAGCTGGAAACCTGACCTGCCAAACACTGTGGCCTTCCGAACTCAGAGTATAAGAAATATCAAGTGCTCAGGTGCTCGACCAGCAGATCCCATCAGCTTCCAAGTCTGGGCCCTCCTTGGGACCCAGAACTGTGTGACTTTCCCTACCAGGCAAGGCAGAGTGTCCAGAAGCTCCCTATGAAGCCTCTGACTTTGGAGCTGCTTTTATTGCCAAGTATTCCAAAAAGCTGTCCCAGCTTTGGTGGCATCAAGCTGCACCCAGGATTCATCCCTTGGCATGCCACCTGAGCTGTTGTAGAGTCTGCCCCCAGGGCTGCTAGGAATTTTAGCATCTGACTTGGGACTGATGAGAGGAAAACAGTAAACAACTTCAGTGTTACACTCACCAGAAATTTGCCAGCTACTCTGTTTAGCTTCTTTCATATTTTTGAAACTCTCACATAAAAAAAAAATATATTTTAATTTCAGTTAAATATTTTTGCCTTTAAAAATATTCTGATTTCCGTTTTCAGTTCCTGGATACAGACTTAAAAGACATAGCTTATTTTTCTCTCAGAGTTTTGGTATTTTGAATGAAAAATTCATCAAAGAACTTGTGGATTTCTTGTTCACTGTTTAGGAGTGGAGACAGGGAAAGAAATATATTCTCAAAGTTCATTTTAAAAGCAATTATTTACATGTGGTTGTAGAACACTCTTTTAATGCTGCAAAATCTACTCCATACTAAGGTCTATATTGCACTTGGAAAATCCAATATCAGTTTAAAGACAAAAAAAAAGAGGGAAAATACAACTAAATAAATGCCCCAATCTTTAATACAGATGAATGCAAAATGGTTTCAAAAGCCATCACCATTCTCAATTTAGAATATATTTGAGTATGATTCAAATGATACTTTCTCCTTTATTTGTACAGGGCAGAAGGCGCAAGATGCCTGGAAGCAGCAGTGAAGGCAGAAAGAATCTTGGATTACAGCTGCAAACTGAAAGTACATGAGGATGTGGGGAGAACAGCTGGAAGCTCAAGAAGAAAGAGGGTCATCATGAATCACACTTCCTTCCTAGACTGCTTCTGGAGCAGCAGGAATCTTTATTATGAGTTTTGAGTAAGTTCCTTTTCACCCACTGCTTTATTTTTTCTAATCCAATATCTCACAGTTTCAAGAACTCTCCATGGAAAGCAGCCAAATCCAAAGGAAAAGAATATGAAAGAGGAATGAGAATTACCTTCAAATATGCACAGAAGGGATCAGTCTCCACAGAGGTGGAGTCTAGGACAGGAAAAAAAGAAAGCAAAAAAGATTAAACTGCAGCAAAGACAACTTCTGTTAGATACTCAGCATAACTTTTTAACAGTGAGGACAATGAATCTCAATGATGGATTATTTGAAAAGGAGTATTCTGGCAACCTCTAAGAGCCATTTAGACAAGCATCTGACAGTAATGACATGAATAGTGCTTATGCAGCTTTGGCACAAGATGGACTACATGAGCCTTGCTGATTCTTTCCAGCTCTTTGAATCTGGGGGCAAAACTGAAGTCTCAGCTAATCTGCATCTCAGCTAATCTGCATTCTCAGGTTTGTTTCTGCCAAAAATAAAGGATAGAAAAAGGTGAATATGAGACTATGACTCTTAATATATCTATCTGCATGGTTCCTACTGGTGGGTTTTCTTTCTGTATAAAGAAGAGAGAACCTTAATTTACATTGTCTCATCCAGGTCACGTAGACAAAAGTTATTATAATTCAGTTTCTCTGCATTGCAGGATCAAGAACTGAGTCAACCCTGCTGGGATTTAACCCACGTTCCAGGGAGTCTAAGTATTTTATATCTGATGTTTTAACTTCTAACCAAATAAAATTTTTGCTTGGAGATGTACCAGTGTGTGGTCAGATTTTATTGTGTTTCTGTTTGAAATTCACCCACAAGTCTGAGAAATTCTTTCATTTTAACCAGCACAGAACATCTTTTATGTTAATCTATTTACCTCTCTTTTCAGGAGCATGTAAATGACCAGGATTTCAGTGTTTTTCAAAATTATTTTATACTCAACACAATTCCATTGAGATCCACAAATGCCTTAGATTTATGTCTGCTCAGTAGCTGATGCTCAATTATTAATTCACTAATGTCTGTAAAGTGCTTTGAAGATGAAAAATGTTACATTGTAGAACTGCTAACTGATACTTGGATGCTTCTATTATTGCTGCTGAAGCTGTTAGAAAATATGCTTGGAACACATCCCCAAAGGCACATGATGAGGAAAGGTCATCTATGGCAGTAGTTTATGCAGAAAGGAGTAAATCAGACTGAAATTCTAGAACTACAGTGCTTTTTTAATGCAGACTCCAAAATCAGTAGTTATGAGATAGGAATTTTTTTTTCTTTGAACAATCTATGTTTAACTATTAATAGATCAAAAGGGAAAAAGTAAATATAAAGAATCATTTTAAACAATAAGGTGAAAAGGACTTCCCAGTAGCTTCTGGGAAGGCAGGGCACTGAGGTTTCTGTCCTTTACTCCAGTTACTTTGTATGTGTATCTGAGTATGGGTATCTGAGTTTGAATGTGAAAGAAAGAAAGAATGTAAAGGAAAGGCAGTTACAGAGAATACAGAGACATCTACAACGGCCTTCAGTCTCTGTGACCACAGAGCAATCCTGTTTGGGTTTTGCAACAGCACTGCTGTGCTTTAGCTCCAGGAAGATACCTTTTTAACTCATCCTGGCCTTTTGGTGGGGTGAAGCCAGAACCCTAAATAAACACCCAAGAAGATGTCAGCACACAAGATTTTTTCCTCCAGGCTCTGCCATCCAGCTGTAAGCACAATAATGCCTTTATAGGATCCTCTGGCTTCCCTCAAGCCCACCCTTCAGCTGAGTTTTTCTTGCCTACGCCTGAGATGTGTAGAAAGGAGAATAACTTGTATTGATTTCTCACACATCACCTTCATACCCCACGGACACACAGCCTCGATCATCAGATTCTTTGGGCGTTTTGCTACACTTCACACCGATGTTGTTGCATTACAAAACACTACTTTCTACTCCCAGATTGCAAATGCTGCTGACCCAAACTCCTGCCACTGCTGTAGAGCACTACCTTTGAGAAAAGCTTGAAAGGGCTGTTTGGCTCTGAGCAGAGACCAGTTGAAGTGATTAGATAAAGCTTTGACCCCAAGTGTCAGACTCCTTTATTTGAACAGCAATTTGAAACAGCCAAACCTCTAACCTGAGCAGCAGAACCCAGCAGATGAAAACTCCACCAGACCTGAAACACTTAAGAAATGTGGAAGACAACCAGAGAAATTTAAACACACTGTTTCAGTTTGTGTCTGCGAGGAATGGAAACCAAAAAAGACACACCCCCCCAAAAACAAAAAAAAAAAGGTCAAGAGGAAGCTTTATCTTTGATAGCTTGTTCTGAAGAACTTAAGGCTTTTAATATTTTCAGTCAACTCAGCCAGACTAGGCCAACACTGAAGCTGTAATGCAGGTATTTAAGAACCTTGTTTCATGTAAAAATAGAATATATGAGTTGAGAAACACTATTTTAAACAGAGGATACTAGAAGAAGTTAAAAAAAAAAAACAAAACAAAAAAAAAAAACCCAAAAAACCAAAGACAATTGACTTCAGCCAAGCCCCAGTTTTAGGGAATGAAGCCCTTGATAAACACAATACTGAAAGGAATCTGGAACAAAACACTCGAAGGCTAATGAAAGATGCAGAGTTAACTGTGTAAAACACATTTCAAATTTGGATAACAAGGAAGACAATCAGTTTAAGTTAAAGCCCACAAAACAGTTATTGAGACATGGTGGGTATAGGAAATTTAAAACACAAGATATAAAGGATTGTGGAAGACAGGAGATGTTCAACACTGACAGCCTCTGAAATGCAGCTCATGAAGCAATATGTGTAAATTCAGATGCAAGCACAACAAGTAATGAGAATGTTTAACATCTGAAGAAAGATGCAGAAAAAGAAACATATTTTCCAATGTGTTCAACAGCCCACCAAATAAGGTCTATGTGGGCAAAACAATTTCTCCTTAAAAGTGAAATATAATATTGCCAAAAGAGAATAATAGACTATCAATATGTGGGGCAAAAAAAATTATCAGGTCTGGTGAACATCATTTCACAGGCTACAAGAATCAGTAATGTTAGCTCTATCTTCAGTAAAAATGAACTGATGAAATCATGCATTAGCATGTGGGTGCCCAGAGAGGAAGGAAGGTCTGCTGCCAGCAGCAGCAAGAGCAGGCTGGTGGCAAGGGCAGCCCGTGGCCACAGCAGGCAGCCAGGGTGGCCAGGCAGTGCCCTCTCCCATGGAGCAGGTCTGGAAAGAGCAGCGAGGCTCAGCCTCAGTCCATGTGCCTGTCCATGGGCACAGCAAATCCAGCCCAGCAGGACATCAGCGAAGGGTCGGGAGCAGTGAGGGAAAATGTCTGATCTCAAATGCAGTTCTGGAGCAGAGTGGACCCAAAAAGGTGCCTCATAGTTGTTATACATCCATGTGTGCCCTGTGTGACATCTGGCCTTGAGTGTAGGTAATCAAACCCAAGGAGTGGATATGGAGGTTGCAGAGCCTGTTGCTACACCTAGGCCAGTAATTTGACATCTGTATGTAGTAGATGGACTTTATTTTTATTTTTTTTAATGAAAGCAGTGGAGGAAAGATACCTCTTTCAAAGGCATGCTGAAGTATTAATAGCCTAAAGTCTAACAGGCTACAATGTACATTCATCAGCAAAATTTTCTTGTTCTGGAGACATAACAGTGCTAGTGGTGGGGAAAAAACTGCCAGGAGATTTATTAGAACATCTCAGAGATGTCACACAGCCTCATTTTCACATATTCTCCACTGTCATATAAAAAAGATGCTGTGGCCTGCTGTATGGACTCCACCCCCTCGACTACTATAGGTATACAGACAGGTACAGAGAAATTATGTCCCAACAGCCACTCGGTGAATGACACAGTCTACATGACTTGCACACAAGTCTGCATGACTTGGATAATGAGGGAAAATCTTATTAACCAAAGTTGAATCCTATTATTGCTCCTGGAACATATACAAAGGAGTATAGGATATAGGTCCAGCTTCACAAAACATTTGCTCCACCAGAGGAAAGAAGCTGAGTTGCTTTTTGTGCAATTATTTTATCTAATAGAAAGGTCCAGAATAATATTTCCTTTTGCCTTGGCCTTTTTTTGACAATGCCAAGGCTTGCATGATGCCTAACCAGCTTCTGACACACTTCTTGTCTGAAATGAAGAGTGCTCAAATATCACTGATATCTTTGGGACCATCTCTTTGCTCATGGGGAAAAAAAAGGAGGAAAATAAGTCCTTGATTCTTTATTGTCAAAGCAAAAAGTCAGGAGCCGATGCAGGAATGGGCTGATTTAGACTGAAGGTCAAGCTGATCCAGAGCTGTCTCTGACAGTACCAATTATTCCCCAGAGATAAAAGAGCAAGGGCAGAAAAAACATGCTTATCCAGTTAATGCACTGCAGAGATATAAAAATCATGCAGCTACACTTTACAGATTATTTCTGAGAAATCTGGTAGGCTACTTTAGTGAGCCAACCTTACATTGAACCTGGGAAAACACAGGTTTCTTCAGAGGTCTACCTTATTTAAAGATAGATTGTTAGTGGAAAGGCATCTGTTTGTCATATTACTGACAGCTGGATTGTCTGATGACATGTCAACGATACCTTTGAATATTTCTAGTATAATGAAATATACTAGAAATTAATTTCCTATTTAGAACAAGGATTTAAAATCAAGTACTTTAGCACTTTGAAAGGTGCTTAAATTCTGGCCCCATAGCAGTGAAACGTGGTTTTCCCAGCAGCTGTTGCTGAAGCAGTTCCACTTTTGCATAGCATCCTCAAATAGCAATTAGAGCTGAGACTGAATCTGGGCTTCCCAAATCATACTACAGAGTCCAAAGAATAAGGGCATCCTAGCATTATTTGCAGAAAAATTTTTATCCCAATTTTACACTTCAAGTCAGTTTTCTGCCTAGAAACCCCTATAAATCTACTGCTTTGCTATATAACTTGTCTGCAGTTACCATACCCATTAGCCAAAAGCACTCCCAGGGCTTTATAATGGTACATTAGGACATTGAACACTCCAGGGAGAAAATTAAGCTAATGTAATGGCAAATGACTTTCTAAATATTCTATCCTGTGCCTTTAAATTTCAGACCCTGAAAAGAAAGCAAAAGAAAGAAGAAAAAGAAGAACATGAAAGGAAGAGATTAGTCTGTGGCTGAAAGTCCAGCTGTGTAAACAAATTTAGTGACTTCTTTTATCTCTAATTGGTCTTATACATTGATCTTTCTAGTGCCAAAATCACACACTTCACATTAATTCTTCAGTAATATAGCATTATTTCTGGATGAAATTGGTCTGAAATGTCAAACTGGTATGTGTCACTTGCAATCTACTAACATTTCCAGTTTTTTTTCCAGTGAACATCAACAACTGTCTCTGGTTATATTACTTTGAAAGTCTGAACAGGAAACAGGGTTATACCAGTGAAAATGTGAATATAGGCACTAAAACTGTGTTAATAGTGCTATTCATTGCATAAGACTTAGAAGATACTCAGCTGGCATAAATTTTTTGGCCAAATTACATTAACTTCAGAGATGTCATGCCAGTTAATATGGTCAAATAATTGGCCTATAGACTTCAGAAGATATCAGTCTCACAAATGCAAAACAGGCTGTTGTCTTTCCTGATAGTTTAGGACCTTTGAGTAACAAGATATTCCCATAATTATGTAGACTAGTCTGAAGTAGACACTGGGGTAGACACTGAAAAACTTCAGTTAGACAAAGAAACCATGTGTACAGGCAAATGAAAATCAATACTGATAAATGCAAGGTGATGCACCCTGGCCATAAAAATAAATTAATGAGGCAACAAGCAAATGAACAAGCAAATCCATCTGACACAGGGCAAAGATACCCATATGTGAGAAGGGGGCATCAAGGCCGAATCCCAATCTGTTTGCAACTCTGATCAGAAAAACAAATATTTTAGGTTTTACGACATATGTGGCACAGTGAAATATATAAAAAGGTTCTGTCAATATAATGATGTAGTATTGCCTGCACAGTTGAAGGGGATTTGATAACATTACACATAGGAATGAAAAATGTATATGAGGAACAACAGACTTCTGTTCTTCAGTCCTTCTATTTCTTCCACAGGAATATTACATAAAACTAGAAAAGTCTAAGTTCAGAAAGAATCACTGAAATACAACTTCCTGCTATAGATGACTAAACTGTGATTACCTTGCTGTAATATCTGTGTGTGTCTGTGTATAAAGTTTAGATATAACTGAGGTTAATAACAAGACTGATGACTAGTAAAACAGCCATAACTAATACAAATCTGGCATTAACTGATAATAAACATTATTTCATAACCAACCAACCAAACATAATTCATGGTTTAAGATAGCCTCTAATGTTTACAAATTTGTCATTTGATAAATAGACTTTTTGCATTTAGTAAGTCCTCTGAGGCAGGCAGTAACTATGAGAAATAGAGTACTGGACTAGATTGATGTCAAATTAATTCAGTTTGTAAATTTCAATTTTGCTACCAATAATTGTTTCCTACCAGTACATGACTAGACAAGACCCTGAGTGTCCTTTTGTAGTCATTCTTGTTTTGAGCAGGAAGGTTGGGTTAGAGACCTCCAGAGATGCTTCCCAACATTAATGATTCTTTGATTCTACCATTAAATGGAAGAACAAAAAAAATTTTGCAGGACTAAAGTTGAAAGAAATATTTCTGTGCTAAGAGGTGTATGTGGCTGAATGTGTTAGAAAAACACAACAGAAGAAGGATCTACAGGTTGGGGCTT
Source organism: Sitta carolinensis (assembly GCA_032173965.1). Lineage (NCBI taxonomy): Eukaryota > Metazoa > Chordata > Aves > Passeriformes > Sittidae > Sitta > Sitta carolinensis. Next base: position 138,466,428 of record CM063284.1, read on the forward strand.
TTTTCATTAATTCAGTCCTAATGGGATGTAAACAAATTTCTGTAGTGTATAATGATCTGTGAGAGACAATTTCTTTCAAAATAGATTTAAATGAATTGCAGCAGACATGCATTATACTGTCCTAAACAGAAAGAGGTTAGATTTCAATTAGCTATAGTAAAGAAATCCTACTCACCCAGGTGGTGAGACACTGGGGCAGGTTTTCCAGTGACTGATCTGAAAAATAGAGATGACTGAGGTCCAGTGTCAAGAGGCCTTCTGTGGCATAGTTTATGTATACAGTGTAAACATAGTTTCTATTGACTTTTCACAGCAGTTTGTTCTTCTAAGAATGTGTTTTGGTGGGCCAAGTTAAACGCCATCTTTCCTTGTGGAAGAGGTTTTTAGACCTGGTCTCATCAGTTGTCTTTGATTTCTGTGTTGAGGTAGGATTGTTTGGCTTGCAACCACTGGAAGTAGATGTCCAGTCTTAATTCAAAAATGAAGAAAGTAGACTGAAAATATTCATAGTTAAGAAGACAGGATGTGAACTTCACTGATTCATTGAGTTACAAGTGTTAACTGTGATGCAAGTGAATAGTGTCTGTCTGTCTCCAAAGTCAGAGCCGTGTCCTGGGAACCGCAGGGAATTCCCCGTGAGCAGATTTCACCTGGGCACCGACCTCTAGAGGGCAACACAGCCATAGGAAACGGCACAGCAGCACCGACCGGGGCACCACCGACACTGATCCCGGGGCACTACAGCTGGCCCTCCCTTGGGACTCTAAACCCAGCTCAAAGGACAGGTTTTACAGAATGGCACATGTCAGCACATACCCCCTGGATGGTCACTGTGACCATATTGTACCTTCTGTGACACTCAAATCATCACCTTAAAATACATGACCTTCCACTCTAAAAATGCACCCCATAAGCTTGAAACAATCACAAATCTCTTCAGGCACTCAAATTTCTTATTCTCATGTAGATTAGAATGCCATGCTTGGACCTCTAAACTCTGAGTCTACAACAGCCCCCAACTACTGAACCTCAAGCCCTTTCTTCAAAGCATTCCCAAACCCCCTCTCCCTGTGCGACCCAGTATGATAATTTTTAAAGACATACATATGTGTAAATTAAATCAAAATATTCCCATAGTTTTTACCTAAGTATCCCAGAGTCTTTTACCTACTACATCTCCACTTTTCTGGGATGACAGTCGCTTCACAGAAAGCATCTGCATTTTATATTGGAAAAATAAAACATACACAACATATTCTCTGTGCTTCACTTGCAAAGAAGAAAATCCTATTAACTGAAACAAGGATTAGGTCTCAAAGTTCTTTGTTAAATAGGTAATACTATAGAAATTTTGTTAGCAGTAATATAAGAGCAAAAATGGCATATGATTACTTCTCTTAGAACACTCTGAAAAGCATTCAATCATTAGCTCCAGCAGCCATTCACCAAGAACTCCAGACTAAAACTTTCATTTTCAAATGTCAATTTCTGCTGTTAAATTAAATGAAAATGTGGATCTGTGCGATACATCATCATCTAAAGTAACTCCCAAGGAAATCACTGGAGTAATGCCATTAGTGCTGCTTTCATTCTCTAAAACATTTGGGTGAACTGAAGTGGGCTGTGTGCTTTGTTTCAGAGGCTGCCAACTGAGATGTTTCTTCTGCCAAAGCTGTGTACACTCTGCCTGCCATGCAGGGCAGCTCTTCCCGTGGATGTGGGACTGGCAGGAGGATGTGCTGTGGCCTGGGCCTGCTCCTAAAGCACAGGTCAGGCTGCAGTCCTTCCCGTAATCCCTGCTGGAGTCCCAGCTCATGCTGCTGCTGTCCAGAGGGGGACTGGGTTAACTGGCACAGCATTACTGGATGCCATGGCAGGGTGGGGGTGGTGGAGGGGGAGGGAAGGGGTGGCCACTGTCCTGGACAGAGCAGGAGAAAGTCAGTTCCAGCCAGCGCCAGGAGACCTGCCAGGCACAGCTGAGCACAGCAGCCAAGGTGGCATCACGTCTGGGACAACAACTTCCAGAAAGGGCAAAATGCTTCACTGCTGTGTAGGAGCAATAAAAAATGAGTGAAAACCATCTCTGCAGAGACCAGAGCAGTGAGGAAGGAGGGGAAGCAGGTGCTCCAGGTGCTGTAGCAGAGATTCCCCTGCAGCCCGTGGTGCAGAACATGGGGAGGCAGCTGTGTCCCTGCAGCCCTGGGAGATCCATGGTGGAGCAGAGATCCACCTGCAGCCCCTGGAGGAACCCATGCCAGAGTAGGGTGATATTTTCTGAAGGAACTTCATTCCAAGGAGACCCCATATTGGAGTGATGGACAAATTGTGAGAAGGAAGAAGCAGCAGAGAAAGGACTGTTACGGATTGACTGAAAACCCCTCACTTCCCAAACCCTTGCACTGCTCAGGATGCGAGTTGGAAGAGTGGTTGTGAATGATGGAGTGAAGTTGAGCCCAGGAAGAAATGGGGTGGTGGTTGGAGTAACGTTTTTGTTTTAATTTATCTTCTTTCCCTCCATCCTAATCTGGTTTAATTGACAATATATGAAATTAATTTTCCCCAAATCAAGCCTGGTTTGCCCATCATGCATGAAAGATGGCAGGTGATCTCTATGTGCTTATCAGAACCCAAGAGCTTTTTGACCTTATTTTCTCCTTCATACTCCAAAGAGAGGGGAGTGAGAGAATAACTGGGTGAGTATCTGACAAATAGCCAAGGTCAACTCACCCCCAAAACCATTGGGACTAACCATGATTTTTCTAAGGGAAATCAATATAATTTTACTGTATAATATCTTTGCCGTGCAAAAAGAGCCATGAACTAGAGGCTCCAGAGAAAAAATCTCTGAAAGGATGAACTTCAAGGACAAACCCATGGTGTCTCCAGTCACATTTGGCTAGGTCTGTCTCACAAAAAGGCCTGATTTGAACACAAAATTCCTGCAGATTTTACAAACAGAACAGAAGAATACACAAATTAATATTTTCAATCTCACCCCCGCTTTCTTCCTATTTCATTAAGCTCATAATGCAGGCAGTTGGAGCTGATAGACACTGTCCTCTTCAATTTATCCTGGAATTATCTTCAGGATATGGAGCAGTTTTGTAACTGGTGCAATATTAAATCTTCTGAATATCACCCATTACATCAATAGAGAAGAAACATAAATCTTTCACCATCCTTTCTGCTGAATTAAGAAATTCACATACTTGGTATCTAACATGGACTTCACAAGAAGTCCTAAGCTCCCCACGTTACAGGGTTGGTACTGCAACCTAAGAACAACTCATGCTTATTTTGCAACTGAAGATCAATTATAGGTTTGCTTCAAAACCACTTCAAAGACTTCTTATCTACATCAGTATCATCTGCCAGGAAATTATCCTAAGAAAGCAATGAGAGAGCTCCTATCTGCATATATGACCAAACAGACACTATCTCCCAGGAATGCATCTGGAAAATTCTCCACTGGACTTCATAATCTCAAAACAATCTGTGCCCTCATGCACTGACACCCTTGGTCACCAGAGTCTCCAAGATAACTTGAAACCTTAGGTTGGAGAAATTCGTTCTCGTTCTACTAAACACCAAGCATTGCCAGTTACCGAGGTCTCTAATCTTAACAAAGAGGGGAGCAACTCCCAGGATGTGTGCAGCAATTTACAGATCAAGCTCTACAGAAACATTTTCAGGGACCTGCCGAGTAAATGGGAAGTAAAACAGATGGGAAATTCAACCCAGTAGAGGGCAATAGACCCCGGTGCACATGAACAACACTACAGCCCTCAGTAAAACGGCTGTTTCCAACCTGAGCCTTAGGATCTGCAGAGGCTAAGTAGATCGGAATGGGAGAAGCCAGAATTCTGAAAAAATCATTGATGAAACCTCCTGACTCTAAGTAAAAAGCTGTTCTCACTTGCTCTGTCTGATAATCTTTGTTCTTCATGACAAAAATTTGGGTTCAGACAAAATCATCCCATGGCATACGACATCACTGAATTTGGTTATAAATGCTGCTATTGAGATGTATCACCTATAAATTCATCAGTGACAGGAATTAACAGAAACGTTTTTTGGTTGAGACAAAGCCTTACCAGGGTAAAAGTGTGAAGCTATGTTGGGATGCCTTGGCTTAGAAAACAGTATTTGTTTTCACTTTTACATGCCATTGTAGTAGAGGTAGGAATGTGTGTTTTATTTTTAAAAGATGAGCCCCAAATAATATTAAGGTAAATTCGAAAGACAAAAACTGGTTAATTTGTCGAAAGACAAATTTAGGAAATACAAGTAAAAGTTACTTGCAAACTTTTTTTCACTCAATAAGATAAACACATAGGAGAAAAAAAAAATTAAATTACAATGCATATTTCACAGCCATGGTGGAGCACATAAAAAGTCAGCAGACAATGCTAGGACTTTTTTTAAAGACAGGGTCTTTCAAAGGAACTTTTCAAAAGTCTTGATACTCGTTATATCTTCTCTAATGCTGAAGTCTGGACTGTAGCTGTCACCAAAGAGACAATTTGGCTAAAATGTGACAGATCCTTCCCCAGTCCATCTCCCAGCTGCAGAGCTACTGTGTTTACACTTGATGTTAAGAAAATTATACAGCCAGGAAGACCCAGGGAAAAAGCTATGAATGAAAAGTCAGTTGTCAGCAGAAAGGAAAACAAAAGCTAAATAACAGAAGTGAAAGTTTTTAAGCAGAAAAAAAATCACAGGAGAAGGTGTCAGGGATAATGCTGTTAGCAGTGACAAATGGAAATCATTGATAAAGAAAGTAGTGAAAGCAGGCAAGGGAAAAATGTTTCTAAGCTTTTATTCAGCAGTTTCAAATCTTTCAAAGATTCCTACCACCTCTTTTTTCAAATGCAGAAAATACATTAGGCATAATAAAAGCACTGATCAAATCCTTGTCAGCCTATATAATGAGTTAGATCTTTCAGGAGAATTGCTTGTCTGTTGTGATACAACCCTAATATCTGAATATCAGTGATTTACTGTTATTGTTTTGGCTAGATTACAAGACTTGGAAAATGCAATTAGAAGTTGCTGTAGAGGCTGATAATATTTTATGTACATGTGCAGACCAAAGGGCCTACCTAGTCTAGTATTCTGAATCCATACTTTGTAAACAGTATCCTCTATTTCTGAACACGATGAACTTATACCTGACCCATTTTCTGGGAAGTCCACCACATTCCAGTTACTCCAATACTATTCTTTCTCCCTCTGAGTCCATTAAATTCTTTAGCAGAAAGAGCTGAACTGAAATCAATTGAAGTTTTGCCTTTGACTTCAACAGGGCCAAGATTTTCCCCTGTTCCTTTGACAACACTCACAAAAAGACTGATTGCAATTTAAAAAGCTGAATCCTAGACCCCATTTCTGCCAATCACACTTACCTCCTCATGAAAACCTCATGTCCAGAAGCTATTCTTACTTCTGCAGTTCCCAGCACATTCCTCTTCTGTGTGCCTGGCTTCAGGGTCGAATACTTCAGAAAATTGACTGGCTTTATATTTTTTAATTTGTCAGAACTGAACATGCTGGAGGTACTAAACACGTATTAGTCAAAGAATAGCTTCAATAATAAGATAGCAAATTTTGTAGGGAAGCACGCTGAGATGCTATTTGGAATTGCCAAAGAAATACTAAGAAATTTTGAAATGGCCAATAAATAGATTAAACAGATTTCTGAGAAACAAATCAATGCCAGCTATTTTGAAAAGAGAGAGAAAATTACTGATAATTGGAGTGATGCAGTCAGCTACTTATAAACCATTTATGGTTGGTGTTACAGAGAAATACAGCGAACTGTGATAACAAACACATTATTTTCTCATTTTTTCTCCTTTTTTTAAAATACACCGGGGTTTCACATGTTCTCCCAACACTTAATAGCCTCAGAAAAACATAAAATCCATTTTTTTCAACTTAGAATTATGCAACTTCCAGCTGAACCAGTGTGATGTCATTTGTCTTTTTTTTCCAAAACAATTAAGAAAACAACCAAATGTCTTAAATGAGAAGGTGACTGCTGACAGTCTTTGCTAGTTTCATCCACTAATGAAGTGAATAGCAAGTGAATAGCAACAATGTTTGACATTTCTATTGAGTCTTTCATCCCAAATCACCTTAATCAATTTCATATTCATTTAGACACATCTTTTAGCACTGACACGACTGAAATCAAACAACGGAAATGATAGGGCAGTACACATTAAAAAAAAACAGTTTATTTTGAAGTTCAAAAGGGGAATCATTTTATTTAACACTGAAATAATATGGGAAGATGTTCAAGCGACTGAACAGACACTCTAACTATGATTGCACTTGTAAAAGTCATGGCAGAACATTGTTTCTCAAACAGATGAAGTATTCTCTTTTTTAGCAGATAATAAGCCCCTCCTTCTTCCCTCCTTCCCCCATAACCAAAATAAACCTTGTCTGAGTGGTGACAATCCATTGATGTAGCAGCTTCTTTTAAGCCCTGAGCCTTTAAAAATATGTTCATAGGCTTAAAATTACTAATTCTGCTAATAATATAAGATAATTATATGAAATTTAATTTAATGCTAACTATTATCACCAATAAAATATATGAATAGCACAAATTTATCTACAGTATATTGCAATATTATGGACAAGATTAAGAAATTTCTGTTCCTTTGTCTCAGGTTTGTATTTGCATTGGTTGAAACAGAATCCAAATGTTTTCTGATTAAATTAAATAAATAGAAAGGGTGTTTTCTGAGCCTAGCTTTGTACCTTTTATGGAAGATTAACTCCTTGACTTGTGAATCTTTGGGAAATCTAACTTCTACTTATCTAGAAAAACAATTTGTTTAACCATCTAGATGTCTTCCTAGGCTAGAATTATTCAATTTTTACTCTCATTTAGTACTATAACACATTAAATTCTTAGGATATATCTCTCTTTTCATGGAAACATTAGCTTAAAATCTTTGCCTGAACCAGCATACAAGGACTTGAGAATGTGTACAGTGAGAAATCTGGCAAAGCCTATGTTTACAGAAACATTTTTCTTTACACCATTCTCTTGGCAAAAGTAAGATGTATCAAAAAAGGTGATCTTATATCATGTTCCAGCAAATGAAGATCTGCATTCCCTCAAATTTGCAGAGCCTCAAGCTTCACTCTTTGGTATAGGAGACTGACATGCAGGACTCATTGGGGCATATATAATGCTTTTTTTTTTCCCTTGAATATTCATCTGACTCAGAAAATTGTATTTGCCATCTGGAAAATACTTTGTCAAATCAAAGTTAGCTGATGGAAATGAAAGATGAAACCAAAGCACACTGCTCAGGCTGATCTGCCCAAGATGGCAGTACTGAAATGCAGGCAACAAAAAAGGCCAGGCAGCATAATTTAAAACACTGACCAAAAACCCCAGGCTGTTGCATATAAGTGTAATCACATTATTGTTTACATTATTTCAGTTTAAGCTGAAATGTGCTTAAAAGTTTTGGAGAACTGAAAAACTTAGTGACAAGGGATATATTATTAATGATTGCATAGGTAATTTTGTGTGTTTTTATTAACATCGAATTGTGTAAGATAGAAAAGCTATGATGGGAAAAAATAACTTAAACAAGATTATTCAGATGGGAAGATCAGTTTATTCAGTCTTACATAATCTCTGAATATTAGAGACATCAAACTTAGAGAATATTATTAATATACCGCAGGCACTGTGGAGAAATAATAAAGAGGAAAAATTCTTTTTCAGTGGAAATTTTTCAGTGGAAGAGTACAGCAACAAGACACCAGATAAAGAAGTTAGGAACATGCATTAAGATTTAGAGAATAAATGGTCCTCTAGGAGATGTTAAAGTGAATATGCCCTAATGAACTCGTGTACTTGAACAAATGCATACACACACAGACATTCATGTAGACCTTACCTTTGAATTCAGTGTTTATTTCAAAAAGCTTGCCTGAATTAAATATAGAACAATGGACATCATATGAAAAATAAATTCTTTCTGCTGATATATTTCATATATCTTTATATGTTCATGTCACAGTACCCATTTCACTTACATTCTACTACTGGCGGCTATGACATGTTGAGAAAATAAGATTTTTATAACTATATACTAATATAATAAATTTAAGCAGTATTCTCACAATGAATGTTCAGATCCTGCCTTTTTGAAGGCAGGAGTACATTAGAAGGGCTGGGAAATTACTAGTTCCATCTCTAAATTAGCAAGAGGGAAGGCATACATGCAAAAGAGATGCCAGCCAGAAAATTGCAAATTCCAGAGGGAACTGCAAAGCAAACAAATATAAAAGGAGGATTGTCAATTTCTGTCTGATTTTTGGTTTATGGTCCAGCAAACTTCTCTTTAACCATTATTGGCAAACCTGTTTCCCTTGTGCTCTGATCTTCTTCAGGCTTTATGAATTAAAGAAGTTTGGGAATAATCAACACTTAAAACAAGAAATCTCTAAGGAAACCCATAATCTACATGAAATTATCTTGATTTACTAAATTACATCATTTCTTTGTGTTAATAAAATAAGGGTAGACTGTGACTGGAGCAGGTAATCCAATTAATGGAAATGGGAAGGTGTGGAAACAATTAAGAAAATCAAGGTGTTATATTCCATTCCTGATATCTCAGTATTGCAATGGGAAATAAGGATTTTCTTTAGTTCAGTATATATCTAAGTTGGTTTTCAATTCTGTTTAAACAAATTTTAGAAAACTCACATGGAATATTTTAAGGAAAACTACATTTCAAGGGGTTCTGAAGACTTCCAATGAATAAACTCTGTAATCTCTTCAGAAATTTTTTGCTTTAGAAATAAACGCTAGATTGTTGTAATCCAAATTGAGAAGAAGGAATCAGTATGTCAGCCTTGTGGTTTCTCTCACTATAAGAAGGTAAACAGAAGATAAATCCTTGCACACACCTTAAGATTCATTGGTATGAACTTGCAGACACAGTAATATGAGATGCATGTTATGTGTTTGCTGTATCTCTGACATATCTTCTTTATTCAGTTTCCAAATCAAATTATTATGGAAGTTATTTAAAATATTCTAGGCCAAGATATTCCATGTGTTTCAGTCACACAACTTCAGATACATTAAAAAGAAGTCTGATTTTCAGGAAAAGTAGTTGTTCAGTTGCTGAAAAAGCAGCTGTAAATTATTTTAAAGTAGAGGCCCAAAATATATTATTTTTAAAGACTATGTACTCAAAGTATATGTGGAACGGTGCTACAGATCTGTAGTTCCTGGCCATAGCTCCTTCTCTCCTTTAAGCTTTACTTTCAGTGGGACCTCAGGGAGCCATATAATTTTTAAATTTACTACAGAGGGGTGGGGATTTTGTTGTTCAGGATTCTATAGTTCTTAATTGTTCCTATGTCCTCCTTATTTCCCAGATTCCTTCACAAAGCAGAGCCTCATGTTGGTGGAGTTGGGGAATGCAGGTGAGCTCATGGGCTGAGGGTGGGTAACACGAGCAGTTGAAGGCTCCCAGCAGGAGGATGAAGGAAATTCAGCATCCTTGGAGATGTCTAATTGTCTTAGATTAATCCCCTACCCTGTGGCAATAAACAGTTTAGGGAATTTGGAGCTGGAATTTTCAGAGGCTTTGGGGAGGTGGATAAAACTGCATGCTTCGCTATTATCAAACTCTTTGAGTTCTTATTTAAAATGTCTAAATATAAAACGAGGATGAGCTTTGAGTACGCTGCACAAAACAAAAGCACCTGCCACTCCTCTGGAGCTTGTGCCTCTGTGCAACCTTCTGGTGTTAGCCAGGCCATCAGTGGTCAAGATGTTCCAGTCTTGGGTGACTAATGAGTGATCACAGAACTTTGTCATGTATTAATTATCATAAATGACGCGGTTGACCGGAACCCAGGCTAGCTCACGGCACACCAGCACCGCGCCAGGTGTGGGGAACAGCTGAGGCGTGGGGTTTGTGCACTCAGCTGAACCTTAGGAGCAAAGGTTCCTAAGCACGGACAGTCTCACTGCAACCAGGGTTCAGGTGAAGAAGAAAGAGAGAGGCTCCCCAAGGCTGAAGTTCCAACCGGGATGATTTATTAGGGTCAAAGGAGACAGACACGAAGAGAGACCCGTGCAGCTCTGTGCACAGGATTTTATACGGGTACAAAACAAGGGGCGGGTACAACACATTATCCAATGGGGTTAAGTCGGGATGGAGTTGAAGGGCTGGGTCACGGGTATTGGGATGAATCAGGGTAAGGGGGAGGAGGGAAGGGGTCACGGGATTGGTTCTGGGGAGGATTGGCATAGAAAGAGCTGGAACATGGGGTTGGGTAACTGTGACTGATAGGGAATGGCCTGGAACAGAGGCGGGAAAAATCCATAGAGGGAAACGGGGGAGGACACAACTTTGGGAATAAACCAACTTGGGAATAAACATAGGGGAAACAAGGGAACAAACCATTTAACATCAAATAACAACAATTGAATTAAACTAAGACAAACATAAGTTGCAACACATAAAAGTATCAAGGAGAATAGGAATACCATGAATCTAAGACAGCCTGCAACTTTGATACAGATCAGATGTTTTGGTGGTTCCATAGGCAAAGCTAGGGATGATATTTGGGAGTCTTTCATTGTCAAATACAAATTAGCTTTTTTCTTCCTATGCAGAGGTATTTTATGCAGCAATCAGTGATGAGCTGTAAGGGACAGAATGGAATCAAAGGTGAGACTGAGGTGAGAAGAAGCAGTGAAGGAAAAACAAAGTAAAAAATGTCTACCTAATGAGCACAGGAAAGAAGAGAGGAACCCTTAAATTTCCACCATCCAGTTCCCTTTATTTCCCTGTCTTCTCTCCTGTAGTGATTTATTCTAGTGAGGAGACTGCAGTGCTTGGCTCTGTGGAGTACAAGGGCAGTTTAGCAATGGGTTTTCTACTGGCATGGGCAAAGTAAGTATTTGCACTAAGCAGTTGTTAGACATAAGAAAATGTCACTACTTGCCTGCTCTTTCGGTGTAAGGAGAAGCAGACTTTGCAGTTGTGGTACTGAAGGACAGTTGAGCCACGATCACCAGGGGATGAGGGGGGCATCCTTAGCAGCTGCTAGCACAGGGAAAGGAAGGTTCTCAGGATGTTGCAGATGAGTTTTACTCCCCACCCTGTATATAGACCTTGAGCAAAAAAAATTTCAGTGTTGCGAATAGATGAGAATCTTCTCTAAACCAAGTTTAGAGCAAGACCAGTCCAGCCCCACAGATTGTAAGTTTCTGAACACTTTAGACTAATAATAGCTGCCAAGAAAAATCTCAGGCTGCCTTTTTCCACATCACTGTCTGCTCATTTTACCTCCACTTACTGCTGACACAGGTGTTTTTGTCACTGTGCTGGGAACTGCACCAGGGAACTCATGGGGGCTAAAAGTCAACTTTCTGGGGCAAGTGGGAGACACAAATATTTGTGCTAGTAGAAGGAAGAGAGCAGGAGCAGAAGAGAGAGTAGGGCAGATAGGAGTGGGTCTGCAGCTTTTGGCAGGATCTCCAGCTTGCAATGTTCCTGAAACTGTGGTCTCAGGCAGCTGATGAAGAATGAGAAAAGGCCTTGTCTTACCCAAGGCATGTTCCCAGTCATCAAGGTCTTGTGCAACAGCAATCAGATCCAACACTTCCCATAGTTCCTGAAACTTTGCTATCCTTGTGCACTAAATAGCCTTATGAACTTCTTAGGAAAAACCTTTATTTTTTACATGTTTGACAACTAGCATATTTTTTGATTTTTTTTTAAATATAATCACATATTTCACTTTTGCTCCATTAATACTTTTTCTAGTCCTCATGTTCCAATCTGAAATTCCTTTTTTATTTTTATTTTTATTTTTAATATATATTTAGGCTTTCTGGTGTTCTGCTGCCAAATATCTTTGTCATCTTAGACTGTATGCAGCGTAAATACTTCCCTTTTACGTGTGCCAGTAATTTAGGCAGTTCTAGTGTGCTATTCCATGTCTCCTCACTAGCAGCACAATCTCTCTCCAGGAAATGGACAATGCTGGTTTAAGTGCAAACTTAAGGGCTGTATAGGCAAATCCATCTTTATACCTTTTTGTTCTACTTAATCTGAAACAACTTACATAGAAAAGTTCATAGTGTATTTTCCATTAAAATTTTTTAATATACTACTTTGCCTAGTACACAGAGAAGAGGGTTTGCATAATATCATGACTAAAACCATCACAGAAATCTGTGGCTTTAATTTGAGGGTGACATCAGAGAATGATTGAGTGAATCTTCAAAGACAAGAATTATATGATTGGCTAAAAAGCTGCACCTAGATTTCATTTTTTACTAAAGAATTAATGTAGTTCAGGATCTGTTTGTAAAGTGCCTTGTATGAGAGAGCTAGAAGAATATTAATTTAAATTTGGTACAGACACAAATCAGACTTTTCTACTGTCAAACCAAAAACTTCTTAGAATGAGAGTAGAAATAAAAGTTATTAAGTTCTAAGTAAAGTTCATTAAATTGTGTTGAAACAAGTCCTTTTTAAGAAGTGAAGTTTTCAAAACAGCACCAAAGCCTTTTGTATTAAAAGTAATAATTTTTGTCCTTTTCTGGGCAAGAAGAACTGGTTTATCTCAGAAGTGTTGGTAATTATAACAGCTTGGAATGGATGGCATGTTCTGTGCTATGAAACTGGAAGCATGGGAATTGTCATTGTTGTTGTTTCTTTATTTATATTACCAGAAACCAAAGATTTTCCCACAAAATTCATAATATAGGACAACAGAAAGTAGGACTGTGATCTATTTGATCAAGTGCAGACATCTCCTATGTACATACTGTATAACTCTCTACAAACAAGCTAAACAGTAAGATCACCACCCACCCAGTAGCAGGAAACATCTTCTTAAAGTCTGTGTATGTAAGATGGATATAAAACTGCTTCTGTCTTTACAGCTTTTCTAGACAAATACAGCAGATTGCAGGTATTGAAATATCAGGTAAAGCTGTTCCAGCCACCCTTATCAGACAAGGGGAATGAGTCAATGGAGGCAATGACCATACCAGAAAATCAAGTGTCATGGCCATTTTCTGGTCTTAGGATAATTTCTGCTCTTGGGATAGTTCTGCTTGGAAACCTGCTGCTCTCCCAGAATGAGCCCACACACTGAAGCAGTGTGGCAGGTGCTTCAGATCGATCCCATGGCTCTTGGCATTTGCTGCTTCTTTGTCTTTAAGATAATGGCACAATCCATTCCTGCTCCTTCTCCAGAGACCTGGGAATCGCCGCCTCTGTGCTAATTCCCCAGCTTTGCACAGGTCCAGGTTGGAGGCATGTGCTGGCCCTAGACAAAACACGCTAGGGACTGCCATAGCAACTAAAATTTTCAGAGTCATTATCCAAACCCTGTGCATGTGCCTGTCTTGATTTATAGAGAAGTTTGCCAGAGTTGTGTTAACAAGTGTGACAGCAACGTCAGTGCATCAGCAGTCTAGCATGTTATGCTTAATTGTAGAGGTTAATGTATAATTACTAGGGATAAATGCAGTGAGTTATTATGGAAATATAAATAGATGGAAGAACCTTTGTGCTCCAGTTAAGAGACACGTGTTTAATGGGGTATTGTGTATTTGCTCACAGCTCTGGTCTCAGAGGCCTGTGTATTAGAGAGCTCTTGATATGCTCCACCATTTCCATCTACAGATGCATTTCAGATTGTTTTGGCCTTTGTCTCCAATTGCTCCCTGCTGTATATACTACACTCATAAGGCAGAAACATAAATTAACTGAATTTGTGAGCATTTGTAATCACAAAATTACCTAGGTTAAAAGGGATTTCTGGATATCATTCTGTATGGACCCCTCCAGTGGGTGCCTATGAACATCCAATAAACTGCTCTGAACATTCAACTGACTCTCACAAAAATGAGGATCATATTTTGCATTTACAGTTGAGTGTCCAAAGTACTGCAACGTGAATGCCACCCTCAGGGAACATTAACTTTGAAAAATCACCTTACCTTTCTGAAAGGCTTAAGCACATCTCTTACTTTCATAGGCTGAAATTTATCTCTTTTTTATCAGATTCCAAAAGGGAGGAAAATACTCACACTTTATTAAAAGGGGAAAAAAATTCTCATTTTACTTTCCAAGATCTTTTCAAAAATAAGTGCAATGTATCTAGTTCCATTCCCTAAAATGTTCATTTAGAAACCCTTCCTGATCCATTTCTATACACTTTTATTGTCTTATTTTCTTAAAAGAATACTACAGTGAGAGCTAGCTTAGCTTTATGTTTGGTTTTCACTTTTTATGTTACAAGTCATAAAAGAAATTATTTCATTCAGAAATAAGGCTACAGAAGCTGTGTTGCCTTTGCAAAAAAACAAAACAAACAAAAAAAAACCCCACCATAAACCCCCCACATCTGTGGTAGATTTAAGCCATCATCTTTACACAGTGTTGTAAACAAAGAGGTTTCTTTAAATGTATTTCTTTCTTATTATTTTAAATGGCCGTATTTCTTCCCTGGCCAACTCCTCTGACACTGTATCAGCACTGATGGAGCGGTTTGGAGGTGGGTGACTCAACTGTCACTGTATCAATCTCACCATTAAACTGTCAATTCCACAGCAGCATTTGGAGCTGAATCAGACAGTTCCACTGACATTGCAACCACAATGTGTGAAAGACACTTCAATGCCTTTGGATGCGTAGGAGACACTTTCGTTTACAGAAAGGACCCACTGACACTCTTGTTCTGCACACAGGGATTAGTCAGACTCTTCATGGAAATCAAAGGAAACTGGTGTCAGTACAAACTCTACCTCCATCAGGTTTCAGGTGTCCCAGCTGTCCAGCCTAATTGCCTATCACAGTCAAATTTCAAGTGAACATTTTCACAGAGATTCTATCCCTTGATATTATATCCCCACTGTCAACAATCTTATACAGACAGTTTTTTTGTGATTTATAATAAATAAGGTTGTAAGAAAACTAGGCAATTTCTAATAATAGAATACTCTTGAAAGAAGTCCACTTCCCCTCCATATGGAATGAAGCACCGTGCTTATTCATTCTGTCCATTTTCTTCTGCATTAGCACCTATTCTGATATTTACTTTTTTTTTTTTTTTTTTTTTTTTTTTTTCAATTTAAACTTCATACATTTATAAATCTCATTGGATAAGGGTCAGGACCTGCTATTAGCAGATGTATTATCTTTTATATTCTCAGTCTGGCTGTACTTGAGACAACAGAGTTTTGATCTACATCGAGATAGGACAGTAGTTTAAACTTAAAAGGAAATAATCAAGGACATTGCTGCTAGAACAAGGAGTTCCTAGATTCTTGGCACAAATTTAAACCTTATTATAGCATATTAAGACCTGATAACTAGGTTGGTGTGCACTTATACAAGCTGCTTATACATGAAGCTGCTGTTGTAAGAGGAAGACATTAACAATGTAAGTAGACTATACAAATAGGAGAACCACAAAGGAACATTTAAGGTCATCAGCTCCTACAATTATGAGCTCACCTAAGTATCTGAAGATAGAAGTGCACTATTAAACACTGTTTTTAACTGATTAAAGACATACTGCATTGGACAGGGATAGTATAACAGACATTTGGCTTAAATTTTATTATTTTCAAAAGACGTTTTTAAAACAGATTAGGTAATTTTAAAATTTTAACTCTCTGTACATATACAAACTTTCCCTCTCTGAGTATATGTATATATTTTATATAATTCTTACAGTCATGTAGCATCTTCTTCAAAATGCATAGTTGATGTCTCTGAAACTGGTTCTCGTTCTCACATATGAAGGCTTTTTTTTTTCTTTTTTTTGCTACAGTTATTATTTTTATTAATATCAGGAAATTAAAAAGAGACTGAAAATGCAAAGGGTTTTACATCCGAATTCACTGGAAGAATGAGTCACAGAAGTTATTTTTGGCATGGTGCTTTTAAAATTAAGCTCAAAACATTTCTACTTTACCATCATAAACAGATTTTACCATTTTGTATTACTTTAAAACAATATTCAGTATGAGAGTGAACAAGCTCTCAACCATGGAAATGATATACAAAACCTATGGAGAAAGGAAATTACAGCATACTGGAAATGATGGCTGGGAGCCATACCACCCAGATCTGTCAGCTCATCCAAACAGAAATGCCAGGCTGAGTTGATTTGGTCAGTGCTTTGGTTGGGATCTCTAAGGAAACCTCCAAGATTGCTGAAGGAGGTGGTGGCAGCAACACTGTAGGTGGTATTATCTGTTCTTGAGTCACCACCTGTGTGATGGGAGACAGCAGGATTTCCTGGAAGCGTTGTGGGCATGATGCAAAACCACGGTCCTGAGTATCAGGAATTATTTTAAGACCATCATGAACTTCATATGAGGAGCAGACCTGGTGACCCTGGACACCTGATCATGTTTCAGTTTCAGTCTTTCTTTCATAATTTCTCCAAATTGCTACAGCATTTCCTCTTCCTTGGGGCAGGAGAATAAAATCAGTAATGTCATGCTAGGATGATGGAATACTGAAAAATGTTCAAACTCCATTGAAAGAGACTTTTACTCAAATGCTGTCACTAATTTGAATTTGGATCACATCTAGAGCCCTTAGTACTGAAGGACTGTGACAAGGCTAATGTGTTATGGAAGGAGCTCTTCCCTTTTCATGCCTTTCCCTTTTGAGCAATGCTGGCCTTGCCTTTCAGCCATAATCACCAGCTATTACTCAGAGAAGCTGTCAGGCCCCATCGTGCTCCCAGAGCAGCTCGACTCCAGATTGTTCTCCTCCCCAACCCCACTATGGTGTAGTGACACCATAACATTATATTCTCCCCAGAAACAAGGACACGAATCTGATTCATAACTGGTGGTAAAACTTTATTATTCAAGTTTAGATGTAACAGACATCTTTGCTGCCTGAAGATTGTTTGCATAAGAAATACACCAAGAACATGTTTGTGAGTAGAAATGAACATGCACTATGAAAACCAAAAAACAAAACAAAACAAAAAATCCTGAAACAAAACAGAACAAAAAACACATCCATGTGTTGTAAAGACAAAACATTAAGAGCCAGCATTCTAGAGTCAAATCAGGGCTACAAGTTTAATGATGGTTTTTAGCAACATGAAGTCATTCTTTATGAATTTTTTTTTTCTTTCCTTTTCCTGCTGGTGAATTTTCTATAAGCTAAATTTACAATGGCATTTTGAGATGTTTCCTTTTCTCCTGTTCTCCTACACAGAGCTCAGAGGCCAAAATGATAGGAATGGAAAACTGTGGTAGCTGTTATGATGTTTTTATTTTACTAAGTGTAATTTTGCTTTCCTAGTAAAAGAAATTTTAATAAGTGTAACAAAGAATCAAGTGAAACTGGTATTTATCTGGCTGTCAGCCATTTAATTATTTTCTTTTATCCTCTTAAAGTAAATTGGGGTGTGTGTGATTACTATACAGGTAGCATCTCCCCAACTGCCAGCTTTCTAGAGCTGGCTAAATGAAATAAAGACTGTGAGGAAGATGGTAGTGAGGAATCCTATTCTGAGGTGAGAAAAATAAGTAAATCATTTTACTTGTCCCATCTTAACTTCAGGGAGAAGTTTAGAAGGGATTTCTCACTTATCTATCACATTTGGGATATGCTGACAAATTGCTCACTGCTCTTTGCCAAGCATAACTGTCTCCACAGAAGCAGAAGGAAATATATCTACCCTTCTGGCTGCACAGAAGCAACCTTCTAATCTCCTTGGCTTTTCCTGACCAGTATTAGGAATTAGCATGTTAAGTCAGCCAAGAAAAATCAATACAGGAGCAAATATGAGAATATATTTAGACATACTGGGCAAAAAGCAGATGGTAGACAACATCCTTAACACATAAAGCAAGTAGTTATGACTACAAAACAAGTGTCCAGTCCAAGGGTGGACTTGAAAGTCTGTCCCTGAACTGAGTATTAATCCACAGTTGTCAAATCAGTTTTTCCCGTTGCACAATCACTGTGTTTCAGCACTGTATACAATTAGCATCAGTCACTTGTCTTGCTGCCCCTCTAACTGCAAAAATATTCTATTGCTCACAGTGTGTCTCAACCTTTTGAGATGTCTCAATTTTCTCTCTCTTTAAAACTGTCACAATAGACAACAGGCCTTTTTTAGGCAAAACCAAGATATGTGCATCCAGTGTCTTTCCCCTTTTCTGAATAGTCCATGAAAAATTAAGGGAGACATTTAATCAGCATGGTGGCAATTAGGTGCAAAACTTATTTTGGAAAGTACTCTAAGTTTAGCACCTGAACACAGACTGTGCTCTGGAACATGTTCATCTCCTGCAGCATTGAGGGGCAGCAGCCACGAAGTGACAGTTTAGAGACAATCTGGTTTGCAGATGATGTCACAGGATGGCTCCATCTATACAGAGTTACTGGAAACACTGTGCCTGTTCCACAGTGATTAGTGACAGGCACCACAAATCCTCACGTTTTGAAACACCTACTTATTTGGCTGTCCAATCTGAAATACGTTTTCAGATTTCAAACTACTATTCCTTTAGTAACAAAAGTTCACCACCTTGAAACCACTGACAAATTGAGAACAAAGACTGATTGCTTGAAAGTTCGATTTTTAGTGCTGTAAGTTGATTGAAACACAGTGGGTGCAGTAATTACTTGTGTGTGCTAACATTGGTTTCCATCTGAAAGTTATTAAATAAGATTATTCTTTTCCAGTGCCAGGATTTTTTTTTTCTTTTTATTAGGACCCATTGTGAGGAGGTCTGAAAGATGGATGGAGTCACCTCTCTTTTGTTAAGAAACAAAACTGTGCTCCCCCTATCCCAATCAAAGAGAACAGGCTACAGCAAAATCCCATTTCTTAAAAAGCAGAAATCTTAGAACATCTCAATATGTCATGGCAAGAACAATGAACTTTTTTTCAAATTTTATTTGCACCATCTAAGTGTGCATTAGTTACATTCAAAACTCTGTCTTGTTCTTTGCACTCATAAGATTTCATTTCTCCTCATCCCCAAACCCTGATATGTGCATTTCCTGTTAATTTGCCTCTGCTTCTGAGTTTAGCAAGAAGTGTTATGAAGTCCAGGGTAGTGCTCAAGTCTTACAATGCACATGTCCCTCTAAAATATTTTGCCATGAAGATGCAACTTCTATCAACGAAGAAGCCAGAGAAACTGGTAGGTCTTAAGTGAAGAAGTCAAACCAGTAACTACTGAAAATCGGCAGGCAGCTACCTTGGAAGCCGATAAAAATCACTGCTTACTGAGTACAACATCTTCCTTGGAAAAGCTGAAAAGGACACACACTGGACCCTGACGTAACAAAACGAGGGCTATCTATTTCAGTCCTCCAGAAAAAAAAAAAAAAAAAAAAAAAAGAAACAGAAAATACCCAACAAAAATAAATCCACAAAAACCAAGTCAGAACTTATTACTGGAGAACAACAGTAAAAACATAACCAGACTGTGTCACTGGTATCAAGCTGGAGATTCATCTAAAAAATAGAAGAAGAAGAATGTGGCCCAACATCCTTTGCTAACCTAGAACACTACTGAAGGGTTACAGAACTCAACCACAGCAGATTGAGTGGGATGTTCCATATGCTGCTCACCAGTAAAGAAGCAATGGGTGGAGCAGGAAGGAATGCAGCCTAATGCTGAACAATAGCCCGTCTGTGCCTAACAAATCGGAGAAACTGTGCAATAATGTTTCACCTCTGTGAAAATATAACACCTAAATACTGCCAAGGTCAGCGAGACCTTTGGTGATCAACTGTGTAAGTGCCTCTCATGCTTGGTGATGTTTGTTGCCAGCTGCTTTAGGCACATTATTTCTCAAAAGACTATCAAAGTGCTGAATGTTTAGGCCAGTTCCCTCCTGGTTTTCCTTTTGCCAATCCCTATAAGACATTTCCTATCACCTCTCCTTTTATTTTCCACCTCCCTGTTTATCTGGCCAAGTATCTTAGTAAGTGCACCAAATACTAGAAGGGAGAGTGGTGAGACTCAGGTAAGTTAAATACAAGAACTTTTTTTTTTTTTTTTTTATGATGCTTTAGTTCAATTACATGAAAATCTGAGAAAGGCGGCATGTAAGTGAGATCAGAATAGGACCCTTTACATATAATCTCAAGAGAGGACTTAGTCCAGAGATATTTTTATAGAACATTTAAAAAAATAAAATGCATGAATGGAGAAATAAAAGACAACATAATATCAGAAAGACATTTTAAACTTCATTCGCTGCAACATTCATGAACCAGTTGAGCTACACCTGCCATCCAACCATAAGGAACTAAGACCCTGCACTGCGAAAAAGAAACAAACCCAAACAAAACAAAAAAGCAACTGCGTTATATTGTAAAAATGGAGTGCAATGCTACTACAGAATGCAATAAAATATCTGTGCTGCATCGTCAAACAGCACTTATCAAAATAATTTCTGAAATGTTTCTTCTGAAACACAGACAAAGCAATAAAAAGAGGATATATGTTTATCATTTTAAGCATAACAATGTGAGTTAAGAGCTTAAGAATACAAAAGTACTTGGAATGAATAGTGCTACCCTTTTTTCCTAAGTAGGCATAAAAATATTTTCATTTCCTTCTTGTTTTTCATACCATTAATATCAACAAATTTCATTCATTTCATGTTATCGTTTACAACTTTAATGCACACACACAGAAAAAAAGATACCTACTGCAATAGAAATAGTTGCTTCATTACCTTGTTTGCTACATTTGCAAATGTAAACAGCGAGGCAGAGCCAGAACTGACTCTAATGCATGATGGAATATCTTTGTTGCATACGTACACTGTAGAAAATAATTATTCAATATGTCAGGCACCATTATTTGAAATGTAATACATTAATATTTACTAGAAAAATAAGGTTTTTTTCTATTTGTTCTCCCAACTTCTTTAATGAAATAAGTTAATCTGACAGTGCATCCAGTAGCTTGTAATATCTTCTACATCCCTGTGGCAAAATAATAAACTACTGGTTGGGACACTATAATGAAAATGATTAAAGTCAGTTCTTGTATATCCTTGTAGCAAGCATGGAGGCTCGTCTAACAGCACCTTTAACCAATTATTTAATATTTAGTTATTTAGCCCTATTTCCCTGAGCAGTTATGCTGAGGAGCTTTCCCTTCATGGATAGTTTTTAAAAAGCTTTAAGTATTAAAAAGTACTATGAAGACATTTAATGCTACTTAGCAAAAGCTGGTATAAGTCTACTGAAGGGATTGACTGGTATGTATAGCAATGTTAAGCCTGTGGAGAAGTAACCTTAGACTTTAAGGTTTAGAAATGTAATATATTAAAAATATATTAAAATAAAATACAGCAGGTTACCTTATTCTATGGAAATTAAACCTGGAGTGTGGCTTCTGTATCAGAGAATTCACTTGCACAAAATGGTTTTCCTAGACTAAAGCGTGCCAGAAAGAATGTAGTGATAAAATGGTAGCTAAAAATCAGCTGAGTCTGAGAAACACATAGATGACATTGCTGCCAAAGCTCTGAGGACAATGTGGTCCTAAGGCATGTTGTAGGGCAGAAATTTGCCCAAAATAAAGAAAAGAAAATGACCTTTTAACATGTGTATATTTAACATGTCTAGTTCTTATATACAATGTGCATATGTTCACTACACCCCTGCAGCAGTATATATATACACACATCTTTGCACTCTTGCCAGTTATGTCTCTTACACAACAGCAAAGGTATTAATTGTCCAGTAAAATTTTCTCTAGGTTATTCGGCATGATTCACTGCATTCTGGCTAGCTTTGGTGGGCCATGTCCCACTGAATTATCTTCCTCTCCTTCTGGCCACCATCCAACTGTTCTTTTTTCTTGGTAACCCACTCATTTAAAAGGAAAAAAAAAAAAAGGAAAAAAAAAAAAAAGAAAAAAGAATAAAAGGAAAAAATAAGAAAAAGAAAAATAAAGAAAATAACAAGGGATTTAATATTGGATAAGGCATGCTCTCTATATGAAGTGCTTTATAGGTCTTCACAAGACATTACAAGCTATTGAATTCCCATCAAGGAAACCTATTTCTGTTTAATTGTGCTAAGTGCTAAGGTTTACTCTTTAGGTTTTCCATTCTTTTCAGCTTGTGCATTGTTCCTGTGTAGGCCCCTCTGGATGTGAGTTGTGAAGTCATACTTGTCCGTGCAAAGATGCTGGCATATGCTGCACTGGAAAGGTCCACTGTCACCATGGCAACTCATATGCAATGCATACATCACTTCATCCAGAAAGACAATGCCACAGTGCACACACTTGGTAGAAAGTTCATCTTGAGTACTTCTATCAACTTTCTCTGTTTTTACTACATTCAAGGGACCTTCATTTTTTACATTTGGTAGTGCCTTACTCTTTTCCTTGGAGGCACCATTTGCAGTTGGCCCAGGTCTGGAATGTTTTATCGCCAAATCAAGAGGAATGTCATTGTCTGATCCAACAGTTGAAAAATGAGGAGGCAGATTAAAGGTGGGATAAGGCACATAGTTTTGGCAAGGATTTGGTAGGCCAGGCACATGACTCAAGTAGTGTGGATTCCCAGGAACAGACAGCTTATATTTACTCCAGAATCTCAGCCAGTCAGCTTCACTCTGGAAGTCATTGTGTACAAATGGAAGTCCAAAAAGTGGGTACTGGTATTTTTCAATAGGGCTTCCAGGTGGAGAATAGTTTGGGTGTTTCACAGGTCTCATGTATTTTTCTATTGGGCTGCCTCTCTCTGAGCTTCCTTTCCCTTCTGATATTGATGAACTGTTTCCTGGGTCTCCAGTACTTTCCTGAGGACTTTTTATCTGAATGTGCAAAGGTTGCATCCTTTTGTGAATATCCAGAGTTTGGCTGACCAATATTGGCTGCTGAGCAGAATGGCTTTTAGTCAATGAACCTGGGGCCTCGTATTTACTGAGGCTGGGAAGCTGAATTTCTCTCTGATGACCTTCAGGTAAATGATCCTCTGACCTCCTCTCTAAGGGCTTCCATTGACTTGCTCCTCACTGCTACCCCTCTGCTGTTTGTTTAGCTGCTCAGCCTGAAGTGCCTCCGGGTTAAGGCGCTTTCTTGTTCGTCTCCTAATGATCTGTTCACCATTGTTCTGTTTAATGATGTTTAAAGGCCTGGGAGTCTGCATGGAACACACAGAGAATGAACAAAAGGAAAAAAGAAAAACACATTAAACAAATCTGTGAGACCACACTTATGCAAATTTTTCTTTTCTTTTGTGAAGAGTTATATTACAACAGTGCTACAGGAATGACCAAATTTCAACCCAAATGCTGGTTCATGGCCCCTCATGCTGAAAGTAAGCTATAAAATGGTTTGTTTTATCAACCTGAGTAAACTCTCTTAGACATCCAGCACGAATTTACATAAAAAGGCATGAAGTATCCAAGCTGTCAAACCATTTATTACCTCTTACTCCTAAAAAAATTCTGGGGGAGACATGTGAAAGTGGGTGCTGAGAGCTGGGGGTGAGGCGGGAGATGCACGGCCCTGTGCATTAGTGTTGCTCTACGCACCACGCCAGCAGAGCTGCGCGGGGCAGGGGTTTGCACAGGCATCACTGGGACAAGCTCTGAGCAATGAACTTACCTTCATACTCACCCTGTTCTGACATGGACAGAAAACACAAGCACACACAGGGCTTGCTGACCACCATTGCTGGCACATGGCAAAAGAGCTGTAGGTCCACTCAGGTGGGCTGAGTGGGATGATGGTGGCTGGAAAGGGACTAAGAAAGATGGAGAAGAAAGCCCAGAAAACGATGTACCAAAAGAGCTACCTCTACTTTGGTATCAACACCCCTCCTTCACCCCAGCTGCATTGCTTTGTGTTACTGATGTGCCAAGTCATGAGGGAGAGAAGGCTTTCCCCTGAAGGCAGGGCAAAAGGGAACTGTAAGGAAATAAGCATCACAGAGAGGAAGAGGGAAGAACCAAGTGAGGACTTCTGTTTCCATTTGCTACCACCACACACCAGATCATATTAAGTGGCCTTTTTAGAGAAGAAGTGAAAATACCTTTGTGTGGAAAAGAAAAAAATGGTACAAGGAAGGACAGCAGTTAGCCTTCCTTTAAAGGCTCCCCAAGAGAAAAACAATAGGATCTGAATGAAAAATGGTGCTGCACCATCGGTATGTTTCTCTATCGGGCAGATGGTAGAGCAACAAAAACTACCTAAAAGTCATTCAGTTTGATGTGTTGGCAGCTGACATTTTTCTTCCCAAAGGTTTTGATTGGAGGCCCGAAAAGTGCCCCCCGCCCCAGTATTCCAATTATATGATTATTTAGAAATTTTAACATTGTTTTAAAAAGCAGATTTAATTTTGGCTTACAGTCAATATCCAAAGTAATCTGTACCTTGAATGTAACTAAATTTTTAATATATTTCATAACTTCCAACTAATACAAAAACATCCAGAGCTGGAAGAGCACCCATTCTACTATTTGTAGAGATTTAGTCTCTCTCTTGAGTTGCCATATTCCTTTCCTTTCACTTACTTATTTTTCTGCAGCTGGCTTACTTTTAATGGTTAACTACATTTTAGACAGTGCAGTTATTTTTTTAAGATTTTGCTTCCTATTAAAATGCTGAATCAGAAGTATATACACACTTCGATTTAGATTTTCATTAAGAGAAATTTAAACTTGGCAGAAAAACAGCACCTGAACCAGCCTCTTCGCACAGATCAAAGTTGAGACAAAATTATGTTTAAAAAAATTACAGTATTTTCTATGTAAACTCTATTCAGATAAAGATTACAGTTTGCACAATCAACAGCCAATTAATATGCATAGGCATATACTTTTTATTATAGGTCTGTATAATTTCCTTGCCTTTTTATGACAACCGTAACTCAGATGCTGTGTGAGATCTTACAATGTTCTTGTTGCTCTTTTTAAACGTTAAACACTACAGACCATTTTTATATGGCTTCCAGATAACCCTCCAATATTTTGGTAATACTTTTAGTCTTACTCTTCATGCTACAGGTAGGAAGCCTGATTACGGAAGTATTGAAAGAAACATTTTCCTACCTGAGATTAGGGACCCTCACACACTTACTTGAGGCCCAAGCTACTCAAAGTTATTGTAGGTTCAACTTAAAAATTCTTCAGCTTGCCAATGACTGTGATCATCTAATTAAACCAGCCTTTAGATGATTAAAATGTGCTTTTTAGTGGTGTAAATCTACTCACTTTCCTTATTCATAGCAGTAAGAGGCAGATAAAAATATCCTGTATTTGGTTACAACCAAGGCAAATAGAAAAGTTTAATGTCACTTCTTGATTTTTGGTGGGGCATTAGACATAGAATATCCTGGAAACATTACCAGAATTTTACTTTTAAAATGGCTTATCTCAGATCCTTAATTATATGTTAGACATTGAAGATGATCACAAATATTTCTGCCATCTCTCTATCAACTGGTATTCTCCCCACTCCAATATTATGAGTAACTTAAAAAAGTGAAACAAAATATTCAACAAATGCTTCAATAAATTATTGGGATTAGATTTTTCAAATGCCATGGGAAAGTGGAGCCTCCTCTGGACTAATCCTAGAACATGCTGCAATTCTTCACTGAATTAGTCCAAGGATGTTGTCAAGGAATCACCATGGAACAAAACATAGTGTTCCATGACCAAGTTCGAGCTATTTAAAAATGTAGTACAGCAGCACAATAATAACGGTCAAATTCATGACTCGGGGTACAGCAAATTTGAATATTGTGTATATGTTTGCAGTAAGATACAATTTTTTCACTAAAACTATTTTAATAATAGACTCTTGGATTATAAGTACACATTTCTTAACATAGTTTTTTGCATTAAAGGAGAGAAATGTGAAAAATGTGGCAAGTTTAATGTAAATTACCCCTTAGATGGATGGAACAATTTTGAAAACACACTGAAAAGTTATTCAAGGGTTTCACAGAAATAGAAATGTAACTTATAGCAGAGATCACCACCATGTTAACATTTGTCAGTCACTATCAGCTAGTAGTATCTGATAGATGACAAGATTTTTCTTCTTATTAAAGTGAAAAAGGAACTTTAGGCTTGAGTTAATGAGGATGGTAGTGCTAGATAGTAATAATCCAATCAAAAGGGAGATAAGAAATGTGCAAACCACTACAGGTAAATTTTACTCAGCAGTGTAGCATAATTTAGATGAACAGAAGGGAATTCTATTCATTTGAATTTTTATAGTTTTGGACATTCCCTAATGACCGCATCATCCAAGACCCCTTAATTCAAAACCATACATGACACATACTTACTGCAATTTTTCCTGAACAGACAGGCAGACAGATAAAAGAAACTTTCATCTTTCTGGTGTCAGTCTAAAGAGCAACCCTTTGCTTGGGACTGTCTCAAAAGGTGTCCCAAAGGAGAGATTTGCTGGATTATTTGAGACTCCTACTTATAGAGGAGTTGCTATCATACCACAGCACGGTAAGGCTTAATTAAATTCTTTTTGTTTGTTTGGTCAAAGTTCAATTGAAGATATTAATGTCAAATGTCCACTGAATGGCAGCTTATTGCCATGCTTAAACAGTGGAGCTTAGACATAGTTCCAGCTTCTTGCTTTTGAGATGCATAAAATAAACTTTGACATTCTTTTTCTAATAAATGTTGCTGGAAGTGCACTAGTTCATTCTTACTAGTACATAAGGATGATACAAGTTGTGCACGAATTCAAAACTGATTCTTGTAGCTTTTATCTATTCAAAAAGTTATGCTGGAAATCATGGTAAGATCCAACACTAAGGCTGAGAAAAGTATACTTTAAAAAGGGAAAATGGAGTCTGCAAGTGGAAGCTCTACAAATAACAAGATTCAAATGGCAAATTAAAAAGCCAAACTGCCCTTAAAATCTTTGTGGATGTTCACCACTGATCGATTTCCTCAAATTAGATAATTTGTCTACAGCTTTGAGAGGTGTCCAGGAAGATCATATGTGGAGCAAGACTGAGCCAAGATGCTGGCCAGAGACCATGCATTAGTCCATCTTCTTAGATATTATTGGCCTGACTGGGCTATTCAGGGCCTTAAAACCAGTGAGTGACCCCAGAATCACACACATGGCAAAGAGAGACAACTCTTCAGACTGGTTATGTTCATGCTGCTTTTGAAAATTGTAATTATTTTTTGGCTTTTTTTAATTAAGTGGGTTAGTTTGGCAGGATGTTGTGTAAGCAGGATTATTGTATGGACCATAGACAAGACCACTGAGAAGCTTATGTCTCAAATTTAATTTCTGGAAAACATTTTAAAACATGCACTCTCTCAGTCACCACATTTTTTTCTGAGTTAGGCTCTAAGCCTGATCTGATACATTGCCCTGGCAAACTCCCAAAGACTACCTCTGTTTCCATTTCTGAATAATAGTAACACTTTTTAATTTCATGGGAATGTAAAAATTAATTAGTCACCTGACTCTCCGATGTGTGCCTATTAAAGAAAACAAGGATAATATTTAACCAGTGGGTCTTAACCTAAAAGATTCCAAGCATTTTGGCACTGATCCAAGAAAACACTTCAGCATAGCTTTCCTGGACCTGGACCAAAGCATTCAACATCTTTCAGGATCAAGTCAAGTGTCAATAAGAAGAAAAACAATATAGACAGACCGTGATTATTATTTATTCCCTGACTGATCCTGAGGGATGGTGAATCTTCCCCTCACCAAGTGATGAGTGCCTTCAAGTGGATAGCTTCCATGTTGAGCTATTTATCTTCCAGCAGACTTTAAGAACTGTAGAAAAAAAGATTACAAAACCCCACAATCCCATATCTCCAGGAAATTTGCTATCAAGGATAAAGGAGGTAAGAGATGTGAAAGTATACAAAAACTGTTTCAAGAGATATTTTAATATAGATGTGATGTCTAATTTCAAGAATTTTGGTTTTATTATGGGGACTCTAGAATTTAGAGAACTTACATCATAATATGTCATATGCCTTTAAAAGGAATTCCCAGAAAAGAAATAATTTTCCCCTTATTTTGTATCAAAATAATTAAATGCATCACTGGTGATCTCAAACACATCTACTCAGAGCATCCCAGGCTGTTTCATAATGAATCACATCTGATCCCAAAGTGACCATTCTGCAAAACCCTGTTAGGAAATTAACTGCAGGCCAGGGAGTGGTACTAATCGCACAACCAGACAAGACCACAGCTGCCCAGCTTAGCTGTGTAGCTCTTTTTCCTACTGAACAAACCAGTAAGTTCTTCCTACCGAGTGAAGCTTCTGGTAGAGGCCACACGCGTTGCATACATATCCACCATTTGCATTCTTCCGCCAGAGAGAGGTCTTTGTGGTCAGGCAATTGGCACAGAAAACACCCGAGCCTCTACGTCTCTGAAACAGGGAAGAAAAAGGGAAAAAAAACCAGGTCAGAGGTGAGTCACATGAGCAGTGGAGTTAGGACAAATCAACACAGGAGTTTTGTCTCTAGACTGGCAACAATGACAGTATAAAACCACACTGCCCATAATGAGGTCAGGTTCAATTGTGCTTAATAGGCACCACTGATTTTCATTATAATTAACCCCAGAGTGATGGATGAGGTGTGTGAAACAACAAAGCCTTTTCAGAATAACAACTTTAACTTTTTGAACTTCAGGTTTTGTGCATTTAATGATGGTTTCTAAACAGCAAATTCTGAAAAAAACCTTGGAAGCTGACAGAACATTCTGTAAACTCTCCTGGTTTCACAACAGATTATTTCTTTTTAGCTAGCTTTATTTAAAAAGTGTGATTGGTAACAAGAATTCTGAAACACCACCAGTTCGATTAATTACAGTTTATACTTGTGTCATACTAATTCCTTTATCAGAGATTATATTTGAATAAATGATATTCAGTTCCAGTCTTTTCCACTTATTTCTGAAATCAATATAAGCTACCATATATTCCTGCAGCCCACTATGAACAAATAAAAGTACAGTATTTTTGAATAAGATCTCTTCTGAACTTCATTTGAAACCCCAGAAAACACTGTCTCATCGACAGATAGATTTATTTATTTTAGTCAGGCAAAGAAGGGCTCAGAAAAGGTTCCCTAAATACAAATTGATTTTAACTGACTGAGTTGTGCATTCATCAGCTTTCATAATGATCCAGGAATATTTAAAAGTAGGCATGTTTATGAATATTGCTCATTAAACTTTTTCTATGGAGTAATGATTTCATTAAACTTCTCTGTTAAACAAAAGTCAGGCTTTGTTTGTGGGACCAAATACTAATAAGCAGGAAATGGAATTCTCTTGCTGAGAAAATTCCAAATTTTAACTCTGTTCCCTTTTTGCAAAGGGCAAAAATGATCTGTAAGAAACCTTCAGCATCTAAGATAAAAATGAGTGAGTACAGGGAAAACAGTCTGGGTGAAAACTAATTTTATTATAAATTAAAAATTACTAACACTATAAGTAAAAATTTCAGGGTTTCATAAAATTTAAGTAATTTATTTAACTTTAGCTCATACTGAAGAAGACTGGTGTTCATGCCAAAAAAACACAATGGTTATAATTGTACTCTGATACATTTCAAATGGAAAGCTTTCTGCAGACATAATTTTGGCTTCAAGACTGGAACACTTTCTTGGCATTGAAAGGGCATTTGATTCATCGAGTGTTTCACAATGTATCACTAAAAAGACCTGGTGAGCAGCCAGTTCCCTATAGGGTAATTTTTCCATCCAGATGCAAGTGCTATCAGAGGCCCTCGTCAGCTAAACTAATTATGATCTTGCATTTGCTGATGCCTGCTCACTCTAACGTTCGACATCCTCCATTAATCATCAATACAAGGAAAATGAATGAAACGTAAAGAAATGAGGGCTGGTAAACTGCACTGCCATAAAAATCTGAAATGAGTGCAATAATTTAACAAGATTGGGGAAATGTTTTTAGTGAGAATAAAGTCAGGCTAACAATTGCCCTTTTAAACCAAGAACACAATTTCATTTGTAGAGCAGGTTGTGCTACTTTAAAGTGATACAATAAAATCAAGATTGTCATCAAGATAATCCTTCTCTCACCCCCTTACATCATCCCTTACTTTGTGTCTTAAATCAGATGCAGCAGTATACGACATTTTTCTCAATGTAGCTAAGGGGAGAACTAAATGGTAGTCGATGTCCTTCAGCAAACATCTAACTAGTTGTGCCTGTAAGATGCAGTTTGCCCTGGAAAGGTGTGCTCATCTACAAGTACATTGAAGGTCCCAATTGCTTTTGTGGCTGGATATCATCGACCAGCTTCACCTGGCTGCTAAAATATTTTCCATCAGAGTACAATAAAAGCCTCACTAAACTAATCCCAATTTGGTCCACTTGGAGGGCGAGAAGTTTCCAAGAGGAAATGACTGTATATGGCCAGAATTCAGCTACTACTGAAGAACTGTTCCTTTTCATTCCTACTTCTTGTCTGCTGGCCTATAGTTTCTTGGTGTGATGTATTAACCAAGTGGAGCCGTCATCCGAGTCAGTCTTTCCACCATTTTATTTCTGTTTGCGTTTCCTGAGTTTGGGAAATGCCCTCTACAAAGTCGTGAAAAGCTATTAAAATATAGAGAGAGCAGTCTAGTTTGTATGTTGTATTTCTACACGTCTGAAGGGGGACAAAAGGTAAAGTTACACAGAAGTCTTCAATAAATGCAATGGAGCTAGTATACCTATAAAACATTGACAAAAGCAACTAATTTTTTATCTCTTTTCTAAAGAAAGATCTGATTCAAACTGGGTATTAGTTACAGTGAAATTGTACCATGACTACGACTGACAGCAACCTACAAAATACATAGTAGTACCTGTATGTATTGAAATCCTATACCTCTGCTTATTCACTACTTAAAAATATTTGTCTAAATTTTCAAGTAGCCCAAATAAATATCCTTCCCTAAATTTAATACAAAGTATGTAAATTCATCTTTTGTGCTGTTCTAAGTGTTGAATTTTATTTTTCTTTACCTTCCCTTATTTCTGTATTATTTAAGGTCCTTACAGGATAATCAACATTGATTATTTCAGTACCAAAATGTTTCAACATAGCTTGCATATACTAATAAATGAAGAAGTAAAACACCTCTGGAAAAACTTAAATGCTGCTACTTTGTTGAGCGTTTTGGTAATGAAACAGCTATTTATAGTGGGGGGACACACATCTTTAAAATGGATTTCCTGCTACAAAACAGGACTATGGCAGAATTGCACTAAAGATTCTTGACTCTCAGATACTACTAACTACAGAATGGACCTGCTTGTCAAAATACACCTCAGAAATTTTGATGTCTGCAAGAAAAAAAATGGAAGGCTTTTTTAAAAGCCTACAATGTAGTAATCCTATTATCTTAAACAAATACAGTTTCTTCAAAAGAAAAACGACAAACCCCCAGGCCTTAACTTCTCATATATGAAGCTTTCTAAGTTATTGGTCAGGAGAAATTATTTAATTTTTTTTGTTGCTAAATGTTAATTAGCAATTCTACTGTTAGTGATAATACTTCTGCATGTCTGTTTGGATCTGTGTACTCATCACTTGAACTAGTCAATAACATTGGCCAATATTGCTGCTTTTCTGGGTAGTCTTGCAAAGAAACAGGCACTTGAGCTCAAATCCAGCAAAGCCTGTGCAGCAGCTACAGCCCACAGCCCCCACAAAACCCAGCCATGGGCTCAAGTGCTCTGCTAAGCGCCACCACCAGCATTCTCAAGAAATATGTTAGAGAACTTTTGCCCTCCTTTTAATGTGAACTTACCACAGCTAATTTCCTAAATCAGCATAGTAAAGGTAGGCCAACATGACTAGTCATGAGAGAATCTGAGCCACAGATAAAAAGGTTTCAGTCTGTGATCAATGCCACTAGCACTAGCTGGAGTTATCAATAAAAATGTCATGTACATCCTTGGAAGAATAAGCCAAAAGGATCTAAATAACTAAGATACGTATCTACTAAGTCAAGCTTTAATCATCTGGAGCGACTACATTACAATCCCAAATCCTGAAGGAGCCAGGGCAGAGAAGAGCCTGTCTCTATTTCCATTCCAGTTCTGAGGTCTGGACGTTTAATATCACAGTTGTCTCAAATCACATTAGGCTGAAACTTGGCGTATGTTTTTGTCAGCCCAGATGTAACTTTTTTTTTTCTTTCTTGGTAATGAAAACTTTATTTAAATCAGTTCAGCTGTTTATAATTTGGAGATTGGCCAAACCGGGGGGTGGGAGGAGAGGAGATTTCAAGTTTTTCGGTTAACTTTCTAACAAATCTACAGTTAAGAGTGGCTTTGCTCTGGGGAAAAAAAGTATACACATATTTTAGTATTTTAATAGTAGCAAAGAAACAAGTGGATTATTATTTTTATGTAGCTATCTTATGAAAGTTTGTAATTATTCACTGAATATGTCTTGCAGACATCTCTACTAACTGTTTTCCCTCAGTAAGAACCATGATGAAAGCATGTAATTGCATAACAACCCTTGATATGCAGAGTATTTACTCACATTTTTTATGGTTTCATATCTTGACCATTTCAAATTGAACAAGTCTGAAACTTGGTATATACAGCGTCAAGCCCGAATGCCAAATTTTCTTTTTAACTCCTTAGATGATTTTCACTAGTTATCAATACTTCATTGAAACAAGGAAATTATTAGTAGTTCCTTTCTGCTAAGCAATAAAACAGCAGAGAATATGATAACAAGTGATTTACTCAGGTGTCTTGCCAGGCTCAGGCCCTTCCTCATAAAAACTGCTTTCGATTTTAAAGGACTGACTCTACACTTCACATGATTCCAAAATTTGTAGCCATGCAGAAGAATACTTATGCTCCACATTATAAAAAAGTATTTCATAATGTACTGAACTTTCAGGGGCTTTTACAGTGGAACTTATGTAGCAAAATATAACCTGTAAGAGCACAGCCAAAAACACTGCTCAGGAACGGTGACTTTTTAGCTAGCTAGATGAAGCAACAGTGCCTGACACTCTGCTACTGCCAAATACATCCTGTTTTCAAAATTTCTGCCAGAAGATGCTTTTAGAAACTCAAATAGGCTCCACAAGCCGCAGCAAAGCATTTTTTTTTACATCACCCTCTTGGTTTTGGACACAACAACACTTGTCTTATTGCTGATTACTTTCACTTCCCCAATACAAAACAATGACATGATGAGGACTGAGTGGATTTTTTACCATCTCTAGCCTCCCTAATGTGCCAGAAACAGAGCACACTGTATTCAAGGCTCCAGAACATGAGGTGCAGTGAAATCATAAGTGTTGCCCAAGAATAAACATGTGCCTGACCTATTTCCAGTGATGAAGTCGGGGAATACAACCTTATATGCCTCACTGAAAAAAAGGCAAGACGCTGGCTCTGGATGTTCTCTGGCAACAAGGGCGGTCCAAAAGGAGAGCCCCAGGAAACCTGTGCACATGGACAGTATGAGCCAAGTGACTTGCTGTGGAGAGCAACAATTGTAAGCAACTGGTCTCATACCTTTGATCACCAGGCTGCTACCACACAGTACAGAAAAATAGCATAATGCACTTGTGATTGCATCTATCTTTGTTGCGTTTGCACTGCCGTAAGTATGAAAGAGTTTCTTGTTCCACACCTGCTACATCATTCCTGCTTGGTTCTCCTTATATAAGCAGGTATTTGAATATCTTGAGTTTTGGTGAGGTTTAGATTAATTAAAGTTTAAAACCTGGGCAGCAAGACAGCATCTGGATGTTGGAGTAAGCACTACTTTCTTCTGTTTAAGATGGAAAAGGCATCTTTCAGACCTCATTTCTTTTGGTTGCAAAGGCACTCAGACTTTTCTGAATGTTTTAAATCAAAACTTTCTCTCTCTACTGTGAAAACAGACACAACTATATTTCTGTGAAGTTTTGCATTTAAAAAAATTAGTTGCTTTTGCTGTAACTATGTCTAAACTAAAAAGAAACTCATTGAGGTTTTCTTCCCTTTATAACCTCAACAGCTTTTAGGAATACACCAGACACAGCAAATTTTTGTCCCAGAAGTGAAAAACTGAAACACAAAAAGCAGAGTATTAAAGTAAAAGTTGTTTTCAGCCTTAAGTATTAGTTAACAGATGCCTCTAACTCAATTTAATATGCCAATTCCAAGCTCTTTATCTAAGACATTTTCAAGAACAATTGCATTAAACATCTGTATTTGAAAAACACATAAGATAGGCATTAGGAAAGACAAGGTAAAAAGAATGTAAAAATGCCAAAAAGGAAAGTCAAAATTACATACTTAATCCACATAGAACATTTTGTGGAATTTTTAATACTCTATCGTGACAGCATCTTTTTATGATATATGTTGTATCATAAACTTTTAATGAGAGGAATCAGGGGAGTTTTTTAGAGAGGAAAAAACCAGACAGTAAATTAAACATTACTGCTAGCGCAGCCTTTCAGAATCCTACCCCTGATCCCTTAGGGAGAGTAAATACTTTAATGTGCATGTAAACTGCAAATATTTTTTTAACAGCAACAAAAATGACGATGAGTAGATTTTGTCCCAGCATTTGAAGCCGTATTTTGTAAAGCTACCTTAATGACAGTGGCATTCACTACTCAAACCACCCCCCCCAACTCCACCCCAAAAACAGGCAGCAAACTGTTATAGTCTTTCTGTGTTGTTTTAAGCAAGAATGGCTAGTAAGATACTAGTTTAGGATGATTTGTACCAAAGTAAAACAATAACTTGTCAAAACAAATTACTAAATTAAGAAAAACAGAGCTATGAAAAGAAGCCAGTAAATACTGGTTGGAACTCTTCACTGCCATCACTTCCTCACCTTTACATCCTCCCTCAAGTTACAGCTGACCCAACCCTTGCCACTGTGCAGGAAGGGACCTGGCTCTGGGCACCACCCTGAGCCAGAGCCTAAGCTCCACAGGCAGGAATTTACTGCCGCTTTTGTCTTCTGTTAATAGCCATATGCAACTGTAGGATCACTTAAGTAATCACAATACTCTTTACAGTGACCTACTAATTTTTCATTCACTTGAACATTTATCAGTGAAGATCAGGTAGTTCAAATCGTATTTCCTTGTCAATCCAAACAGTTATGGAAGGCAATTTCATAGTTCCCCCCTCAAGATCTGCAGCAGCAAGACTATGAAGTAATAAAACCTTTTCTGCTGGTAAGAAGATTTCCGTGTCACAATTAGTGGCAGTTAATTTTTAAACACAGTGTGTTAAAAATGTATGTGATCTTCTGAGAGGCCAAATGCATACACAAGGAATAAATAGATACACATTTTTTTTTTTTAATGCCTATTATTATTTATATATTTATATCACTCATTTATGATATGAAGCATTTGTAATGAACAATGAGAAATATTTTCTGATTAGCTATATGTTAGTCTGGTTTAAAAAAAGCTAAATATTTATTCAATCATTTTACACGAAGTATGATTTTTAATAAAGAAGTTGTCTTCAACTCTCTTTTACTGGATATAATGTATTTTTATGGTCTTAGCCTTCAATTTGCACAAGGTGACCGCCATTACAAACCTTCCAGTGCCTCAAAGCAGCCAGCACACTATGCTATAGGCTCACTTCTGGTGTATTTTACCACTGAATATCAGCAGTATGACAAAAACTTCCATGGAGGCAACCCAAAAATTTATTTTTAAGGTTTTATTAAGACCAATAGCAAGCAGCAAAAACCAACCTGGAAACCTGCATTTCCCGCACAAGAATGATGTCACTTTGCAGGAACTGAAACCTATTCAAGAGGAATAGAAATTCTGCCTCCAATAATTCACCGAGTCAATTACACAGGAAAGTACTGTAATGGGCTGTCCCCCGTCAAACAGCTCACGTACACCACTTCCTTCTCAATTACCAACTTGTCTGCATTGCCATCTGTAAAAACGAACACATACCTTGTGCTGCCAGTTTCTGTTCTTGCACTTCCATTAGTGGAACTGGCTGCAGCTGCCGAAGAAGAAAGCCCTGATTGTCTTTGTTTCCCTCCATGTAGGCACCATTTTTCTCCTTTCCTTCTGTACCTCAGCTCAAGGTAACGCATTATCTTTGTTGAGGTGTGCTCACAACTCTTTAAAGTCTGCCTAAATTTGAGTCCTATTATCTTTTCACAGTTTATCTAACACAGTAAAAAGCTGCCAGCAGCATCTCTCAGCATCTTCTCTGGAATTATGGCATTTAGTCTTGCAACAGGTTTTACCAATACTTTTTAAGTACTGCTGTAAAAATTTCTAAGTTGCTGGATAAACAGCTTCACACATTTCTAAATCAGCTTGACCACTCAGGCAATTTTGGAACAGTATTTAGAAGCCTAATTTAGGAATAATAATAGTATTATCTGCAAAAAATGGTTAAGTAGACACATTAGTGTACATAGGCAGGACAGAGGGAACCTGATTTGGGAACTGTGATCCTGGCCCCATAACATTTGTCTGCTTACACTTCGCTGCAATGGATTCATGCAGCAGCTCTAATGCTGAATGGCTGCTTGAAACCTCAGTGCTCACAGACAGACCGCTGCTCCTTCCCAAACACCATGTGCTTCAAAACAAACTCAGCTTTTCTTAGAGAACAAAACTAAGTTATTATAAGTCTCCTGCATTTCAGTTTCAAATTAGAAAACCAATATAAAATGGTCGAAAATGTAAAAAATTAGACTACTCTTCTGATCAGCAACTGGCTAAAAGTAGTATCCTCAGAACTAAGCACGCTGAAAGTGACATCGAGGAAACTGGAAATGCCTCCGACTCTTTTACTTCTTGGCACAAACCAAAATTACCCAACCTTTGCCGTCTCAAATGGGAAATCTAAATCAATAGTCAGACTTTGCTATAAACTGAGTTTCTGAGATAAAGAGTCATGCCTAAGCACAGAATTAGGTGCTTAAATTTAGGCATCAATACCAGAGGATTTATGTTCAAGAAGGCACTCCATGTACCCTTCTTTCATGAAGTAATCTTACTCAATAAATGAACAGACAAAACTGGAGTAAAGCTCTGTCCGTATTTCTTTAAACACCCCGGCTTTGACATGGCAGAGGCAGCAGACTGCTTTTGCAGATCTCAGCTATGCGCCAGTATGTAACTCTATATGTGATAGTAATTGAGGGTCCCAATCCCGCAAGTGCTCTGCTGCAAGCATGAGCACAAAGCTGCTGGAGTTCTCAGCTTCTGGCATCTGTTCCCACTTCCACAGAAATCAGATGGGCAAAATTAAGTTTTGAGGAAAAAAAAAATAACAGACGTTTAAAAAACATTCCCTGACCTTATTAAAGCCCACGTGATCTCTATTTATACAGAAAATAGCTCAGAAAGCCAGCATCTGAGAAGAGGAACTCTCATTTGTAGATTTTGGCTGAGAGCTGCCAAAATCAGCAGGGGAAAGGCTCCTCAGGGGTAAAAATTTCAAAAGCCATTAAGTCTTAGAAGCCTCAGTCCCACTGACTTTTTATCACATACATCTTTCCAAATTTGCACCCCAAATCTGGAAACTACACTGTAAGAATAACTTTTAATTCAAAGTTACAGAATTAGGATCTGAAATTTTCATAGAAGTCTTCAAGTCTCAGAGAGGAAATGTCAATTAGGTGTCTACTCCTTGGTGAAAATCAGTGAGGTAAAATTTACCTGTTACTTGTACTTTGAAAAAATATTCCCTTAAGGACCATTAATTTTATTTAAAGAAAAAAATGTACTGAGAAAATATTTCACATGGGCAGCTATAGCTCACATACTTACACTTGTTCCGGAACTGTAATAACTATAATTTGAGTCCCCGTGAGAAAGCTGTTCCTAGTGTAGATACAAAGCAGACTATGTCCACCTTTTATTTTCAGTACACTTAGGACTGCAGTCTTATTGCGGATTTTGTTATGTGCTGTTGCTAGAATGATTTCTATTCATAAAAATCAACATTTGCCAACCCATACCACACAATTACCATAGTTATTTCCCATTGTGAGCTTAGGGAGAAACTGTGGTATCCCAGACACCACGGTGTGGTAAGTATTGAAAATTAGTGGCCTTTTTATAATGGACATTTTCATCTAATCCAATCCATTCCAAACACTTCCAGATAAAAAGACAATGTGCCAGAGTCTGTGTCTAAGTGGTTGGTTCTAACATAATCATCTTGTTCCATCCTGTGATCACAGTTTCAGTGAAAACACTCGATGGCTTCTTTTCTGATAGCTTTAGGAAGTAAGAACGGACTAGAGCTGTGATCAACTCCAACACCTATTCAAGAAAATAACTCCCAACAGAGAAAAAAGGAGGGAAAAAAACCCCCAAATACCACATCTATATTTATATTTTTTTAAAAAGCTAGCCCATCTCAAATTGTCTAGAGCTTCCCAGGTTGCAATGGGCAAAGCACTGCCAGCAGATCAAGGGAGATGATCTTTCATTCTGCTTAGCCCTGGTGAGGCCACACTTGGAGAACTGTGTCCAGTTCTGGGCTCCCTAGTACAAGAAACACCTGGATGCATCAGGGAGCGCCCAGTCAAGTGCCACAAAGCTAATTAAGGGACACAGTCTTCTATCATACAAGGAGAGCCTGAGAGAGCTGGGACTGTGCAAACTAAGGAAGAAGGCTCAGAAGGTACCTGGTGAGGGAAGGAAAAGACACCTTCTCAGTGGTGCTCTGTGAGAGGACAAGGGCAAAGGCACAAAGTGAAATACAGGAAATTTCGCGTGAACATAATGGAAAATCTTTGTTACTGTGAGAGTTGTTGAACACAAGAGCAGGTTGCACTGAGAGGCTGTGGAGTGTCTGTCCTTGGAGAAACTCCAAACTGACAGGACACAGAGCTTAGCACCATGGGCTGGCTCATCTTGTTCTGGGCATTGGGGTTGGATTAGATGACCTCCAGAGCTGCCTCCCAGCCTCAACTATTATGTGAAGCTTTCTTCAATGAGAGCCTGTAGATGGCTTCTGTTCTATTAATTTCTATCCATTTTAGCCTTAATAGCTATTAATTTGTATTGCAACAGAAAGTATTTTAAATTTTAAGGCTATAAAAGTATTAATTAGAATAGACCAGACAAAACTGTACAGATTGCAAACTGCATAGCTATTAAAAATGGAGAAAGCTACTTTCAAATTCCACTGTAAATAATTTCAGAATATTTACAATGAACATTGTAAAGTATCTAGAGTAGTTTTTACAAAAATATTTCCCTGCTTGGTCTTTCCTATCAAGATCCTAATGTCTACTTGCAAATGAGACTCAATATACGGTGTTATATAGCTTTCCTTAAAAATACCATTAAGATGAGAAGAAGAGAACAACTGTTCTACATTTTAGAGACATTTCTCCTTAAATAGTGTTTATGTACTGCAAGCATCCCTTCCATAAACAAACCACTTGGAACAAGTGAACACAATCTCTGAAGAATCTTTACCAGCTTCTATTTCTGGTACATGATGCATTGTGAATTTTAGGCCAACATGGGCATATGGTATCCTAGTTTGATACGAAACATTTCATGGAATTAAAGACAAAGCCACAGAACAATGACTGGAGACCTTAAAATCTGTGATACAACACAGGGTTAAAAAAAATAAAAAAGAGAGAAAGACAAAACAAAAAACCCCAAATATTCCCTGATACAATACTAGAGGCAGTAGAGGCATGTAAAAGCACAAGAAACAGTAAAGTCTGAGTAACTGGTATGCACAAAGGAATACTGTGAATCCCCTGCTAATCAAGCTTAACGTCATTAACCAAACTGCCTTAACCTCTTATTTTTTTCCTTTAGGAGAATCAATCCATTAGGAAATAACAAATAAAAAAAAAAAAATCCAAACCAACCAAACAACAAATAACAAACAATATTTATCTTATTCATGAAGGATTTGGGGATCTTCTGCCTTTGCATCCTTAGAAGATGGTACACCCTCTGTTCTTTCTCTACTCATTCACATCTGCCCAGGGAGAATACTGTTATTACTGCACAGCAGTGCTTCCAGCAGCCCTAGTCTAATTTTTCTCTTACTGCTAAGAAAGTGGCTCTTAAATTGCTTAAAACACCAGCTCTAAAATCTGTATTGTCGAAATCAGAGTGCATTTCACCAAAGGAATTGTTTCTAATGCAAGTGGCAAGGGACAGCTTACTGCTGGGGGCAGTCATTCTCTGAATTGGCACAAGCCTGACAAGAGCAGTAAGAGAGAAACACATAACTTAGCGGGGTTTTCCATCAGGAGTTCTGCATGCCGAGGACAAAATGTACCCACCCTGTCACATACTCAGGCTTTAGTTCAGAGTGCTGTGAAGGTCTGAAAAACGGCTTTCAAGAAATCAGGCACCGCCTGAAGGAGAGGCATGGCGAAAACTGTCCTGCCAGCCCACAGCTACCTTATTTTTCACATCCTTTGGAGTCTTCTTAAATGAAGCTGACTGTGCAGAAATGCCTTGTAAAACAAGCCTTCTCCTTCCTTTCTCAAGTGGCATCAGCGAAACAGCTCTGCAGCCCTGCTCCCAAGTGGTTGTGGCTGATCCATATGTAACTGGGAGGCAAAAACCACAGCGCTGCCTGTACGTGTTCATGCGCTCGTGCACATCTTGGACACGCACTCAAAGAACTGACTGGTCCCATTCTACTAGTCAATTTATCAGACTTTAGATAGAAAAGATCATGAAACAGTATCCTTTTTACCTTCCACCTGCCAGTGGAATCAGAATTCATCTGATTTTGAAACCAGCCTGCAGAAGGCCCATATATACAAATCTGAAATAAAAAGAAACCTTTAAATTTAGACATGCTGCATGAAATCATAGCTGCTACTTGTGAACAGTCTATATTCAAAGCCATTTCTGTCTTACTGACAGAACAAAAACTCTGACACTTAAAAATTAACTTTTCAATTTAATACAGGCTTTATTTAACAGTGAATGCCAAGTTGTTTTCACTCCCTTTCTTTATCTTTATCACCTACTGGAATCTTTAGAAGTGCAAAGGAAAAATACGTACAACAGAAAGGAGCACATTTATAACGGCATGCCTTTTTTCTAGGAGAAAAAAAAATAACCTTCCATTTCATCAGCATCTTTGCCAAAAGCCCTTTCAGGAACTGAAAAGAGAAGGGCCTTTATTTCCTACATATATTTTATAGGAAACATTTTTTTGGTTCTGTGTCATGGACTAGGATTTCACACCTTACTGGCTGGTCGTATGGAAATGGACATGACTGTGGAAACTTCATGGCTATGAAACCCTGATAGTAAAATCAGCAGGAAGATGAGGAAGGTGTGGGGAACACTGAATGATTCATGCAGTAACAACCTCTGTATCCTTTGAGGAGATTTTGAGATGGCTGCCAATGCTACCTGACTATGACCAGCATCCTGCACCCTCTAAAGCAGGCTGTAAATCTGAGCACGATTTTAAATAATGCCCACACATGTAAGTGGATATGACATGTATGGATTTTTATATGGAAAGATCTTTCCAAAATCAGGGTGCAATTTCCAAGGAGTTATACCTCCCAGAAATAATTCCTAGCATATAAATACTGGACCCTGTTTCCTTTATTAATAACAGTCTGAGTTAATGAGGGAACAGCTTCCAGAAGTTACTATAAGCAGCACAAAGCTAAGCAACTTAGCCACAACATTCAACAAATCATTTTTTTGCAACTTCCATTGCCAAATCAAAGACAAATCCTCTCCTGCTTCATACTCAGTCTACCTATTGCATAAAGTACAAGGAGAACCGAAGACAGTAGAAAATCTACACAGTTAGCCCTGACTTGATTCCAGTCTGTTTTCAGCACAGAAGAAGAAAGAGAAAGGTTAAAAATTGACTGCATTGAGTTTGCTTTTTGCTATGGTAAGGACAATTCTTGGCTGATTTTACTATGGCCTTGCCATCTACCTTTGGATTCCTGACATATGTGTGGCAAAACCAGTGCAGACATGGTAGACTAATCCTGAAGATGACCTGCATAATTTTCAGGAATGACAGTCCTGAAGCAAAGACTGCCTACATAGCCAGGGCTGTGATTTCTCCTATGTTTCAGTTGATTAATGGCCTCATAATGGAATACAAGTTTCCTACAGAATGTTGCAATTTCCCTACAAATTTGGTCTTGTCTTCTATTTACTGGCAGGTTGTGGGAGCAGCAGAGAGATCAGTGCTGCTCAAAGCACTGGGTGCAGTCTCAGGTACAGAGGGGAAGGGATTGAAAGCAGCTAGGCAGGACTGTCACCATCAGTTGCTGGCACCAGAGGGTCCTGTGAGGGCTCTGAAAGGGTGCTGCTCCCATGGCAGGGACAAAAGAAACACTGGGACACCATACTTTGGGCAACACAACTCAGCAACTGGAGCGAGCAATTTTAAAGATGTGTCAGCTGTAAAAATGTCTAATCCTAGCCCTCATTTTGAAGTGTTCCTGTGGGATATATTTGCACACACACACACATGCCACCAATAAGCCAAGCAACTCATGACTTTATGGTTAAGTTTTGAATCCAGTGCAGTCTGTGGATCATGAGTCACACAGTCCATTCTTACGCAAAAGGCCAAACAGCTACAGAGGGCAGAATGAGAATGAAATTCCTCCATTTTTAACAATGGTTACTCACAGAAGGCAAGATGGGGATCCCCTTGTTTATCACAGTACCACCTAAGGTTACACAGCTATTTAAACAGCAAAGTAGTACCAAAAAGGAAGAGGCAAAGAATCTCAACATGTAACTTCAGAAGACATCACTATGTTTATTAGTAAAGCAATAAGAAATCTAACACTTACCTAGTAAAGACTCCTAGCCACTATCCCTTCTGAGTTTATCCATTAAACACTGTTATCCTGGATAGAGTAAATAACTGCCAGGAAATCTACTGCTCAGTGTTCAATATTCTGGTATTTTTAAAACACACAACCTTTTACATGCATGAATAACTCTTAATGTGTCTGCTGGAGATTCTGTGCTTTGCACTGACTTGCAAGAACGGATGTTGGATGATGCTTGTGTTTTGCTCTTAAGTTCTAGCAGATTCTGTAGTAAGTCTGATCAACTAGTGTATTCCAGATTTTACTGAACATTTTTCTTTTTCCATTTCTTCCATCAACCAACTAGTTAATAAGAGAACAGGAAGAAAACGTGTGCAATGGATAGCAAAGCATTCCAATAAGACAAAGAAGATGACAAATAATGTAATAGCTGGGACTATCAAGCAAAGATGTTAACATTAACTAGGTTTACTTTTCACACTATTTAAATATGAAAAATTAAAGTAAGAAGTTTCTTTATTTTAGTCTCAGCCAATTTTGGGCCACACTGAATGTTAAATAAACTATTATTTAATCAAATACAGGCATATTAGTCTCACTCCTGCTGACAACTTCAATTAGAATATTTTTGCTTCATACAAAAAAAAAAAAAAAAGAAAAAAGAAAAAGCTCATGATCTTTAAACTACTATGGCTTCTGCACAACATCTGGTTACAATTTTTTATATATTCAACCATCAAACTTCTATCTCCACAAAACAGTTTACTCAAGATTTGTTTTAATTATCTTGCATTTCAAGCTTCATATGGCTTTGGAAAGAGAGTGAAAAGATCGCTTATGATGCAGACAGACGCAAACTGGAAAGGACTATACACTGAAAGATGATTTTGAAACAGTTTTTAAAAATGAAAAAATCCTTTCTGTCATTGCCAGGAAACAAGTGCTACTTTAACCGTTTCATTACCTCTTGGCTTGCTCACTAACAATTTTAATGGGTTTTAGCTGGATTCTATGATTAAGGCAACCCTTTTTAGCGCTTTCATTGGAGCCATACAAGTCACGAATACGTATTTTCTCTTTTTCTAGCCAATGCAACAGTGGGAACACTGTATTTCTAAAAGAGCTAGTTTAAAACAGAATCCATAGCAAAAAAAATCATCTGAATGTGATAAAGTAAAAAATAAGAATGAGTTTTATAGCAGCACAGAAAAGCCTTGCTCATACAAAATAAAAAAGTTGAAATGCATTTTAAGGATGGGAGAAATCTAATTTATTTTCATGAGCCTGTTCACCTGTGTTAAGTTAAGCACAAGCTTTTCCAACACTGGACCTAAGACAAAAATCAGGAAAATACCTGAGGTTCTGTTTTTATTAAATGTTAGAG
Source organism: Sitta carolinensis (assembly GCA_032173965.1). Classification (NCBI taxonomy): domain Eukaryota; kingdom Metazoa; phylum Chordata; class Aves; order Passeriformes; family Sittidae; genus Sitta; species Sitta carolinensis. The sequence continues at coordinate 138,510,644 of CM063284.1, forward strand.
CCTCAGGCAGCAAAAAGGACATAAATATATTTTTCTTAAACAAGTATAGGGGTACAACATCAATCAATGAGTCATCACTACAGTGGTCTTATTGTGGTGGAATCACTGTAAACAGTGGAGGATATGAAACTTCTTATTCATTTATTTGCATTACATATATGGATTACTGGAAAAGCATTATGGAAAGCTGTTATTTATTTTATGAGGTAACTGCTTTCAGATCCAGTAAATTAAACATCTTTTTCCTGTTTTTTAATCAGTCAGCACCCATCATTCCAAGATAGGATATTCAAAGAAACTTCAGAGTTTTTCTCCTGGAGGTTTCTTCTGATGCCATGCATGGATTAGTTTAGACATGGAAGGTAATATTTTATTTTTTCCTCTTCTTAAAGATGCTCCAAAGAAGCCAGCAGAAGACTGTTGTCCCTGAAAATAAGCCTTCTGATTTGTTTTAGTATAGTGGAGTCAGTTCTCATGAATTATAAAATAAACAAGAATCATGTTTGCATTCCTTTGTAAAAGATATCACCTGATGGACTTCTCAAGTGACCAGTAAAGATGGAGAGGTGGTAACTTCTCTGTCCAATCTCTGATCACTGTCCAGAAACTTTTATATACGAGGTCAACAATAAACTAGAATCTTCTTCCTTTCTTCTTCTCTGCCTGAACACCTGTTGTGTGTGTTACTGTGTGTTTCTATCTGCGTCACAGTAACAGAAGACATAGCTGCAAAAGCATAACTTATAACCATGATCAACTTATAAACAATTGTGTTTTACTGATTCCAATTCTCAGACAGAAACTCTCTTAAGTTTGGTACTGGAGCAATACACACAGCCGTTTTAGAATGTATTTTTAATGAGGAAACTTCATTTGAGTATTAAAGAGGACTGGAAAAGACAATTTTATTTTGGTTCTGTGAGACATTCTGGAATTGAACCTATGACAGAGTAATGTCTCTAAATGGGTGACCATCATATACACCATATGGGTGACCAAAGCATATACATACATGAAAAAAAAACACCAACCCTTTTCAATCCATGGCCAACTACACCAAAATGAATCTAATCTCCAGAGCTGACTTCAGTTAGTCAGGAGGACCTCTGAGCAAGCCACCTCGCTGAACTCTGGGCACTGACTCTGCCAAGACTGCAAGAACTGCTGAAACAGTTCCTCTCCTAGGGGTAATATCTGACACTTGCCTTGCAACCAGAAACAGGAAAATACAGAAAAATGCAAAACTCTAAGAACATGAGCAACACTGATAAAAAATAAGTCACCATTTTTCACAAAGCCTTGCTTGGCACAGAGGATGATGACAGAGATGAAGAAGCTGTATTTTATTGAACAGCTTCTCAATCTCAGGTTCAAAGTCCTGCTTCCTAAAAGACATGACTGATTCTCTCGGTTACAGTTGCCACCTCAGCCTCTCAGCAAAGCTGGTTCATGTGGATTAAAGTGAGGAAACATGAATTGTCACTGACCTCACTGATGCATCCTGTGAAAAACATTAATTCAGTATTCCCTGCCAGTATTCAGTATTCCCAGGTAAGAATAGCAGGATCACAACTCAGAATAAGAGGAAGCCAATGGTAAAACCTATTGCATGTGAGCCTCCTGCACACAATCCCCACCAACAATCCCAGGATACATTTGGAGTGTGGTGGGAATTCAGACACACGATTTTGATTAATGTTAATGCAAGTCGCGTGGCCAAATCCCTGTACACTACTTTGAGAGCTTATTCTAAAATTGAAATATAATTAAGGTTGCAACACAAACCAAATAAGGCAGGGAAATGACACTTCATTAGTAACCTATTGGGTGCAAGCACCATAGGTAACCTGTTGCCTCAGTACTATAATAAAATGTTTAAAGTGTTTATGTCAGCTACTTATGAAAATATGGTAAAGACATCCAGGCACAATTAATAAAAAAGGTTAGCTTCTGCAACTATATAAATTACTTCTATAGATTATTTAGTTGTGGTACTGGATGACAAGGTTTTGAATATTCTTCCTAGTGGCACTTGGAGACCAGCACATTTGTTCTCTTTGGAAATTTATACTAAAGAGCAGCCATGCATAATACAACTGACTGTCAACAGAGGAGACGAAGAGCTGAAGGGAGCAGTAATGCATATGAGGAGTCTTTCTAGTCAAGCTCATAGGTAAGAGATAAATGATCTAAATATTGTTTTCAGTTTTCCCACTTGCACAAATCTGTATTCCAGATCTTTATAACTGTGAATACCAAATTTGAATTCTAAAGTGAGAAAGGGTGCCATGCATAGTCCTTTTTCCCTAGTACTGCTTTTGCAGAAGACTAAAGTGGCATTTCTGTCACTCTCTTATTCCTGCTCTGCAGAAAACTGCCAAGCCATTTTTGGTTTGGGTCTTTTGGTTTTATTTTTGTTCCTTTTGTTTGGTTGCTATTGTTGTTGTTATTATTATTACTTCTTCATCCTCATTATCATCATTAACATTAACACTATTATTGTTGTGGACCGTGGGCTAAAGTTTTTCATCTTTCTAGATCACATAAAAGCCAAAGGAAAGAGGAGTTCTCTGAACTCTCTCATGGATGTGACAATAATAAATAATTTTTTAATAAAGCTCTGTAGAATATATCAAATAAGCTAATGGCTACAAATTATAATCAGCAATAACCCCCTTTTACAGTGTTTGCAGTTTAGAAAGAATGGGGTGGTTTTGTGTGTGCATGAACAACATGGGAAAGAGAGGAAGTGATAACTGATAGCAGCAATATTCTGCTGTGCTTCACAGAACACGGAGATCTCACAGTAGCAAGCAGGCAATGGTTTTGAGCTTGAGCAACTTTCCTTATTATTGCTTAAAGCAAATGAAATTAAAGATCCAAAATACAATTCAGTCCTTCATGTAAGATTTAGGATTATTATTACAAACGTCAAGTATATTGTCCTGGCATTCTGGACACATGTAATGTTGTTGCAACTACTAAATTCCACGCTTTTAACATTTGTACTACAAAACAAAATCTGAGAAAAAGAACTGCTGCTTAATGGAAAAGTATTAGGGCAGTAAGTGTTAATCTTTATTATACATCTATTCATTACACTCCTTGCCATACTTCTAGCAAGTTCAGAAGAGAGGACTACTAAGATAAATTTGATTTGAAGTCTGTAATAATACTTTATAAGCACATTTGGTAGACTCACATAAAATGTCCAAGTAAAATTATCTAAATTACAATGAATTTTTTTCCCTGAAAAACTCACTGAGTGTGTCTTATATAGATAGGCTTTTCTTTAACATTATGGTCTCTTTAAAAATGGATTAGAGGTACACTGTCTTTTGAAATAGTGCAAGAAGCAGGAGTGTGCAGACAGCTCAGAGGATGTAATTTTTCCCTCTAACATAAAAAGATGTGTGAAGTTACTATCGCTCTTCAAAAAGGCCTAGTAATTGAGCCTGGTTATGGTCTCATTAATGTGCAAGTTTCATTTATCACCTTCTTTCTTTGAGGATTATATGCATTGATTCATCAAGACTTGTGACACATGGTTTTAATTTGCTCTATTCAGTGCTTCTTCTTAAATCAGTTTGTAATAGATTGTAAGAAAAAGTCTGAAAGTAAATCACACTAGCCTCCTGAAAATAGAAATGAAAAAATGTCTGCTTTTTAAAAAGAAATTACAATTAATTGCAGTTTTATTCCCTTTTTATGCTCTTTACATGTTTTTCTTTCAAGTATGTTTAATAATGTTTGATGGAGTTAGTCATAACATAGAAAAAACAAACAAAACAAGTACTCTGAACAGGGAGAGGTAGTAAGTTCATTATCACAAAAAGCAATCGATTTTAATTCATGTAAATGCAAGTGACAAGAATAACACAGGCAAGGTCTTTTCCTGCTGATCTACAATATCCATGTTAAGTTGTACAGTTTAATAATAAGAAGTCCTCATAAAAATTTCCTTCTGCCTTCTTTCTTTACTTTGCTTTTCTAAAATATGTATCACTTCAAGTATTTCCATTCTGCCTGTCACTGGCAAATGCCAAAAATAGAGAAAGAGATCTGATAAAGATAAAGCATGACAAAAGTTTCACGGATAATTGCCTTCACATATCCAGTTCAGCTCTCATCTCTCCTAATTAGCCTCATTACCATACCTTAAGACAGACCAGCAGTCTCTCAAACTCCCTGTTTTTAATGTCAAAACTATTGCTGACAGGCAAATGGACAACACATGCACTGAGTGACTATTCTAGACTATTCTTTTACAAGACTAGCCTCCAGCAGAAAATACTAAACAATAGGTCTTCTATAAATGTATAATGAAAGTATACGTACAGTGTGTGAATACTCAATAAATTATTGTTCTATTCATTGCTCCATCATCTCTTAAAATGAGGACAATAAAAAGATAAAAATCATTCTCCAAAATATCAAAGAGATCAAACCATTGCAGTACTTCACTATTAATGATAAACTTT